>CM040242.1:293556506-294086253 GCA_022545495.1 Chrysanthemum lavandulifolium
TTTCTCCGGTTCCTCAGACCTAAGCGCCTCGGCCAATATATAAACCAGCCCGGACATGACTTAGTTTGTAAATCACACATAAACTGCTGGTCAAACACCCTCCGTACCTCCACATCCGCCTCCTATAATTCTCATCATTCCCATTCAAAACCCCAAAACACAGACCAAACACTCCACTTGATTCTCCATCTCTTTGGATTTAAAGCATCCACAATCAACTCCATACTACAATTCAATGCCTCGCTTAACTGCATAACAATACTCACAAATGCATACCACTATCGAAAGACAATCATCGTATAAAAAACTCTTCAAACTCAAAAAACTTGCGTCCGAGTTACTCATATACATAAACCGATACAATGTCACTTTCGCTGTAATATCATCCAACCGATACTTGAAAAACTGAAGCGCATCCTCAGTAGGAGGAGGAACCCTCACATTAACCGTCTCACCATAAAACCTCGAAAAACCGTTTATAATACTAGACCAAGACCTCACATAATACCCCTCAGGTTTAGTAAACAAACGAAAAAACGAAGCAGCAATGTACGAGTACATTGCTGCCTCTCGTGTCGCATCACGACTCGGTCTAATCATTTCATAATGTCCACATTCTTCAAACTCATTACACGGCTTATCCTCATTCGTTTCAAGCGTTTCGTTAGAATGAAAAACATAGTTTATAAAATTAGTCCCTGGTGATTTAAGATGATAAGCTAAAAGAAATATTGGCGCGATGCCAGCTTCCTTGTTAAACCCGGAGGAAAAAACTGACCTGCCGAGTGACGCGATTTGTTCGTCTGTGTTACGAGTTAGTTTTATCGCGGGTTTTCCGAGCCATTCGGTGTCTTTGAAGTCGTATTTGATTGGTGGAAGAAAGAGTCTGGGATGTCGGCTACACCTTTGAATATGTCAAGTTTTCTTAGTGTTGGTGCTTGCTTACGAGTTTTTTTGATTTGTTTGATTTTTTTGTCTGTGTTGGTGCTTGACTGATGCTGATCCATTGCGAACTTGCCACTAGTTGTAAATATGAGAGGTCCCTTTATTGTTCTACCTAGCAATTATATAAAGCAAGAGGCACAAATTCACTGTGGAGGCCTTCAAAATGACACTCATCATTCAAAATGAAATTGCTGTAGATCGTGTCAAGAGGACGCGTATTGTAATCCGCTGGGTGAAAATAGCCGCCGAATTTATAGTCTATACACAATTTTAGAAAACAAAAATTAGACAATTCAGCTCAAAATGCAACATTCGATCCAATGTCCATTCACAAAAACAAAATCACACAATCCGCAAACTACTAATCATTACTAGCTATTAACTAATATAATATCAAGTATCTTTCACTACAATAATGAAAACGGATCTGCATATTCCGATATAGAATCACACACATGTATCAGCAATTACTTGATAAGTATAAAATTAACTATCTTACGCTTTAAACCAATTCAGTGCAAACTGTACAACTCAGAAGTCAGGACCGATCTGCATTCATCACTAAGTACTGATCGTTATTAGCATTTCATTTATGAATTATCGACTATCGTACACCTCAAACCTTTTACTTAAAAATTGATCTGCAAGTGCGGTACAAAATCACACCATTCACCAAATACTAATCATTACTAGCACCTAATTAATCCATAATCAACTATCTTAAACTTCAAACCAACTCGGCACAAAATGTAATACTCTAATCCGCTCTGCATTCATGATTCAATGATACAATATCACACTAGTACCTGAGTAATAATCATCAACAGCATTTAAGAAATATACAAACCACACTATTCACTTAATACCAATCATTATCAGCATACGATGTAATACTCAAAACTGATCTGCATTTGCTCGATCATACCACATCACGGAATCAATTATTAAAGTAGAATTAATAATGTAGAAACCATTTTAAACCACCACAATCCGATGTGAGCTTACATTTCTACATATTAGCTATTATAAGTCTATACGTTGCATGTTTTTTGATAAATCAAACACTAACAATCATTCGCGAACAGCACCATGGAAACATACAAACTAACATTTGTAAAATTAAAAAAGCGATACATAACAAGTAACAACACATATAATACATAAATGAACAATATAATACAGAAACAAGCCCTACGATTATGTTATAATTGTCTGCTAGGGTTTCAATATAGTTTTAATTTGAAATGAATTGGGGAATTTAACGGCCAGGTGGTTTTGATTGGGTTAATCTTTTTTACTTAATAGGCCAACCATTATATGGACTTCCAGAGTAAAAGGGTTTATATTCATCTTACACCAATTTTTTTACTGTATTTTTATATGTATTTATATTTATCGTCCACTAATCATTCTTGACATTATATAATGTCTGAAAATGTATTTAAAATCACTTTTACACAATTGCTTGACTAACATTTTTGATGACGTATAGTCTATATCCGGGTCACGAACCCGACTAAAGTCCAACACTAACTTAGCCCGGTACGAATTGGGCTACGCTGATTAGATGTTTGGGCTCACGAAGGCCCAAACCCAACGCTATTCATGGAATAGATATACGATATCTTCTAATTAGGAAGATTATCATTCCCAACCGACTTAGGCGGGATACGCCGAAGGTTGGGGAACACGGAACCAACAAGGATTCCGTGTGTATATAAAGGGAATCACATCCCTCGTTTAAGGTACGATCTACAAACCCTAACTCTCCTTAAACCCTAAACCGATTACTTACTCTCGCGCGGAGGATAATCGTGGAGACAATCCCACGGTAAGCCTAACGGTGTTTTACATCTCTTAGTGCGCGGTCTCGACAGCGATTCTCAATTGGTACGAGGCGGGCTCCAAACAAGGCGCCCAACTTTTGTATCAACAAGTGGCGCCATCCGTGGGACCATTCACTAAGAACCAAGAACTAGAATGACGAAGCATGGAAGTCGTGATCGCAAAGCAGACCTCACGGGGAAAAGGCGCGGCGGATCAACTCCTAAGCGGACTTCTAGGACAACCGGTCTGCTACAAATCGGGGATCGGGCAGGACTCGGTCTTCCTACAGTGGAACCGCTCGGGGACAACCCGAGCAACCACCACCACCACCACCGGTGCTAAAGATCCACTGCGCTCCTTTTACTCCACTCCAATCGGTGCTAGAAGCTAACTTCACAAAAGCACCAGCGCGCCGATAAGAACAAGGGCATCTTGATAAAGCAGATACCCCTGTTCTAGGGGTCGTCTGGAATTAGAGCCAAGTAGTTTTGTCTCTCAAAACTACGAAGCCTTAGCTCTTCTCATGCAAGAGGAAGCAAAGAAAAGGTCAAGTCGGTGTCTGCATGCTCGACTAGACATTGGCCCGGAGTTTGAGACATCCCCACCGCGTCGCCAGAAGGAGAAGCGCGGGAGGGATAGTCGCCGACCCCCGGTGTTCAACAGAATAGGAAGGAGAGTCGAGGAAGATGATACATCTGACTCACAGCATGTGGGAGAAAGTGGGGAGGATGAAGGGCGCACCAATGTCCAAGCCAGACTTGGTAGTCGCAGAGTCCAGGACAGACTTGGGCGACGATACTCCCCAAGTAAAAGTCCTTCAAGCACAAATTCTGAGGACAGTCGGCGCAAGCGCCGAAGGAGGGAAGATTCATCCTCTGATAATTCCTCGGACAACGAGGATAGCGAGACTGGACACTGGAAGTCCAGAAGGAAATACCGTGACCAAGAGGAGGAAGACATGTCTCTCCCGTGGCGTCGCCCGAGAAGGTGGATCGTTCACTAGGCGCATCGGTGATTTCTCGAGAAAACAAGAAGAGGCGCATGCTGCTAATGTCAAAACCTATGATGGAACGGTGACCACGACGATCATCTAAAAAATTTCGAATTAGCCTCAACTATTGAGAAGCGGCCTGGCGGTGTGGTGCCACATGTTTAATTCCACACTAGTGGGAAGCACGGAGCGGTTCAACAAGCTTCCGCGAAGCATCAATGGTTTTAAAGAGTTGAGAAAGGCGTTCGCCTAAATTTTACTCAACGGAAAAAGTGTGAAAAACCCCATTGAACTCGCTAGGGTCAAACAGTAGCCAGGGGAATCCACGGCGCTTTTATGGGCGCTTCAGGCGAATGTATGCAAGTCAAAGCATGTCCCGAGTACTAAAAATTTGGGGTTTATGAATGGGATCGACAACCGAACTTATCAAAGATTGAATGACAAGATTCCCGATCTTTTGATGAAGTCATAAACGACCGATAAGGTTTTAAAGGTACCTTTTGAGGGTCATTTAAGCCCTTATTCGATCACTTTTGTATCCGTTATTGCTTAATATCGTTCCTTTTCACTTTTAGGTCTCTTGAAGGCAAAATCTTTGGAATGATGCTTATTTGGACGAAAAGGCGAATATCTGAAGAAAATGGCCAAAGTCGAATCGAGACACTCAAAGCTGCTGAAACATAAAGCGGCATCATTTGCATATCTGCGGCGCCGTCGGGAAGGCATTTTGCGACGGCTCGAAGCAAAATTGCATGTTTTCAAGGGGCGACGTCGGGTTCTAAAGGAATAGGCCGTCGCTACTCGACGGCCTAGATGCGGCCAAGGCAGCGTCGGTGAAGGGGCGGCGTCACGGTCATAAGGTGACGCCGTCGCAAGGTTCGTGTGGCGAGGCGAAACCCTAATGGCGGCGACACGGCGGCGTCACGTAACATAAGGTGGCCGTCGCGGATGTAATCTTATATATAGAATCCGAATTTTTCGGTTTAGTGTGTAGTCTTTTGGGTAAAACCTAAAACCGAACCAAGGCTTTCTTGTGCGATATTTTAGGGTTCTAAACCCTATTATACATCAAGATAAGTATTTACTTCATTAATTTAATTATGTCTTTGATTATTTGTGTGTATGCTTGCATGTTCTCCATGTCCGGCTAATTTATTTGTGTGTTTGCTTAGGAATATGAAACTTAATTATTGAATATTGATTGGTTGATACTTATCTTAGTTGACTAATGATCTAGAGTCGCTAGATTATTCGTTGTGTATAATGCTTGACTTTTCTTTGTGAACTTTAGAATATAATTATCTAGGTAATTGTAGGATAAAGTATTCAAGGACAACCGTAGAGTGGCGTCTATAAATCACTAGAGGATTTGTAAACAAGACCCTTTGGTAATTTCAAAGAGTTAGGAAACAAACCGCCTATAGCTTTAGAAACACAAGCAACTAGGAATAAGGACGTGACAAATCAACCATCAATAGGAGATAATTAAGGAGTAGTAAAACCTAAGTAAACACATCTTTAAACTATCATACAGTACACATCAATTAGACATAGACTATCACAACCTTAGCTTAGATAATTAGATAATAGTAGAGTAATCGGTAGCAATACCAACCCCCAAATCAATACCGAGATTCGTACCTTTTAATTTCTAAAAACATAAAAGATAAAAAATAATCTTCCTCAACCTCGACCTTAGCGTAGTAACTTCTCACTAGCATTCCTATTCCCTGAGAGACGATATCAATACCCGTGGCTTACCCTAATTACTACACTACAGCGATTAGGTTCCTTGCCTAGGGTGTTATAAAACTTGCTCGAAGAAAAGGAAGTTTCCTTGACCCCGAGCGGCGTGTGTGCGTTATCAAGTTTTGGCGCTTGTTGCGGAATAGAATAGCTAGTTAGTAGTCCACCTCGTTTAGGTTTCTTTGCTGATTCATATCAAGTAAACTTTTTTCTCATTTTAGCTTTCTCTTAGTCTATCCCCGCTTCTTCGTGACCTTTGTTCGTAACACCCATCACTTTTCACCATGGAAGGTGACAACCAACCACCACTCATCAACCCACCACCAAGCGACCGCCAAGAGCCCGTACTCTTGGTGAGTACTCGGACAAACCACCTGGGTTATAGGAACACCATTGAGCTTCCCGACCAAGCCCAAACTACGGCCTGCGATCCGACACCATCCGGTTGGTGCAAAGCGGATGTGCATTCCATGGACTTAGTTCAAGATCCAAATCGACATCGAGGATTTCCTCAAAATTGTCGATTCCATCGACCTTGATGCTACTACTCGGGAGACCAGCGCTTGCGTCTCTTCCAATTCTCTCGGGACCAAGCTAGTAATTGGCGGCGACTTCCCACGGCTCCATCTCAAGTTGGGATGATCTTACTTCTCGCTTCCTTGCTCAATTTTTCCCACGGGAGAACCACTAAGCTTAGGAATGACATCTTGATGTTCCAACAACGTCAAGGTGAATCTCTCTCTGAAGCATGGACCCGATTCAAGGACTTACTTCATAAAGTCCCTCATCACGGCATTGATCTTTGGCTCAAGTCCAAATCTTTTATGATCATGTCAACTTTCCCACTAAGCGATCCATTGACCAAGCGGCGGTGGAAAACTTAGTGATCTCACCGCGAAGAATCATGGGAAATAATAGAGGACCTTGCCCTCTATGACAACGAAAGTTGGGATGACCCCCGTGAACTTCCCAAAACCGTCAATGCAATCTCCTTGCCTTCCATCAACTCACAACCTTCCGACCGTAGGATGATCGAACTTGAAGATCAAGTCAAATTCCTCATGAGTTCCTACGAGAATCCTAAGTCCTCACATCAAGTGAATAAAATCACTCTACCCTATTAATTATGTAGTGGTCCTCATGACACTCGTGATTGCACAAGACTCCCGAACAAGCTTTGCGGACTCGCCTCCATACGTGCCGGCGGAGGCGGAGATAAGTGGTACACTTTCAAACCGAACAAAACAACTTAGGAAACTCATACAACCCCTCATGGAGAAATCACCCTAATCTTAAGTGGAACCAAAACTCAAGCACACCCCAAAGCTCATCTAGTTCGCCCAATAGGTTCAATTCTTCTAATCTGGGAACCCGCTAATATTGAAGCAATTGCATCTAGATTTTGTCATCCCAAGAAACTCGATTGAATAAGCTTGAAGCGAGTTTAAGCAAAAGCAGGCGAGATGACAACCAAGCTTGATGCCCTCTTAAAAGCCTTCAATGAGCGGGAAGTTGGAGCACTCCCAGTGATACCATTAAGAACCCAAAAGTGAATTCGATTGCATCGACTTCACATTCCGATTCACCATGGGAAAGTGCACATTCATGCCCTCTCACCCAGCGGTTCACTCGGTAAATGCTATCAAAAGGGTTCCAATTCATCCAAGAAATACCAAGGCCCGGCACCTTTGGTAAAGCCTACTCTGAGAAACCCGTCGACGAGAATCCAAACCTAGTTTAGAGGAGGAGTACAAGGAACTCTATCAAGAGAAACCAATTCTTGAAGTCTTAGCTCATGCACCTTATTATAATGCTTTAAAAGAAAAATATGAGTTAGAACTTAGGCTTGGGAAACATGGGTCCGCCTTTATGCGAAACAACTTACCTAAAGTTAGATGATCCGGGCTATTCACTCTTCCGTGTAGACTTGGAACTTCCAAGCCACTCGATGCTTTAGCGATTTAGGATCATGCATCAATCTCGTTCGTTGTCCCTTCATAGAAGCCTCAACCTAGGTAAAATTGAACCAACGGAAACTATCTTAGGATTAGCGGACGGTAGTATAGCACGTCCGGTTGGAATAATAAAGGACATGGTAGTACATGTAGGAGAGTTGACTCTTTTGGCCGACTTTCATGTACTCGACATGAATAAGGACCCGACATGCCCATTACTAGTTGGAAGAGGATTTTTAGCTACCGCTAGTGCCATCATCGATTGTAAGATGTCCAAAATAGTGGTAGGAGAGGGGCGCTAGATCGGTTTCACGATGTCAAAAGGCATTCGTACTACAAGGATGAGGAAATCCCAGAGATTAGGTTGGATAGAGAGCCTTCTCGATATGGACCTTGGATTGAGAAGAACATCATAGGCCCCAAAGACCTTTTTACCTAGATAAGGCCTTTGCTAGTGTAGCAACTTTCCAAGAACAAGAATTGGCTAGGGATATAGAAGTGAACCCGTTCGAGGGCCTTAGTATTTAGGAAGATGACCGAGTTCCTAGGATGCTTGCCGTTAACCTTGTCATGAATAAATGGATAGTTGAAATCCGAACACATGTGGAATTGGAATAGAATGCCTAGCGATGGTAATGGAAGGTGGCACATTAGGATACAAATCTATGATCCCGATGGTAAGATGTTTGAAAAGGCATATTTAACGAGCGTACTACTAGGAACTTGAATGATAAGTTTGATCCCTACGACATTGTTGAGGATAGACTTACTTATATCGATGCGTAGGGGTAGGACTACGAGTCTAGCTACAAGACTCTTAAATAAAGAAAAGCGCTTAGGTGGGCAACCCATGCTTAATTGTTTGCTTGTTAGTGTCATATATCTTTTATTAATTGTTTGTCCTCATGTTTAAATTTGTAAAAATGCTTTATTTTGTTTTAACCTCGTCTTAATTACATATAAAGGTATTTTACATAAAGGATAAGTGTAGGGAGGATTACACACGTTTTCATAAACGTGAACATGAGAATAACAATTAATTAAAAGATATATATGGTTGTTTGTTCGAGTCAAATGCTTGTATCGAGTCATAATGGATGTTTTGCGAAATTTTTCCGATTCTAAAGATGTAAATTTTCGAATTTTTTCGGAAAATCGAGACCGGTTTTGTCGGGATAACTTTGTGCGTCGAGATTGCAACTGACGGCGTCGGGAAGGAATAAAACATCGACTTACTTTTTCTCGTTTTACGAGCTACTTGTAAAATTTTGGAATTTTCGGATCTTAACTTTCAAAACAAATTACGTAAACATCCATTCCACAAGCATTATATCCTAGTTTAAATTGAGTCTTATGTATATTATTACCGCCGATTTTACGCGAAGGTTTCGTTTGTTTTCTTCTAGTGTGCGGGTTTAGTTTGTCAAGAAGAAGTTACACAAGTTTGGAAGGAGCCTTTCATAAAAAACTCTTCTTGGAAAAGATTTAACCACCACTTCTCACGGATCCTACCGAGCTAATCGGGGAGTATTAGTTTCTTTCGTTTTAATTACCTTCTATTATCATAACTTTGATACTTTAGGGAACATTGGGGACAATGTTCGGTTTAAGTGTGGGAGGAAAATAAAGCAGGAACTTTGAAACTATGCTTATCCTTGACTGTTTGCTTTGTCCAAGTGTATTTGTGTAATAAACCATGAGAAAATGTAGGTTAGGGTAATTTTAGCCAAATTTAAAATTTTTTCATGACGTATAGGAGTGGGCCATTAGTCTTAACAAAAGCGTCTCATGGATAGGAAGTTGCATGACTAGCACAAAAAAACCCTTTACCACCTAAATTCCACCCAAAATGTGAGGATCGCCCTTAGATTAGTAGGAATTAAAAGCATTCATCTTTAATGCTTAGAGTGTGAACCGGTAGTATATTAGATTCTAGAACTTGTTTTGTGATGCATTCCGAGATCGCTAGTGAGAATACACTTGTGTAGTTAGGAATAACTAAATGATAAGAGGCATTAGGATAAACCCTTGTTTGATACACGTAATATAATTACTTCTTCCACCTCGGTTGAGTAATTCCCCACACCCTTTCGTTGTACTCATCTTTAGTACACGATACCCTAGTTAACCCCTCGAGCCTATCCTTTTCGCGGTTCTCGTGATGTTTCGGTTTTCGAATATCAATGAAACATTGTTTACACCCCACCCCAAATATACACCCAAATCGCCTTAGCCTACCCTTTATTGCACTCACTTTTAGTGCAAATTTATATTATCACCCAAACCCTTAGTTCAATTATCGGTTGCTTGCATGAGTTGCTAAGTCGAGTCATATCCTTTGTATCTGATTTTGGGATGATTGGGATTCATGGGAAAAGTTAAAGTTTATGAAATATAGGAAGAGAACGTTAAACTCAAATTCCCTTTGTTTGCATAATAATGTACTCAAGTGTTTTGATCTTTTCAATTCGGGTCAAATTAGTGTTAGAGTAATAAAAACTCAAGTGTAGGGATGTGTCTATAAATCCTATCATTTTGATGTACCGTAGAGGATGGTAGAGTAAAAGTGTATGAATGAAAAAAAAAAAAAAAAAAAAAAAAAACATCACGGGCTACCATCCTACATCTATCTTTTAAATTATGTTTGTTTATTTTCGTTGCCTAGAGTTTTAGAGTGTCGAGTCTTGGCTTAGCAGCGCCATTCTTCGTATACTTGCAACATAGAGATTTTGACTATCCACCACTAAATAGCCTATCCCACCAAACCCTTCATTTCCTACCATAAGCCTAACGTTACAACCCTTTAAAATACCTCTTTGATAGTCTTTCCTAGGTGCTTACGCCAAGCGGCGGAGGTTTGATCTATTCTCAAGCCTATGGTAATCTATGTACTAGGACCGGTTAATGAGTGTTTATCTTCCATTTCCGATTTGTTATATTTCATATATACACCGAGAGAGATGTGAGTATCCAAACACCCCATGTGAGGTGCTAGTATGTAATTTCCGTGCTTGTTATGACTTTCTTGGGGCTTATATGTGTTGTGGACCGTTTTGAATGGATGCTTCATGACCCCAACTTATAAATTAATTGGCTAAAAGCACATTTGCTTGAGGACAAGCAAATACCAAGTGTAGGGATATTTGATAAGGTTTTAAAGGTATCTTTTGAGGGGTCATTTAAGCCCTTATTCGATCACTTTTGTATCCGTTATTGCTTAATATCGTTCCTTTTCACTTTTAGGTCTCTTGAAGGCAAAATCTTTGGAATGATGCTTATTTGGACGAAAAGGCGCGAATATCTGAAGAAAATGGCCAAAGTCGAATCGAGACACTCAAAGTCTTGAAACATAAAGCGGCGCGTCACTGCATATCTGCGGCGCGTCGGGAAGGCATTTTATGACGGCTCGAAGCAAAATTGCATGTTTTCAAGGGGCGACGTCGGTTCTAAAGGAATAGGCCGTCGCTACTCGGGCGGCTAGATGCGACCAAGGCGGCGTCGGAGTGAAGGGACGGCGTCCGCGGTCATAAGGTGGCGCCGTCGCAAGGTTTACGTGGCCAAGCGAAACCCTAATGGCGGCGACACGGCGTCACGTAACATAAGGTGGCGCCGTCGCGGATGTAATCTTATATATAGAATCCGAATTTTTCGGTTTTGGTGTGTAGTCTTTTGGGTAAAACCTAAAACCGAACCAAGGCTTTCTTGTGCGGTATTTTAGGGTTCTAAACCTATTATACATCAAGATAAGTATTTACTTCATTAATTTAATTATGTCTTTGATTATTTGTGTGTATGCTTGCATGTTCTCCATGTCCGGCTAATTTATTTGTGTGTTTGCTTAGGGAATATGAAACTTAATTATTGAATATTGATTGGTTGATACTTATCTTAGTTGACTAATGATCTAGAGTCGCTAGATTATTCGTTGTGTACTAATGCTTGACTTTTCTTTGTGAACTTTAGAATATAATTATCTAGGTAATTGTAGGATAAAGTATTCAAGGACAACCGTAGTAGTAGGCGTCTATAAATCACTAGAGGATTTGTAAACAAGACCCTTTGGTAATTTCAAAGAGTTAGGAAACAAACACGCCTATAGCTTTAGAAACACAACGCAACTAGGAATAAGGACGTGACAAATCAACCATCAATAGGAGATAATTAAGGAGTAGTAAAACCTAAGTAAACACATCTTTAAACTATCATACAGTACACATCAATTAGACATAGACTATCACAACCTTAGCTTAGATAATTAGATAATAGTAGAGTAATCGTAGCAATACCAACCCCCAAATCAATACCGAGATTCGTACCTTTTAATTTCTAAAAACATAAAAGATAAAAAATAATCTTCCTCAACCTCAACCTTAGCGTAGTAACTTCTCACTAGCATTCCTATTCCCCAGAGAGCGATATCAATACCCGTGGCTTACCCTAATTACTACACTACAGCGATTAGGTTCATTGCCTGGGTGTTATAAAACTTGCTCGAAGAAAGGAAGTTTCCTTGACCCCGAGCGAGCGTGTGGCGTTATCAAGTTTTGGCGCGGCTGCGGGAATAGAATAGCTAGTTAGTAGTCCACCTCGTTTAGGTTTCTTTGTGATTCATATCAAGTAAACTTTTTTCTCATTTTAGCTTTCTCTAGTCTATCCCCTTCTTCGTGACCTTTGTTCGTAACACCCATCACTTTTCACCATGGAAGGTGACAACCAACCACCACTCATCAACCCACCACCAAGCGACCGCCAGAGCCCGTACTCTTGGTGAGTACTCGAGACCAAACCACCTAGGTTATAGGAACACCATTGAGCTTCCCGACCAAGCCCAAACTACGGCCTGCGATCCGACACCATCCGGTTGGTGCAAAGCGGATGTGCATTCCATGGACTTAGTTCGAAGATCCAAATCGACATCTCGAGGATTTCCTCAAAATTGTCGATTCCATCGACCTTGATGCTACTACTCGGGAGACCACGCTTGCGTCTCTTCCAATTCTCTCTACGGGACCAAGCTAGTAATTGGCTTGAGCGACTTCCCTTGACTCCATCTCAAGTTGGGATGATCTTACCGCCTTCCTTGCTCAATTTTTCCCACCGGGAGAACCACTAAGCTTAGGAATGACATCTTGATGTTCCAACAACGTCAAGGTGAATCTCTCTGAAGCATGGACCCGATTCAAGGACTTACTTCATAAAGTCCTCATCACGGCATTGATCTTTGGCTCCAAGTCCAAATCTTTTATGATCATGTCAACTTTCCCACTAAGCGATCCATTGACCAAGCGGTGGAAAACTTAGTGATCTCACCGCAGAAGAATCATGGGAAATAATAGAGGACCTTGCCCTCTATGACAACAAAAGTTGGGATGACCCCCGTGAACTTCCCAAAACCGTCAATGCAATCTCCTTGCCTTCCATCAACTCACAACCTTCCGACCGTAGGATGATCGAACTTGAAGATCAAGTCAAATTCCTCATGAGTTCCTACGAGAATCCTAAGTCCTCACATCAAGTGAATAAAATCACTCTACCCTATTAATTATGTAGTGGTCCTCATGACACTCGTGATTGCACAAGACTCCCCGAACAAGCTTTTGCGGACTACGCCTCCATACGTACCGACGGAGCGGGAGATAAGTGGTACACTTTCAAACCCGAACAAAACAACTTAGGAAACTCATACAACCCCTCATGGAGAAATCACCCTAATCTTAAGTGGAACCAAAACTCAAGCACCCCAAAGCTCATCTAGTTCGCCCAATAGGTTCAATTCTTCTAATACCGGAACCCCACTAATATTGAAGCAATTGCATCTAGATTTTGTCATCCCAAGAAACTCGATTGAATAAGCTTGAAGCCGAGTTTAAGCAAAAGCAGGCGAGATGACAACCAAGCTTGATGCCCTCTTAAAAGCCTTCAATGAGCGGGAAGTTGGAGCACTCCCAGTGATACCATTAAGAACCCAAAGTGAATTCGATTGCATCGACTTCACATTCGAGTTCACCATGGGAAAGTGCACATTCATGCCCTCTCACCCAACGGTTCACTCGGTAAATGCTATCAAAAGGGTTCCAATTCATCAAGAAATACCAAGGCCCGGCACCTTTGGTAAAGCCTACTCACGAGAAACCCGTCGACCAAGAATCCAAACCTAGTTTAGAGGAGGAGTACAAGGAACTCTATCAAGAGAAACCAATTCTTGAAGTCTTAGCTCATGCACCTTATTATAATGCTTTAAAAGAAAATATGAGTTAGAACTTAGGCTTGGGAAACATGGGTCCGCCTTTGTGAAACAACTTACCTAAGAAGTTAGATGATCCCGGCTATTCACTCTTCCGTGTAGACTTGGAACTTCAAGCCACTCGATGCTTTAGCCGATTTAGGATCATGCATCAATCTCGTTCCGTTGTCCCTTCATAGAAGCCTCAACATAGGTAAAATTGAACCAACGGAAACTATCTTAGGATTAGCGGACGGTAGTATAGCACGTCCGGTTGGAATAATAAAGGACATGGTAGTACATGTGGAGAGTTGACTCTTTGGCCGACTTTCATGTACTCGACATGAATAAGGACCCGACATGCCCATTACTAGTTGGAAGAGGATTTTAGCTACCGCTAGTGCCATCATCGATTGTAAGATGTCCAAAATAGTGGTAGGAGAGGGAGTGCTAGATCGGTTTACGATGTCAAAAGGCATTCGTACTACAAGGATGAGGAAATCCCACAAGAGATTAGGTTGGATAGAGCCTTCTCGATATGGACCTTGGATTGAGAAGAACATCATAGGCCCCCAAAGACCTTTTACCTAGATAAGGCCTTTGCTAGTGTAGCAACTTTCCAAGAACAAGAATTGGCTAGGGATATAGAAGTGAACCCGTTCGAGGGCGCCTTAGTATTTAGGAAGATGACCGAGTTCCTAGGATGCTTGCCCGTTAACCTTGTCATGAATAAATGGATAGTTGAAATCCGAACACATGTGGAATTGGAATAGAACGCCTAGCGATGGTAATGGAAGGTGGCACATTAGGATACAAATCTATGATCCAGATGGTGAGATGTTTGAAAAGGCATATTTAACCGAGCGTACTACTAGGAACTTGAATGATAAGTTTGATCCCTACGACATTGTTGAGGATAGACTTACTTATATCGATGCGTAGGGTAGGACTACGAGTCTAGCTACAAGACTCTTAAATAAAGAAAAGCGCTTCGTGGGAGGCAACCCATGCTTAATTGTTTGCTTGTTAGTGTCATATATCTTTTATTAATTGTTTGTCCTCATGTTTAAATTTGTAAAAATGCTTTATTTTGTTTTAACCTCGTCTTAATTACATATAAGGTATTTTACATAAAGGATAAGTGTAGGGAGGATTACACGTTTTCATAAGAAAGCGTTATCACGCACGGTCCTTCGTCCAAGGAGAAGGCTATTTGCGGCGGATAGCAAGAAGCTATTCAAACTACAAGACACAGGAACAACACAGGAGACAATCCACGGACCGGAATAGTAACCATAACAGAACTATCGCAACCAAGGGTGGGCGCGACAATGACAAGTACACCCACGACAAAAACGCAAGGAAATACTGCAATGCAGGCGCAAACTTTCCAAGACCGCCACAAATGCGCACTCCGGAGGATCGGCGAGTGGGGAGTGGATCTGTGACTACCATGCATAGAAGGGCCACACCACTAACGAATGTGTCCAAGCTGCATGACTCATTGACAAAATGGTTAAAGATGGCGATTGGACCATTTGGTCAAAAATATCAAGGAGGGAAGGATAGGCGGAAGAGCGGAAACAAGAAGGAGACACCCGAGGAAAAGGCCGACACCATCTACATGATACAATCATGGCGGTGGTCACTCGACGGAAGGTCGGCCGGAGTTTTCAGGAAGCGAAATCTCTTTCCCGCCTTAGCTGCGGACAACGCGATGGTTGAGCCACTCACCATTGAGATTAGTGCGGGGTCACGACATCCATCGCATGTATGTTGATGGTGGAGCATCGGCGGATATCATGTATGAGCCTTTGCTTTAAGACTGCGGCTGAAATCGCGATCGGTTAAGCCCGGTCGAAGCAGCGTTGGTGGTTTCACGGGTGAAAAGATATGGCCTATGGGCGGAATCGATTACCGGTCGACGCCGGAAGCGAAAAACACTCGGCGGCCGGCGGATGGAATTTATGGTGATCAAATCTCCTCGCCATACAATGGCATTATCGGGAGGCACGGGATATCCGCTATCGCGCGATGCCATCAACGGCGCGTGATGCTTAAATTCCCGTGGAAGGGGCATTGTTACTCTTTACAATGCCATTGTACCGCATAGAGAATGTAACACGATTACATGCGAAAGCGACACCAATCGAGCAGTAGCGCAGCAAAATTCCAAATATGAAGGTTGCGATTCACCGAAATACCGGAGCGGAAATATCCATTGGAGGTCCTTTGTCGGACAACGGCAAAGCGGTGTGTCTGCGCTCTTGCAAAAGAACTTGGACATTTTGCATGGCAGCCAAAACACATGACTAGGGTACCATGCTCGATCACGAGCATAAGCGAGAATCCGACAAGGGTACTCACCCATCGCCCGGAAGAAGCGGCCAAGCCCGGGCCAGCATAGCAATTTTAGCGGTACACAAGCTGGGGTGGATCACGGGAATTATCGTGAAGTCTACTACCACTCGGCTTTCTAAACCGGTAATGGTCAAAAGAGCGGTGTGGTGGCGAATGTGTGGACTTCACCAATCTTAACAAAGCGTGCCCACAAGGCGCTACCCATTACGAGATAGGCGGAAAATAGAGTCTACGTGCGGGTACCCATTGAAGTGTTTCCTCGATCGTACAAAGGATATCATCAAATCCGGATGGCAAAGGAGGATGAGGAAAAAGCGGCCTTTCACACAAGCCAAAGCGTCTCTTGTTACACAAAATGCCTTTTGGCTTGAAGAATCTTGGCGCCACCTACCAGCGGTTAGTAGATAATGCTTCGAAAATTGGGCGCAACACGGAGGTCTATGTTGATGACACTAGTCATAAAGAGCCATCACGAAGATGAGTTAGTGCGCGATATTGAGGAAGCGTTCAAAACTCTACGAGAGATCAATATGAAGCTAAACCCCAAAAATGTACCTTGGCGCCATGAAGGCATGTTCCTCGGATACCTAATCGAGCCCGACGGTATAAAACCATGTCGAGAAAAGACAAAGGCGTCATCGAACTTCCTTCACGCGCGTTGAAGGAGGTCCAATCTCTCAATGGAAAGCTAGTTGGTCTTGCGGGTTCTGTCTAAGTCGGCGAGACAAGTCTCTACCCTCTTCAAACACTCTCGAAGTGTATCAAAAGGGAGATTTTAGGTGGACTACGGAGGCGAAGCCTTCACACAACTTAAACAACACACAGCAGCGCTCCCACACTTTTCGCACCCGACCGGGGAAGAGTTAATTATGTATCTATCATGGCGGATGGGCGATGGCGCTTGTGCTACTAATAGATAGGGATTGATGCAAACCCTGTCTACTTTGTAAGCAAAGGCGCTCAAGAAAACGGAGATGAACTATAGCGCCATGGAAAAATTGGTTACGGTGTTGGTGTTTCTTGCCAAAAGGCTACGCGGTACTTCAGCGCATCGATAGCGGCAATCACGGACCAATCGATCAAGCGGATCATCTCCAAACTGGCGCATCGGTAGGCTGCGAAGTGGAGTGTATTGCTAGGTGAGCACAACATCTCTTCAGACCACGTACCGCAATCAAAGGCGATTACGCGAGACTTCATCGTCAAAAGCGGACACCAGCGAGTACCCGCGCCAAGTAGGAAGGAGGCGCATGACCCATGGATCTTGTTTACGAGATGGGTCCTCGTGCGTTGATGGTTCGAGGCGAGCCTCATTCTCACAAACCCGGAGGAATGGAATTCACTTACGCGCTGCGTTTGAATTCTGACAATGAACAATGAGGCGAATATGAAGCTCTATCATTTGGACTACGCATTGCGGCTCGGATGGGTGTCGTAACCTCGAAGCAAATGTGGACTCGACTGGTGGCCAACCACGTGTTGGGCGAATCGTGGCTAAAGAAGAAAATATGATTCGATATCTCGACAAGACCAAGACACCGATCAAAGGCTTTGTGATTCACCATCAAGCAAGTTCCTAGGGAGAAAATCGCAAGGCGGATGCACTAAGCAAGATCGCCTCGACAAGCTTTGCACACCTATCAAAGCAAGTCTTTGGTGGAAACAACGAAAAGCAAATCCATCTCGGCGATGGAAGTCTCCACAATAATAGAGAGAAAGGTCCTACATGGATGACACCGATAATGGAATTCCTAAGCAAAGGCGTTACCCAAGAGCGGAAGGAAGCTCGCGGATCGGCGCACAACATAGAGATTCGAACTTGAGACAACATACTATCTGGCGCTCCTTCCTCCAACCATGGCTCCGTTGTGTTTGGCCCCTACAAGCAAATTACGTGATCGAGAAATCCATGAAGGTTCATGCAACATGCACTCGGGACCACGGTCCGTTGTGGCGCGCCATGAGATCGAGGATACTCTTGGCCACCATGCGGCGTGATGCGCGGGATTTAATAAGGAAGTGCAATGATTGCCAAGTCCATAGACCCGTCCGCGCCAACCACATCATGAGCTAACGCCAATTAAATCACCATGGCCATTCTACAAGTGGGGTATCGACATTGCGGGACCTTTTCCGATCGCGGCGGGAGGTTAAAATTCCTCATAGTAGCTATAGACTACTTCACTAAGTGGATCGAAGCAAAGCGGTGGTGACAATCATGGGCAACGGTCAAGCGCTTTGTGCGGGAAAGTATAGTATGCCGCTTGGACTGCTTGGGAAATCATCTCGGACAACGGAAACAATTATCGACAACCCTTTCAAAGGCGGTGCGAGAAGTTGAACATCGCATAGCACTTGCGTCGGTTAAACACCCGTAAACCAGCGGCTTAGTCGAGCGTGCGAATCGAAGCTTAGGTGAAGGAATTAAGGCACGCCTAGAAAAGCACAAAGGAAGGTGGGTGGAAGAGCTATCACATGTCTTATGGGCGTGTCGCACCTCAATCAAAACCGACCGGGAGACACTCCATTCTCTCTAGTCTGGGGACGAAGCCGTCATACCGGTGAGATCGGCATGCCAACTATCCGCCTTCTTTGAAATCAATGTGGCAACCAATGATGAAGAGAGGCGTGTCGACTTAGATGCGCTAGAAGAAAGCGCGACAGCGACTATCTGTGAGGCAAAATCAAAGTCAAGGATGAAAGGATACTATGATGCTAAAGTGTGCGGTGTTTCATTCGGACCGGTGACTTCCTCTTTGCGCGCCGATGGCGCCAGCCGAAGAAGACGGGCAACTCGGACCAAAGTAGGAAGGCTTATCGGGCACTAGGAGCAGGTTGAATCGGGTTAAAATATCTTATCGGGTTGTGTGACCTCGAGAGGTGCTACCTATAACGACATCATTATCGGTCGGGTTAGGGTTGAATATTATTTACTTTTATCGGGTTATCGGGTTGAATAAAGCGTCACGGTTTCTAGCTAACTCCGCGACACTTTTCAATTTGTTATTTCCATATCTTGTATGTCTTAACAATTTTCTATTTCTTGCCTACATGGCGTGCATGCACTAAATCAACCCACGATGGTAAAAGGATAAGTTAACCTACTAAACAACTTGTTGAGTAAGAGGTTGCAAACCCATCAACAGGATCACGTATCCTTGTTAAACACCTTGTTCTCAAGATGTTGGAATAAGTTTGTGCGCATCTCACGATGGGTGCGCAACATTGCATATGATGCGTTTAACAACTTAGAAACCAAGACACTTGATTTCTTAATGTGATATTCTGATCTGCTGCATATCATAACATACTGCGACTATGATGGAAAATACTTAGTATTTATCTTATGCTCTTCATACATGATTATGAATCTCTTATATTATTGGCGTGTGTACACATTTGACATGTAGACAACACAAATGCCTTTTAGGCAAAGACAAACAGACAAATGCGTTATGTTACAAATGGCAACAATATCCACGAACTCAACAAGAGATGATTTTATTAAATAACTATGAGTTATTACAAAAGGATTGATACTTTACAACATATAAACCTACCAACTATTACAACGCTCAATAGATGAGCTACCAGCACGGTTCGGTATCTTTGATCACGTAAGCCTCTTCAACAAGTCTCGAGTCTGACGAGACACAGGTAGCAACACTCACGGCACCCGTCGGACCTTGGCAGTGGTGCACCAACCCACACAAGATTGCCTTCCCGCTTTGATACCTTCCTTTTTAGCAAGTCGGTCGCATGCGCTTCGGCACTTCCTTCAAAGGCACTTCTTTCTCTAAGGCAAAGGATTCAAAATATCCCTAGGACGGCGAAGACAGTGCTTGGTAATGAGAGTCATGGGGCTTCAAAAAGTAGTCCGGCTGTGCTTCTGCACCCTCGGCACGATGACGCGCTAGAGTCAACCCTGCCATGATGACGTCTATAGGATAATCCTAATCATGCTCCAGTTAAGCAATCATGGGGAGCTCTAAATTCTTCATCCTTTTCATAGCAGCGACCAGGTGATCATAAGTCTTAGCATCATAATTCGGTACCTCGTTAACGGGCACCTTTAGCAGTTCCGCCTCATGCAACTTCTCCACGGATTCTGCTTTGCCGCGCTCCAGAGCGCACTGAACTACCTCCCCGAAGGCATTAACCACTTCTGGCGACTCTAGGGTATTAAGCGCAGCTAAACGAAGACCATGGCCTATGAGCCATCTGCGCTCAGCTATAGTAGACATCAGCTGGGGATACAACTCTTCGTCGTACTCAATACTGAGTTTGCGCAGTTTTGCCTCTTGCACCTCCAATGCACTGCTCACGGTAGCGCCAAGATCTTCTAATTGAGCAACCAACTCCTTCTTACCCTGCTCAAGATACTTGAGAGCCTACTTACAAGACGCCTTATACTGCACTGCTTCAACAAGCTCCTGGTTCATTTGGGATAGCAGCGACATTTTCTCTCGGCAAGTTTCTCCACATGCGCATTCTTTGCTTCCACTTGGTCGAGGCGGTGGCAAATGCGCCTCCGACCTTGATGCTTTGATCCTTCGGCGACTTGCTTGCTCTCACCGAAAATCTGAGCCCTTAGCTTCTCCACTAGCGAAGCTTGATGCGCAGATACTTGCACCAACTCTTCTACCAGTTGCCCCACTGATGCATCCCCAACGGACATATCTGCGTCTTTTTGTTGTGTGGTTCGGGGCTGCGGAGTGAGAAGATGGCAGGGAGTATTATGCGGCGGCGACTCTGCGGAGTGTTCAAACCTACAGACAATATGAGAAATTCATAGTTATTCAGTGATATCATAAGGAAAGGAGGTAAAAAATTTCATCATAACACTTACGCAGGAATGGCAGTGACAGGTGATGGTGGGCGCGACGCAACATCGCTGGAGGACGACTCCACATTCAACACGACAGGGCGCTTCTTTCGAGAAGCGGCGCCATCACTGCTGCTGCATCCTTTTGCGCTTGAATCCACAGCTTTCTTCCTCTCTTCCGCTTCCTCCACGTGCTCTGCCGCTACTTGCGCGAGTTGCCTTTGGGAGGAACTATAGGACTTAGCACACTCTGCAAGGGTGTTGCTTCCGGCCTGCAGACGAGCTCCCAGAGCCTCTCTAGGTCTAGCTCAAGGGTGCGCCTGCCTGTCCCATGACAAGTACGGGATCTTCTCCCTCCCTTCGCGGACGGGTTCCCACTTCCACTAGCAGTGGCTTCGCTAATTGAACAACCACGAACAAGTCCATTTCTGCAAACAACAAAGAAACACAAATAGTTTACGACATGTACGAAGAAGAAAGCGATGCTTGCACACAATTATATAACTCAGCGAGGTGCGAAAGGATGAGCACCCTTTGACCATCTGCGTCTAAGAAGATTGGAACTTCTTACGAGCGCCAAAATAGTTTCGGCTAAGGCCAATGTGCACCAAGAACTCCTCGGGTAGGAGCTAATGGGGATGCGGTTGGCATTTATTGTGTCGCATCCTCCGCATTGTATGATCCGGGAGGCGCTCATCCTTTGGCGGTGTCCACAGGAATAAAAATCGAAATGAGAAGGAAAGCGCGTCGTCGACCCGAAAAATGTCTCCTCAATTTACGGCGCATCTAATTTTTCCGTATAGCATTGGAGTCGCCCGCCAGGATACCCACCCGCGACCGCGTGGTGTGGTAAAAGGCGAGCAATTGGTTAATAGCCAATAGCGGCGATTCACCTCAAAATTGGTTAGTTTCATTGCACCTATGCACGTCACGGATGGGATATGTGGATATGGTAATAATTCAATACATCACTCAAGAATAACGATATGGGTATCTGTTGATTGCGAATTGAAGAAACGCGTATATACCCCAATCTTCCCATCGGAAGTCCGCTATTAACGCGTTCGCGGTAGGAACTTTCGGATGTCTTTACTGGGAATATAATGTCGGACAAAAGCGTAGAAGTTCCTCCTCCGTTATGTCGACGTGAAATCCGATATACCTTAACCATGATCTTGTTTTCTAACGAGAAACAAAAGCGCCTGTGATTACCTTGTGAATATTAAGGTATGGTGGCTGGAAATGTTTAAAGTTGTGGTAATGGCGGATAGCGTTTTCTTTTTACTGTGGGAAGGAATGGTGAAAATGAAGCGAAGGGTTATATAACCTCCCTCATCCACGCGATGAGTGCCACGTGGACCCCACCAACCCTAATTATGTGGTTGAGATTGCTTGATGGGACACGGGTGCAGTAACTTTTTCCCGACTTCCGAGGCGCCCATTTTTTAGTCCAATGTCTAGATCCAATGTATCGGTTGGTATATTTTTATGGCTTCTTGGCTACGCTTCAAAGTTTTTTCCATGACTACGGTTATTAGTCTAGCATCCGATTAGTCACTGCGCATACTAGACTGGGGACATGATGGCGTATAGTCTATATCCGGTCACGAACCCGACTAAAGTCCAACACTAACTTAGCCCGATGCAATTGGGCTCTGATTAGATGTTTGGGCTCACGAAGGCCCAAACCCAACGCTATTCATGGAATAGATATCCGATATCTTCTAATTAGGAAGATTATCATTCCCAACCGACTTAGGCGGGATCGCAGAAGGTTGGGGAACACGGAACCAACAAGGATTCCGTGTGTATATAAAGGAATCCCATCCCTCGTTTAAGTACGATCTACAAACCTAACTCTCCTTAAACCTAAACCGATTACTTACTCTCACGCGGAGGTAATCGTGGGAGACAATCCACGGTAAGCCTAACAATGTTTACATCTCTTAGTGCGCAGGTCTCAAGCAACGATTCTCAATTGAGTACGAGGCGGGCTCCAAACAAGGAACATGACTTTTGTATCAACAATTTTGGTAAACTATTATTATCATGTTAAATTAGTGCCCAATAATTTCATCACTATTACTCCCTCCGTACCAAATTATATGTCCACTTTCATATTTCAAAAAGTTTGAGAAAAGTGGACACCATACAATATTAACCAATAAAAATTTATTCTCATCCACTTAGAAGTATTTTGATTGGTTGAAATTGAAAGTGTACATTAATTTTAGGACAACAAAAAGTAGCAAAGTGGACTTATATTTTGGGACGGAGGGAGTATAAATCAATAGAGGTGGCAATTTGTGTTCATAATAAAAAATGAGCTAATTTGAGTAAATTTTTAAAAGATTTGGGCACATTTAGCCCCATCCTTTTTTTAAATGGGCATATATTGCTCGCTTAAAAGTTAAATGGGCACAAACATGCACCTATTTTCTATCAATTGGATAACATTACAATTGATTTTAAAGAAAAACTTATAGATATTATATATTTATTTTTTTATTTATAAATGAGGTGTTACATTTGAAGAATTTATTTAATCATTTTGAGTCTTTTCTAAAGCGATTCGTATAACATGCGCCCGTTTAGCCCGTGCCCATTTAGTCCGTGCCCGTTTAGCCCATATCCCATTTAGCTCGTAGCCCGCGCCCACCCGGCCCGCCAGTTTTGCCACCTCTATAAATCAAATATATCCGAGATGTAGTTCGGAACATAATTAGTGACCATCAAGCTCGTCACTAACGATTTACGAATGACCCAAAACTAGTGACCAAAAGTATATGGTCACTAAATGACCTAAATAGTGCAAAAAATAAAGTGGTCACTAAATTTTCGTCACTAAACACACTTTTTCTTATAGTGAGGGCTTACAAATGACTCAAATCCATGGTTCTGAGGTTGGGCACAGTCGATCGGTTCTTGGGATCTGTCGACTGATATTTTGCTCGGTCGAGGCGACTGTGGCCAAAAGGTCGAGGTCGGTCGTCGGTCGAGTAAATAGAGAGAAGGGTGACAAAATGACAAAAAAATGTTAACGTTTGCTATTTAAAAAAAAAAAAAAAACCCTTTACCACTTTACAACCTTATAAATACCAACCACAATTCAAACAACTTCTCGTCCATATTCATCATTTCATAAAAAATACTCTCACATCAAAAAGCAACGATCCCGACTACCCCAAAATGCCTCGGATTTGTATTTCTCGCCGGATTCACCGTTTCAAGTAACCGGGATAACACCACCACCAAATCAAAGAATTCGGTTTCGTCCATCCGCTTTTGAATATCCAACACAACAACCACAACCAAATCAACAACAAAACTCGTTTTACGTTAATCGTCCATATGTAAATTCGTATCGTCCTAATATAGATTTTAACTAATCACCAAGTGGGTCGTCGTATCGTCCTAACATGGATTTCTCGCAGTCTTTCGAACCGTATCAAATGTATTCCCCGATTCGCTGTGCTAATCTTGATATGGATTGGAGGATTATATGGTAGACTATCACTATCCGACGCAACAATACTCGACTCAAAACTATCCGATTCAAGATGATTCGATGGGCAAGGTTTGGGTCACGGTTCTTACCACGGTTTCATGCATGTTGAAGACGATGACGATGACGATGTCAAAGAACGTCACCCATCAAACAAAATAAGCCTTCGAGACGTGCTACAAAAGCGAAGGACAAAGGCAAAAAGGCCGAACCAACCAAAAAGAACAAACCATGGACAAAGGCGGAAGAGATCGCGCTTTGTAGAGGTTGGGTTCATGTGTCGGAAAATTCCTAGAGAGGAAACGCTAATGCATTTGAGAACATTGATGCAGAAGATCCAACTGTCGCACATGAAGTGCAATTACAAGATGAGGTAGTACAAGTTAGATTGTGGAGGCCTAGTGAAGAGGGTGATGATAGTAGGCCTAGTATAGAGGGTGAGGATTTGCAGACTAGTCTAGATGGTGATGATACTAGGTCTAGATCAGGTGTGGATAAGGGCAAAAGGAAGGTTAGAGAGGATGAACCAGATGGCGAGTTTGATAGTGACTTTGATAGTGACAATGACAGTGGATATGGTTCAGATAATTCAGTTGACTATCTCAGTCTTGGTGAAGAGGAGGTGATAGAACTTAGGAAAAGGATCAAAGCCAATAGAGAGAAGGAAAGTGAGTCATTGCCAGAAATGAGTGAACCAACTCCAGAAAACACTGTACCTGTTAATAACAATAGAAATGAAACTATGATGGAACATGATATGTTCATGAACAATTTGATGAGAAGGTTATAGCCATCGAAGGCGGTGTACCTAAAGATCCTTTTATACGTGTGGAGAAAGGCATTGTGGTATCCGATCTATGATGAAACTAGTCACTTTGGAGACGAGGCATCCAAAGTATTATCTACTTTGTTTTTCAAATACGGTATTGTTTATGAATTTTGGTTATAAACATTTGTTGTATTTGTAATGCATGTTAGTGAAAAGTATGCGATGTTGTAAAGTTTAAAGAGTGTCTAACCTACTATGCTTTGGCAAATGGCTTTTCTTTGTGGTATGAGAGGAGTAATAGTAAGAAGGATGTGGCAAAATGTGGACAGAGACCACCAAAGTTGATTGATCCTGACAAAGGTAAACAGAGGAAGAAAATTAGATATCCTAGTGTTAGTTCAGATGAATTACCTGCCTGTCCTTGGAGATGTTATGCTAGGTGGATGAATAATGAGGAAATATTTCAAATACAATCTTTAAATGATGAACACACATGTGTTAGGAACTTCCAATTTGGTTCATTAGTAAACTATAAGTGGATAGGAACAGTATTTGGTAATAAGATTAGGGCTAACCCTGATATTAAGTTGAATATAGCTGACCTAGTGATGAAAAAGTATAAGTGTAAGGTATCCCCAAATCAATGTACAAATGCAAAGAGGTTTGCTTTGAGTATATGAAATCGAGTTGATGAGCATTATGCGTTCTTTGAGATCATATGGAAGGGCAATTTTAGATTCAAATCCACAGGTCCTTGTCAAATTAGGAGTGATGTCAATCGATCGTAAAACATACTTTGATAGGTTTTATATCGCTTTCTTGGACTAGCGAAGGTTGGAAGAATTTGGGTATAGGAGAGTAATTGCCTTAGATGGATGTTTTTGAAAAACCAAACCATGGTGAAATCCTTACTGCTATTGGAAGAGATGGAAATAACCACATTTACCCGTTGCTTGGGCGGTGGTTAATGTTGAAAACAAGGATAAATTGAAATTTGGTTTTGGAGTTCTTGGAAGGAGACTTGGATTGCACAAAGGACAAGGTTTAACTCTTATGTCGATCAACATAAGATATGCTTCTATCCATACTTTGTTGTTAATGACTTAGTCTTACATATATTCTAACTAGGTATGCTTGTATTTAGGGTCTTATTGAGCATGAAGAATGTCATGCCATATGCGAGAACACGGGCAATGTGCGGACATATATATGAAGGGTTAGGGAAAGTATTGATGGGTTGGAATTTAGAGAGTTGTTTTGGTCAACATCTAAGGCTTCCTATCCTTAGTTGTTTAACAAGATCATGGACAAGATTAAAAGGGCTAACCCAAAGGCTCATCAGTGGCTTATGGACAAAAACCCAAAAACCTGGTCAAGAGCATTTTTTGAAGTTAATAGAGGATGTGAAGCAGTGGAGAATGGATTCAGTGAATGCTTTAACAATGTTGTTGTAAGTGTTAGGGACAAGCCATTGCTTACAATGCTAGAAGCTTTGAGAGTCATAGTTCTTGAGAGGATGCACAAAATGGGGGAAATCAGTAAGAAATGGAACCCTGGAGTTTGTCCCAACATTCAGAAGAGGTTGGAATGGCTAAAAGAACAACAAAGGTAAGTTTTATTTACAAATTAAAGTTATTTCAGTTATGAAATTCTTTGAATTGACACTAATAAGTTTGTTATATTGTAGGTTTTAGAGGAAGGAGTGAGGCATTTACAGTTAATGAATGAGGGAGGTCGTGCACATGTTGAATGTGGTAGTTATCAGGTATACCTTGTGTACATGCAACAAAGGTAATTCTATATATAAACAAGGTACCTGAGAGCTATGTGCCAGAGTGGTTTAAAAGCAGACAAGTACTATGACACATATAACCGTTTTTCGAAACCGCTTGATGGTATTGATTTACGGCACGACGGAGTATGTATTCTATTGTATTGCCTCCCAAACCCAAAAATGCAGGTAGGCCAAGAAAGAAAAGGATCGAGATCAAAGGGTGAATGTGGTAGCTCAACCGAGTATCAAAGGTAGGTCTTGAGATGACATGTTCTATATGCCACAAACCGGACACAACAAAAAGGTTGCAAAGGAAAAATGTAGATGAGGATGTATACATGTCAAAAGAGTGGGAATGTGTCTGGGTCAAAGAAGAAGACTTGTGGGGTCAAAGAGGAAAAATGATGGGTAAAAGGAAAGTAGTGGGTCAAAGAAGAAGACTTGTGGGATGGAAGCAACTGGTGGGTCTAGTGGACTTGGTGGGTCAAGGGGAACTGGTGGGTCAAAGAAAAAGACTGGTGGCTCAAAGGTATTCTCCTACTTTTATTTCAACTGCAGATATTGTTTCAAACTTTTGGTTATAATCATTTGTTCTATTTGTAATGTAGGTTGGTGGGTCAAGTGGGTCAAATAGGAAGGGCTTGAAAAGAGGTTGCACATCAGCTTATGCAAGATGGTTTGGTGACCAAGATGCAACTGAAGAACAACCTCAAGTGTAAACAGAGGAACAAGCTCAAGTTCAAACAGAGGAAAAACCTCAAGTTCACCATGAAGAACACACTCAAGTTGACCATGAGGAATAACCTCAAGTTCAAACAGAGATTGACATGACAAATACTCAAGTTGAACACATGCATGCTGAAGAAGATCAGACTCAAGAACAAGTTCAGGAACAAGTTCAAGAACAACCTCAGCAGCAACAGTAGCAAAAAAGGTTGACTAAACTGAAAGTAAGAAGGCCTAGTGAAAGGATCATCAAAATGAAGTTGGCTAAACAGTTTGATGGCGAGGCGACACTCTGATGCCTGCTGGAACTTGATGATGCTTGAACAACAAGAAATTCCATGTACCCTTTTTGTATATCTTTTGTGGGCAACTAATGTAAACTATGATAACTTCAATTGGGTTTGTAATATGTCTAGATAACTAATGTTAATAGGTAATGTAATGACCATCAAACAATAGCCCATTTTGTACATCCTTTGAGGGCACTAATTGATGGTCATTTTGGTATGTTATATGGCTAGAATTAATACACTCATGATAGCAGCCAGTTATGTTACAAGTTTATGTAATGGCCATCTTACAATAGCCCATTTTGTACATCCTTTGAGGGCAGTAAAAAGATGGTCGTTGTTAAACTACTAAGATTAATGAAATATGCAGTTTGTAAATATGTTTTGTTATTACTTTCCAATTTTTTACATCTTAGGAGTAAATGCATTTGTCATTGTTTACAATCATCACTATTTGCAGTAAATGCATTTGTCATCCTTTATGCAGATTTCCTTTATGCAGTGATTGACACCGTTTACAGATTTCCTTTATGCATATTTCCTTTACTAGTTTATCAGTTGACTTTTATAAAGTCATACTTAAAATGTCGGGTGTAATGGTATAATCAGCTCAAACAATCACCCTTTTCTGTGTTGGTAGTTAAAATAAGGAATTAGGTTAGGTTAGATTTAACTAAGGTATGGTATAAATGCATATGGACTATAATACCCACGACTAACTAATAGTAATCAGACGTTGACCTGGGCATTAATGGTCAAGGGACCGGTTTAGCCTCAAAAACCCATACTTTGGACTACTGATGACTAAAATGCCATGTTTTAGTTCAGAACGATGTTTTTTGGCAAGATTATGGACCAACGATGTATTTTATTCTTAAAAGCAATACATATTTCCCTTATAATTGCTTATATGTTGTATTGAACGTGCATTGCGTTCTTGTCTGTTACGTAATTATGTTAAGCCTACAAGTTTACATCGAAGCAAATATTAAATGAATTAAAATTTTCATGAAACAATTAGATACCAAAATACCTTGATAACCCAGTTAGAACATAAACTAATTGGATATAGGGTTGGAAATGAGCCTATCCGAGCCCGAGCCTGCCAGAGCTCGAGCTCGGCTCGTTTAAGTTTAAAAATCTCGAGCTCGAGCTCGGCTTATTTCGAGCTTTAAATTTTAAGCTCGAGCTCGGTTCGTGGTATGTTACATAGGCTCGGGCTCGGCTCGTTTATACGATTTGGCAATGAAAACTTAAAGCTTGGCTCGAGCTCGAGCTCGGCTCATAATATATCTTTATGAGCTCGTTAATAAGCTCGAGTTTGGCCTGTATATATGTTTAATACTTAAAATATTATAATTTAGTTTAGGCTCGCGAGCTCAAACGATCTTTGTATATAAAGCTCGGGCTCGAGCTCGATTAATAAATGAGCTCCAACTTAGGCTCGAGCTCGGGCTCGGCTCGTTCGAGCTTTTTACCGATCCGATCCCGAGCTTTTCACGAGTGGCTCGGCTCATTTCCACCCCTAATTGGATGTATGTTATTTGTAAAGTTAAACTTTACATTTTAAAATAGAGAAATGATACATGGACCTAAACTTAAGCCTAAACTTAGACCTAAAACCACTTGGCATCATCCTTATGGGTTGTAAAAAAAGTGGGTCCCTGTCTGCAACCATCAAGATGCTGACACTTAATTTTAGGTCTAAGTTTAGGCGTAAGTTTAGGTCTATGTATCATTTCTCTTTAAAATATTTACTAACATAGTAGTTGGGAAAAAAACGAATAGTATGCCAAGAAGGACTAAGAAAGCATTACCCAATTGAGTGAAAGAGCTAAACCTTCGACTATACTTCTATCAACTTCACCAAGCTTGCTACCAATATTGGAATTACAATATCTACTGTGAATATATACCACCATAAGTATCATAAAAAAAAATATATATATATTTGGCACTCTATGCCAAGAGTAAATAATCAAGAATTTTTTTAAGATCTTTTTCACTCCACGATACAATAATGAATGTGTTTAGCTTATGTTAAGATAGGAGATAACAAAGATTGTATCGAAGAAAGAAATAACTTTTCTTTTTTTTGGAAAGATAAAATTTATAAAGAAAAAAACCAAAAAAGGTATCATAAAGCGTGAGTTCAGACTCTACAAAGCCTGGAGTCACGAGAGTTATTTTAATATCTAATCCAAATTCGACTCTTATTGTCTTGTAGAATTGGGCTAGTGCCACTTTGTTTGCCTAATCTCATTATAAAAAATATTAATGTTGGTTCTCAATATTCATTTAAGACATCCCAGTATGTAATTACTTAGATATCATGTTGGATGCAGTTTCTTAAGATAAAGAAATTTGTCAAAACACATTGAGATATTATTACCACAGCTCATATTACTTCAGTCGGTTATCTTGCTATACCATACTTCAAAACGTGATGTGAAACAGCTAGTAACTCGATAAATATCAAGGGCAAAAAAGTAAATGAGAAGAAATTATGTTGGGGTTTATCTCCCAGCAGCAGGGTAAAGATAATCAATCTTCAGCTGAAACAATAACAAGTCAGCAGAAACACAATACCACTTGGTGGTTACCGGATATCACTTGGAATCGTGTGATCACTTTCCAAAGTAAACTATTCGACCCTAATGCCCGGTATCACGAATATCTACTTGGGATAAGACCAAATGCGAGTTAGAGAATTAGGCACAATTCTATAACCCTTCGCTAATCGGTGTTTATGTTTTCGTGTGTTCTTCATGCATAATCGATATCCTATTTATAGGAGTTAACTCTAAGCTAATCAAATGGAATTATGAGTATTAATCGGCTCATTAATAGCCTCATAATTATCCCCATTATAGTCGTTAGTGGTTACATGACCAATTAAGCGTGGTCATTAAGCGGTTGAAACGCCACTTGAATAGGTCAAAACCGTTACAAGCACTACTTTCATCGGTACTTTCATAGTGCTATCGGTGGATACACGCTTGATGGAATCCACAAGCTTGATGGAATCCACAAGCTTTAGTGGAAACATAAGCTTCAATGGAAACATCGCTTATCATTGGAAACATCGCCTATCGGTGGAAACCACAAGCATGATTTCCCACAAGCGGTACTTTCCACAAGCACTACCAATACAAACCACTACAAGAGTCGGGGTGTTCATGGACCTTATGGGTGTACACTCATTCCTCCTAACCCATTACAAGGTATGAACTAATCCCACAAGTTTACTAAATTTTCCAACAATCCTCCCAAATTTAGTTCACTTCCTTTGCATGAAAAATAAACATCAAGCAAAACATGTGCATAAACGAAAATGTCCCGAGGATTGAATTTCCATCTTAGTAAATTACACGTTCAAATATTCGAGAATCGGGTGTTCTAAGAATTGAACCCTTCAACCCATTTGAATACCGAAGATAAAATACACAAGTTTTCAAACACTTAAAAGCTCCCGACACTATACAAGCCATGTGTCCATATCCAAATTCATAAATGTTGCAAAAGCTAAAGTCCAAAGCTTCACAGGCGGCAAAACTTCAACATTTACATAGGTGGTTCATCTTTATTCATGCTCACGCCAAGCACTTTTTCAAAGAAAATTAACCATTGAGAAGTAAAGACTTTATCCTCCTTTCAAAGAGTTCGAGCACAACTTGGGATGTAAATAAAACATGTGCTCCAGTCAATCGAATGTTCGACTTTCCACATTGAACTCATCGCCCAAGTTTCCTTAGGAGGGAGTTGGGTGTCCTAGCATTCGATGACAAATTGGACTTAAACTCATCCCTTTAATGCACTTTATAACAAGGTCTCTAGCCAAACCTTCGTCAAGTGATCACTAAGTTCATGAGATCTCACAAACTCTATAGATACCACCCCATTCATGATAAGCTCACGAATCATGCTATGTCCGACACCTAAGTGTCTAGACTTGCCATTGTACATCGGCTATAAGCCTTAGCCAATGTAGCTGCACTATCACACCGTATAGAAATAGGTGCTATAGGTTTAGGCCACAATGGAATCTCAAGAAGCAAGTTTTCAACCATTCGACTTCTTTACCGGTAATGCTAGAGCCACAAATTGAGTTCCATTGTTGAACTGGTGATGCAAGTTTGCTTCTTGGATGCCCAAGAAATTGCACCTCCACCAAGTAGGAATACCAAGCCACCGGTAGACGAATTGTCTTGATGTTACTAATCCAACTTGCATCGCAGTAACCTTCCAACACCGAAGGATAACCGTATATGAGAGACTATAATCCATAGTTCTCTTCAAATACTTGATGCCACAATGAACGACTTGCCGTTGATGAGCACTAGGATTACTAGTATACCGCTCAATTTTCCCAATTGCAAAACCAATATCGGGTCTTGTACAAGTCATGGCATACATTAAGCACCAATTACCCTAGAATACTCAATTTGAGATACTGACTTTGCCATTATTAGGCATCGACTTCTCACAGTATCCATAGGTGTACTCACGAGTACAATCAAAGTAATTGAATTTCCTCGGCACCTTCTCAATATAATGAGGCCGAGAGATAGAAATTCTTTTACTTTCATGTTTAATCCTTATACCAAGGATAACATCGGCCTCCCCATGTCCTTCATGGAGAACCTTGATGACAAAAATTCCTTTGTCAAATCAACTCGATTTTGGTCGGTGCAAAGATCAACATGTCATCAACATATAGACAAATGATGACTCCTTTACCGTTTCATCAAATTTGCTATATACACATTTGTCGACTTGGTTAAGACCATAACCACTAGACAAAACCACGTCATCAAATTTTTGATGCCATTGCTTAGGTGCCCGCTTTAGTCCATAAAGAGACTTAATCGGTTTACACCTTGTTTTCATTGCGTGCATGATGAAGCCCCGAGGTTGGTTCATATAACCTCCTCTTCCAATTCACCATTCAAGAAAGTTTTTTCACATCCATCGATGAATAACGGTTGTGAATAGATGCCATAGCAATCGCCACCTTATGGTATCGTACGAGCCACGGGGCATAAGTATCAAAATAGTCTATTCGACTTTTGTTTAAAGCCACGAATGACTAGTCTAGCCTTGAACTTTTCAATAGTTCCATCTACCTTCATTTTCCTTTTGAAAATCCATTTGCAACCCAAAGGTTTGCAACACGGTGGTAGATCAACCAACACCAGTGTTGTTGCCCATGATGGAATCCATCTCATCATTAATTGCTTCTTTCCGTAAAGCAATATCACGGGACTTCATTGCTTCTTCAAATGTCTTGGGATCATCCTCAACAATGAAGCAATAGGAGTATTGGTGCGAGACCTCATCCTCGGTGCCTTCAACTAAGTATAGTTGAAACTCGAGTCCAAATGACTTTGGAGTCCCGACCCTTTTGCTCTTCACGAGCACGAGTTCAGTTCTTGAACCACAACCTCATCAGGACCACCGATGGTTCACCATCGTGGACCTCGATACACCGATGTCATGAGTTCCATTAGGAATCCTCGACTTGGTCTTGGGGCCGATGAGAATCTATTCTCATCAAAATCACATCCCTTAATTGAAACGAACGAAAACATGTAAAAATAGGCGGCGTGTAAAAGCAGACGAAGCTTGTAAAGCGAACGAAACGTGTAAAACAGGGCGAAAATGAGTAAAACGCGAAAACGTCTAAAAGCGGACGATAAGGTGTAAAATGGGCGAAACGTAAGAAAACCAAATTTTGGTTGTTTACAAACGACCGTTAGTGTAAAGGGCTAACGGCCGTTACTTAATTGTCATTTGAAAACTACAGTGACCATTTATTTAATTAACTCATTTGAAAAAGAAGGTTACAAGGGCTTTTTGGTCATTTCATACGGATTTGGACTGGATCCGTAATAACAAGAAACCACAATGACTGAATCAGTCAAAAAAAGTTTAGCGACTGAAAGAGAAAAATCTAACAAACCACAGTGACCATTTGTGTAATTAACTCTTAAAAATAACTAAACTAGAAATAAAATGATATAAAATGCACAATGGGTCATAAAAATTAGGGGGTCACAACCTCTCTTAGCCCTTTCTATGTTCCGTCCATGGTGGCTATGGCTTTTGCATCGTGTCTAGGGTCGCAGACGAATGCATATAGTATTGGGGGCGGTGCCCTCCATGTCTAGCTCAAAAAGATGAGATTTAGTGTTAATTTTGAGCTTTTTTTTAGAAAGTGTCCTACACCCAAAACTCAAATTGCCCCCACTTATATTCTAAAACCCGACATTCAACACTCTAAAACCTTATAAATCATTCATCTCTATTTTACAATACTTGATTTATCATTCCGATCCTAGTTTTTTATGCAACATTTTTTTGTTGTTGCCAAAAAATAATAATAATAATAATAATAATAATAATAAAAAAAAAAAAAACCCACAACCTATTTTTCTGGTTCTGCCACTGCTTACAAAGCCCTTTAGTTTTCGCGCGTTGCAGACCAAAATCAAGTGCTTCTTGTTGACTCAGTGCTTGAACCTTTAGGGGACCAAACCTCGGAAAAGCAAGTTATGTCTAGCTCGTGTCTAGCTCGTGCCTCGTCGTTGCTTGTCCACTCAATTGAATCACTCTTAACTTCTAGGACCACGACTGACAAGATTGGGACCCGTGGCCGGTACTTAGCCACTAGTTTAGCAATACCTCAGCTACGTGTTAGAGTAGAGTTGTGTAAGTCATAACTATATTTAAAATACTACCCTTCTCTTAGGCCATCCACAACGGGCCAGATGGCATACACATAATAGAGCATTTACACTGTTGAATCCATTGCAAAATGGCCAGGTCATGCACATATTGAATATCAGTTTGTTACTGAACACACAATTATTATACACAATGAATTTTTCTATACTTATTTAATATATGGAGCCCACTAACCTTTATAATTTTGTGGACATGATTACTGTGAAGTTTTTCTTTGTTCATATATTATAGTACTACATCCGTCTGATAATAATTATCCTCTTTGACTTTTTTAAGTCTTTTTTATTCAACTTTGACCATTAATATTTTTATTTGTGTAATACAACACTTGATGAAAAATATATGAATAGATTAGGTTTTAAATGTATTTTCATTTGATATAATTTTTATCAAATATTATATAACACAAATAAAAAGATTAATAGTTAAAGTTGAACAAGAAAGACTAAAAAAAGTAAAAAAAGGACAATTATTATGGGACGAAGGGAGTAATAAATTAAATAGACATCAAAATCAATTAAATTTTGTAATGTTTAATGGGTTATGGGTGTTGTACATGAAAGAGTGTAATGTCTACATGGCATTGATTTCGCAGTGCATTACATCCATGCATTAAGATGCCCTTATAAACCATTTAGCTTAAAAAAAGCCAATTATGTTAGAGTAGAGTTTTGTCTAAGTCACAACTTATTCATGAGTATTGATGCTATTTAAAGGTATAGTTCCTCTCAAGTTATTTATAACTTGATTGATCAAGTTGCAATTATCAACCATTAGATCAACTTCAATAACTCAAACTATCTCATGTTCTTTTGATTTGATCCATTAGATTTGATCTAATGGTTGATAATTGCCTAACTTGATCAATCAGAGTTAGTAAAATTATAAAATAACGACGTCTTTCTAAAATATACCAACTTGAAACACTTACTTTTTATTAACATATACACCGCATTTTCAAATTTTGTTCGACTTCACCCATATGATCGATTTATATTAATATAATATCATATTAAATAATATTATATTATTACAATATAGGTAAAGTCCGAACAAAATTTGAAAGACGTAGATGTATATGTTAATAAAAAGTAAGTGTTTCAAGTCGGACATTTAGAAAGACGTTATTTTATGGCTTTTACCCATCAAGTTATAAATAACTTGATGGGATCTCTTCCCGCTATTTAACGGGCATCAAGTCATTTAATAAAGACACACAACTATGTGATTGAAATAGAAAACAATAGTTATCTATACTCCCACAGTCCCACATTTGAGTTCGTTATGATTTGTGTCAATTTTTTCTCCCACATTGGTTGAAATAACAAATTTTTCTTGGTTATATACTGTAGTTTAGATGGTTTCTACAATTTGACATTAGTATTATGTAGCCGTTTATGGTCATACAGGATGGTAGATATTGATTTAGCATCTTGTCTATCAATCTACGGCTAATTTATACAAGTCGTCAACTCTTTTTTGTAACCCGTGGATAATACGTATATAGTTAACTTTTTGTAACCCGTTGATAATAGGTATATAGTTAACTTTTTGTCACTTTGATGGTTGTTGATTCAAGCCTACTTATTTGTAAAAATGACATTTTTATCAAAACTTTGACCACTTATAACCTTGTTATAATAAATGAGCTCACGGTGTGCATATGTATATCAACAATTACTACATTGTATATAACATAGTAGAAGCATTTCAACACGTCATGATTGTCTACTTGTGTTATGTATTCATGTTTTTGCCTCTTGTAAGATGATCAATCATTGTTATTTGTTACTCCCTACGATTTCCAAATTCATCATAGCATAAAAACAAACCTAATTGATTCTTAAAACAAGTTGCACACACTTTATTGTTCGAAAACATATAAGAACAACCGTAGAATAAGGTTCAAAGTATATTTGTCATTCGATCACTTGCAGCTCGTACATTTCCTCTTCTATCCACCTTTGATGGAGTAACCTGTTGAGATTTGGATTTCTTGACCTTGTTCTGATTTTTGGACTCTAAACAAAATCGACATTTTGTGAAGGTATGCCTAATCGGGTTCCTCATTAACTGGTATCAGAGAGAGCATAAAAAGGTAAATCATAATATTATCCATTTGTATGTATGCTAAACCAAAGAAAGGTTACAATCTTTGCACCAAATGTAAATTGATAATCAACTTTACCAAATAAATCTTTATTTACACTATTATTATCAGGATTGAAACAACAATACAAAGTATGAACAAAACTATTTGAGCAATGAATAAACTCATGTAAGTTTCTGCTCAAAGGGGATGGACGGAAATGCTAAAGAGGCACTCATCAGTCATGAGCAAAATTTATAGCACTCGTGAGTACTCATGTTCAACTTTTACGAAAAACATGTGTAGGCATATGTGTTCATCAATGTTATATGTATTCTTCATCGGTCCCTCTTACAGTGAGTTGTACACTAACAAGTTTTTTTTTTTTTTTACTTTAATCTTGATCCTTAACTCAAATATCTCAAACAATGACATTATTAATGATATACATATATTCTCACGATATTTTCGGTATTAATCTTGTTCAAAGGTTTAAAAGACGGGATCCATTAACATACAAGCAATGTATAAAGAAATTATCTGACTGCGTTTTTGAGCAAATTTTGTAAAAATTGTATGAAGTTTTTAGTCCCACATGGATTGAAGACAATAAGTGTTGCTTGGTTATATATTGCGGTGTAAATGGTTCATGCAACCTGATATTGGTACTATGTAGTCACATGTGTCACTTTCCCGATATCTATTGCGGTGAAACGGTCATATGACATATAATCAGTGTTGCAAAAAAAGGTCTACAAAGCCGATTAATCACCGATTAGGTGCTATTGGGCCTCTGACCTTTCCGATTTGTGTAAATCATCAAAACAAATCGGTCAACCATGGTCAACTGCGGTTAACGATGGTCAAACTTGCCGAAAACATGAAAATCTTACCGGAAATACCATAAACTCGCCGTAAATTAGTTATAATCACTGTTTATATCTATTACAAGATGTTTTTCAAGGAAAATCTTGTCGATAATACAAACACTTGCCGTAAATACCTAAAACTTTCCAAAAATGCCAATACAATTAATCACCGATTCGCATTTTTTTCAACCCTGGACAAATTTAATCACTTATAGTCGCTGTTTAAATCTATTACAAGGTTTTTTAATGAAAATATTTTTGGAAGTACCTAAAACTACCCAGAAATACCCAAAACTTGCCAAAATGTCAATCCGATTAATCACCAATTAATCCCGCCTAGATCAATTACAAGCTAAAGGGGGGGTCGACCACCTCACTAACGATTCACGATTTTTGCAACCTTGCATATAATAGAAGATAACATCAAAGTTTTATGAGTGATAATAATATTTTTGAAAGTTCGTTACCTAACATCAGAAATTTTTGAAAATTCATAGCTAATAAGTAGATTTAACCCAATATAATTCTTTTATCTTTTTGCGGCTTTGGTGATTGTTGATGTATAGTACCCTGTTTTTGTTTTTTATGTGTTGCTATAGTGTAAAGTTAACTTCCAAACTTAAACCAATCAAAATTAAATTAAAAAAAAGATAATATTCAAACATAACTAAACAATAACAAAGCAAATAAATATTAAAATCACAAGTCTTCTAAATAAGTAGGAGAGCGTGGGCATATTCCAACGCCTTGATGATGTTTTCCTAAACTCTTATGCTTGTTGCTAAGTAGTTACGAAATCTCGGCGTAGTATCAAGTAACTGCTTGAATTCATATGGCAATATTGTCTCAGCTTTTGTATATATTCTGTGGCGATAGTTTTCTCAATATCGACTCCTGCATTGCTTCTAAGAGGATATTTATTATTGAACTCATACGATGATTTCACATAAAACTCGATTTCGTATTCCTTGGTACTCATTGGCACTTGATAAACACCCTTTGTTACTAATGAAAATTTTCTAGAGTAATTTATTTTACTCAAAAAATTTCTTTTGTACTCTCTAAAATATTACCGTCAATGTGTTTGTTTATGAATCAGATTAATTCTCTCGTAGTTAAAAAGGAAAAACAATGTATAAAGTGAATACAAATTATTTGATTAGAGTATTTCGCCTTTTTAGTTTTGAGCATCTTTCGTCCAAAATATGTGTTAGTTTTTCATCCCACATTGGTTGAAGATAACTAGTTTTGCTTGGTTATATATTGCAGTATAGATGGTGTATGCAACTTGACATTAGTATTATCTAGCCCGTTTGGATAATAGAGGATGATAAATATAGATTTAGCATCTTTTACTATCTCTTCGGACTAATTCATACAGGTTGTCAATTTTTTGTAATCATTGATAATACACGTGTAGTTAACTTTAGTCACTTTCATGGTTGTTGATTTAAACCTACTTTATTTGTAAAAATGACATCTCTTATCAAAAAATTTGGACCACTAATAACCTTATTTATATGAGCTCAAGTATTGTTCGGATGATAATACACTTCGAAACAATCAAATGTCCCCTATGTAACAGTGTGCATAGAGTAAATTGCAAAAATCGTCCTTGTGGTTTAGTCAAATTGCACGTTTCGTCCTGTGGTTCATTAAGTGCAAAATCGCTCGGATTTAGCAGATCACACGCTCACTTTGGTCCTCCATCATTGCAAAACCGTCCTTGTGGTTTGCCAAATTTCACCGTTGAAGGACCAAAACAGACGTAATGATGCAAAATAAAGACGATATTTGCACTTATTGATTTACAAGGACGAAGCATGCAATTTGACCAAACCACAAGGACGATTTTTGCAATTTACTCGTGTTCATATATAACATAGCATTTCAGCAGGTAATAATTGTATACTTGTATCATATATTTCGGGAGTAAAGTTATTTTACATATTAAACTTTTCTTACATACTAAGAGACTCGTCTCCACATCCATTTAAAAAGAAATAAATGGATGAGATTAAAAGCATTTATTATTTCACATATTTTTTATAATTTAAATATCTCTTAAACTGTTAATCATTAAGCAAAAATAATTACACCATCGCGACGAGCATTTAATTATCTTTCTATAGACGGTACTTTGATATACTTACGAAAAAGAAAAAAATCGTTTTTCACGTTTTTTTTTTTCGCTTTTCTTCGAAATCGAATTTGCATGAAATATCATATATGATTTAACACTAATTTGAAATCACATGATATTAGTGTTAAATCACATATGATATGTACTATCATATGTGATAATCACATATGATAGTACATATCATATGTGATTTAACACTAATATCACATCATGTGGTATTCAAATTAGTGTTAAATCATATATGACTTTTTCATGCAAATTTCAGTAACGTAAAAAAACGAAAAAAAACTTCAAAAAAACGTGAAAAACACGAAAAAAACACGAAAAAAACAAATTTTGTCGAAAGTATATCAAAGTGTCTATCTATAGAAAGATAATTAAATGCTCGTCGTAATGATATATATATTTTTTCGTTTGACGATTAACGGTTTGAAAGACATTTATATTTGAAAAAAAAAGGATGAAAGTAGGTTTTTTAATTGTTGGGATTAATCTTGGGTGAAAGTTTAAACGTACATGAACGACTTTTTTCGTAATTACACATCTAGCTAATATATTTTGTTAAGGGTCAAAGCTAGCTAACATACTTTCAAATTTCACTCGATCTAGCTAATATGACCTGTTGGTAGTAGGTTACCAAGTCACCTTGGCGAAAAATTTGCTAGCTTAGTCCTCTAGGATTAACGACCGTTAGCTAGATGATAATGACCGTTAAAAAAAAAAAAAAAAATGAAAAACTTTAAAAAAAATTTACTTTTTTAAAAATTTTCAAAAATTTTAAGTTTTTTTAAATTTAAAAAATTTAAAATTTTTACGCTTTTTTTATAAAAAATCTTACGTTTTTTTAAAAATTTCGTTTTTTTAAAAAATTTTACGCTTTTTAAAAAAATTTTACGTTTTTTTTTTTTTTTTTTTTTTTTTAATTTTACGTTTTTTTTATAAAATTACATTTTTTAAAATTTTAAAAAATTAATTTTTTTTTTTTTTAATATTTTTATGTTTTTTTATAAAAGTTTACGTTTTTTTTTTTAAAAAATTTAATTTTTTTTTTTTTTTTTTTTTTTTTTTTTTAATTTTTAACGGTCGTTATCATCTAGTTAACGGTCGTTAGTCCTAGAGGACTAATCACAGAATTTTTCGCCAAGGTGACCTGGTAACCTACTACCAACAGTCATATTAGCTAGATCGAGTGAAATTTGAAAGTATGTTAGCTAGCTTTGACCTTCACAAAATATATTAGCTAGACGCAGAATTACAAAAAGACGTCATGCGTCTTTTAGCTTTCACCCTTAATCTTATCCATTCGATCTAATAAAATGGATGGTGAATATTGATCCCTTAGTATGTAAAGAAGTTTTTGTCGTCAAATGATCCTATACATTTTAAAACATGTATTCATGTTGTTGCCTCTTGTAAGATGATCAAGCATTTTTTTTTGTCAGGGGGTAAAGGGATTTACCCGGTGAATTATATAGAAAATATAATGACTTTTGTACATAAAAGAGAGGTGATGAGCCCCTCTGTGAAAATAAAAACACTCATGTTTGAGACAAGCCTCAAACACGAACAACCATGTAAACTAAACAAGAATACATCAAATTAGACTATGCCATAAACCAAGCATTGTAAACCACTGCTAGGATCAAGCTAACTTCCAAATGGCCTTCATATCTCGTGCACTAGCCTGATCCTTAAACTTGATCGAAGCTAACCATAAACGAATAGTCTCTACAATAATATTGGTGATTTGATCTTCAGTCCTACTCGGCTTGGCATGGATTCGGTTATTGTGTTCTTGCCATACAAAATATAAAGAAGAAGCCAATATTAAACGGCCAATGATGCTAATAACATTGTCCTTCAAAGACAACGACATTATCTAGTCCACTATGTCGCCCCATAATGGAGATATACTCGGCATCTCGGCTCTAGACATAACATTCCTCTTAACCTTAGCTGAAAACATACACTCGAAAAATAGATGTTCGTGGGAGTCTGGTTGAACTTTGCATAGAGGGCATCGAAGCAGGTTCAAGTCGACATTATTGCCAACGTCCCATTGCTTTAGCCTATCTTTATTATTTGTTACTCCACAAATTCATTATGATTTCCAAATTCATAGCATAACATAAACTCCAAGAAATTTAGTCTAACAATTTAACAAACCCACTCGATTCTTAAAACAAGTTGCTAACAATTTATTGTTTGAAAAATATAAGAACAAGCGTAGAATAAGGTTCAAAGTATATTTGTCATTCGGTCATTGATCAATCACTTAGGTTGTGCACAGTGGTGACATGAGTCACCTGTGCTACATCAGTTTTCTCTCTCCGACTACTTGACGATGACCTAGTTGCCACAGTGGTGACCTAGTGTGTTTTTTTTAATTCAAATATTTTTAACAACAAAACTAAACTTCATTAATAAAAATACTTAAACATTACAACAATAATTAAAAACTTAAACTAATAAAACGTAAACATTAAAATACTCTCGCTAAAAACTAAAAACATCACAAAAAGTCTTCATCGTCAGTTGCGTCTTCGTCACTTTCGTCTTCGTCTTCAATCTCTTGATTGCCTTCATTTCCACGGTTTCTCCAAACGTGTTCGACCAAATCAGATTTTAAGTTTAGATGATTTGATCGGTCCATTATCTCGTGAGTAACTACTAAGGATTCTGCATAGAATCTTAACGGATCATGATCACGGTGGCCCTCTTATGCAAACCATGTAGGACATAACGGCCGCTTCTTGTGTCGGATGATCATATTATGAAATATGATACATGTATACACAATATCTTGGAGATCCTGTTTATACAGCCCTCGAGCCAGAACTTTAAGCATTTTCCACTTCTTCTTCAACACACCGAAAGCTCGTTCCACATCTTTCCTTGCTGCTTTGTGCTTCCTCTTGTACAATATTCTTTTTCATCACCCGTAGGAGGATTTGAAATGGATAAAATAAGAACAGACCATTCCGGATATATTCCGTCAGTAAGATAATAACCCCTTTTGTAAGTAACGTCATTAGCCTCAGATTCAAGTTCCAGTGCTCTCCTAGATTTGATATCATTGAAAATGGTGGAACGATGTAAAACGTTTATGTCGTTATTCATCTCAGAGACACCATAGAACGCATGCCAAATTCATAAATCTTGGGAGGTGATCGCTTCCAATAAAATGAATGGATATGGCACGTAATCACCCCTAGCAAATTGACCTCTCAAACTATTTGGGCAATTCTCCCACTCCCAACTTTTACAATCAATGCTTCCAATCATCCCACGAAACCCATGTTTTTGCTCATGATGAGCATATATTCTTTCAAGGTCAGAATACGTGGGCTTTCGCAAATACTCAGCACCATATACTCTATAATAACCGTACAAAAGTTACGGAGACAATCACGTGTTATTGTTGCAGCCAATTACAGATACTCGTCAAGAGAATTAGGAATGATCGCGTATCCCAATTGACGAATTGCCGCAGTACATGTGACACACGGTTATTTTTCACTTATTATTAAATAATAAATGGTAATTTATTATTACTAAGCATGTTCATTAAGCATACATAAGCTTGCCTGATCATTTGAGTAGATAACTCACACTCGGTAGACTGTTGCATTACTTTTGCATTCATCGCATAATTTGAATATTGTGTTATTTTAGTCCTAAAATTTTATTATGATTAAAATTGTAAGACGAGAGGTTATCTCGTTTCCTACTGTGACCGACACCGCACGCGTACCGACACTATGATAAGGGCAAATAAAACAAATGGTAAATTCCCGGAATGGAAAATATTACCAAGATAATAATATTTCGGAAACATATCCATAAGATATTACATTATAAAAAGCATCATACCTTAATACTTTAGTCACGGTTTTATATCGCGGGACACAAAAATACTTAACACTTCCTTTACTCTAAATTATAAACACTTAATAAATAAAAATCATAACACAAAGTACACTTTACCAATTTAAATAAAGATACAAATCCTATCCCACTACCCTAAATAAAACCGCCCCCTCTCTTCTCTTATATTTTGTCGTCTTCTACCTCCCCATTTTTCCACGTCTCTCTCTCTCTCTCTCTCTCTCTCTCTCTCTCTCTCTCATAAGAGATAACCACACAAGCTCATCTTCTCACATAGGATCCTACTTCCTTCTGCTACACTATTTCGTCTAGGTCAACACAACCCCAAGGAAGAAGGTTAAAAATAGCATCTGATAAAGGTCCTTTCTTCATCACTTTCTTGTAAAAACTGATTGGTGAATGTTTTTGTCTCCCCTGCTGCTGCCACAGTCCACGCCGCCCCAAGGTTGGGTCAAACCATCTATGGGATAGCTATGGAAGCATCATATGTCCCTTTCCCCTTCATATTTTTCTGAGAAGAATCACAAGGTGTAATGATATGAATGGATGGAGAGCAACTTTAACTCAAATTGGTATACCACCAAAAACCCAAGAAAGAAAGTGGAGTCAAAGACTACTCTCTTTCTTTTCTTTTATTCCTGTCGAGGCAACCCCAAGAAGTATCACACCTCCAATCTCACCACAAAAGATAGAAGTTTAAGAATATTGAAGGATCTTGCTGGGGTTTTACTTAGGACCGATTGGGATTTTGGTGGTGTTAGGTTCTCGGGTTGGCCTCGACTTCATTGTCATCATAATCTGTTTGTAAGCTTTTGTCTTAACCCTACTTTGTAAAATTTATGATTTGCTTAATCAAGTTGGTCGATGTGATATTAGACTAAGTTTTGATTATTGTTGTGAAGATGTTGTTTTGTTTGGTCTTGTTTTCTGTCGAATGTACAAACCCAAAAAGTTAGTTTTATAAGCCTTGTAAGGAGTAAGTATCATATCGATGTTTATGGTATTGAAATTTGAAGTGAAGTGTTGCCGTGACACTTGGTTTAGTACTCGAAAACTTGTGTAGTAATGTGATCTTGGTATCTTGTATCAAATTAGTTTATAACCTTCGGTTATAAAAGAAAATTTTGTCATCTCAACCGGTATCGAGTTGCTACTTGGCTCGACTGTGAACCCCCCTTGGTGCTCACACCAGGTGACGTTCATGTCGTAAATTGTCCATCGAAAAATTCATAAGCTAAGTAAACCCCTTCTTTTGATTTTTGTTAATTAGCTACTGTTTCGAACAAGAAGATAAATAAAGGTGAAATGTGGTTGAATATAGTTAACATAAGGAATGTCGTGAGTCATAAGAATACATGAGGATGTCGAGATAAAACCGGGTTGAGTAGTACTCAACTGTTGTATAGTCTTATCGTTTCCTTGTTCTAACGTGTTAAGTTAACATGTTGGCCTCGAATATCAAACGGGTTGTATTGTCGAGGTGGGTAGTCGAGGTGTATTTTGAGTCTTCAAATCGCGATTCCCTTGACTTGAGCTTAACTCCGAGTGAGTGGTACCTTGCTCGAAACCCCACTACACATCTGGACTTATATTGAGTAGTAAATATGTTGCATGTGAGAGTGGTTCATGAGGACACGGATGTGATCGGGTAACTAATATCTTGTGTCTGAAATGAATCACTTTTGCGCGAGACATGTATGATTGTTTCTTTTCCAGCCTAGAAGTCTCACAAAATAAGACATGCTTGGGTCGAGTTGGACCTCGAGTCAAAGTCGTGTATGTTAAATACCTGCGTCAAGAACAAGTGACTAGCATTTCATTTTTGGAATGTAATATGTTCTCTAACAACTTGGTATAAAAACCTGCTTGTGGAACTAAATTAGTACCAAACTTGTACAAAAACCATTTCTGTATTTCATTGGGCCACAGCCCAGTTTAATTCTCCAAGATAATTCTCCCAAACCATCATTGGGCCAAAGCCCATTTCTGATACATATATCACTTCGGGCCAAGCTCAATGTTGTACCCATTTCTGCCGGGCCACAGCCCATCCGCGTATCATGAGTCTTCGGCTAAAAATTTAGTCGAGTCTTCAAGTAAAACCCGAAGTTTTTAATTCAAAGGCAAACAAACTAAATTCGTTTCCTCCTATTTCCTCTCTTTCATTTCGTACATATTGTCATAACGTCAAAAGTCTTAATACAAGTAAACAAGTGCAAAGGTTCTTATATAAGAAAACAAGTGCTTAAAACATGATTCATATTATAAAGTATATATCAAAAATTTAACGACAATGTGTAAACAAATTTATGTCATGAAGGTTTCTAGTCGAGAGTTATATATACTAAAAATAAATTTTTGATAAACAAATAATGACTACTATATACTTTACCAATACTAGATATGAAAGTCGTCAAATTACAATGACTAATTTTCTAAATTCAATTAGAAAATAAACCAACTTTGTTTAATTTTGACAACACCATTATAGTGTCAACATGAGAAAGTATATACACATTTATATACTTACTAGTAAAACCATTTAATCATTTTTACAAACTAAAGTTTAGTTTTAATGCAATTATAAAAACAATTGAACTATTTTAAGTAAGTGATACTTAAAACAATGAACTAAAACATTGCCCTTCTTATCTAGGTCGCGTGTCGGTGCAGCTTCACAATATTCACTGAATCCCACTTTTGGATTGCTTATTTGCTAAGGTGAGTTTAATAGCCCCTCTTTTACTTGATAAATTGTTTTATACATTTTGGGGTGAGAAAATATGCAAAACCTTTTTATGGACCTAACTTGTTGCATGATTATTATTACGTGGTTTAGCCTAAGCCTTGATGTCCCTAGAAATGCCCCTTTCATGAACCGCTCGCCCTCTATCGAAGCGCGAATGTTATAAATAGATCTATTGAGGGTGACTCCTCCGCTCGGTTGGCCATGCTTAGTCCAAGGCGAAACGATACCATGTCGAATCGAGTGTTGAGGACAAAACACTGCAACGGGCCTATATATTGTATGATTTCATTTAGCATACGAACCGTCGTAGTATCGGTTGCATAAACTTAGTGCTACGTGATAGACTTTCATCCATATATCATTACATTCATTGTAATGATTATATGTCTTTGATTATGGTCCATGCTTACTATTTTAATCTAAACCTATGAACTCACCAGCTTTCAGCTGACCTTTTTAGCATATTTTCTCAGGTGCTTGATATATGATGTTGGCAAGGCAAGAAAGTGGCAAAGGGTCGTAGTAATGTCTAAAGAAGTGTTTTTACACATAATAATGTTTTAAATTAGGACCACTGAACTTAAGGGATGTGCCCATTTTATTCAAACAATGTTGTAAGATAATATCTTTAAAACTATTTTTATGAAATTAAAACGGAGTATGTATTCCGTCCTTTATTACTTGTGTTGTGATCTCCGATTTCGTAACATTCACCATAATACGTATGCTTCTGCTAAACCAAATTTGGGGGTGTTACAGTACACTTGACCAATGGGAAAATACCAAGTACGCCCCTACAATCAGCAGTTTGTTGAAAATAAGGGGAATAATTGGTTACCTCTCGAACAATTTGGGTGAATAGTTCTCGGCTCATCTGGAACTGATGACGGAATGTTCTTTCGTCATACAACGGTTCTTCAGAGAAGTAAGTGGCAACTAAACGATTATGAGCACCCTCATGATTCCTAGGTGTGTAGTTTCGTCGAATCTTTGGCAGTGACGCTTGGTAAGCGTTCCAAGCATATTGCGTAAAATCCACAAACTCCGTAAACTCGCTCATAACTTCTTCCTCGTCGGAAGACAAAGAATTAAAAATATCTCGTAAGATAAAATTAACAAAATGTGTTTGAAGGTATTTATGAGAAGTTGTTTGAATTGAGTTTGAAATTGTGTGTTTAGAAATGTGTTTGAGGTTGTTATTTATAATGTTATAAAAGTGGTAAAGATTTTTTTTTTGCCAAACGGTACAATATTTTTGTCAATAAGTCAGTAATAAAACTCGGTTGGGAATGCGAACTAGTTCACCTGTTTTAAGGTTGGCAACCCATCTCAACCGATCACCCACAGTGGGGTGACTGATCCTCGACCGACCACAACCGATAGTGGCAACCGAGACACAACTACCAGCCTTATAGCTTGTACATATCATCTTCTATCTACCTTTGATGAAGTAATCTGTTACCTTTATAGGCTTTCCATATCTTTAAAAACCTTGTTCGGATTTTTGGACTCTAAAACAAAATCAACATTTTGTGAAGGTATGCCTATTGGGGGTTCCTCATTAAGTGGTATAACAGTGAACATTAAAAAGATAAAATCCTAATATTATCATTTGTATGTATGCTAAATCAAGGGAAGGTTACAATCTTTGCACCAAATATAAATTGATAATCTAGTTTACCAAATAAATCTTTCTTTACACTATTATTATCAGGATTGAAACAACAATACAAAGTATGAACAAAACTATATGAGCAATGAATAAACTCATGTAAGTTTTAGCTCAAGGGGATGGATGAAAACACTAAAGAGGCACTCATCACTCAAGAGCAAAATTTATAGCACCACGTGTTCAACTTCAATGAAAAACATGTGTAGGCAAATGTGTTCATCAATTTCATATGTATCGTTCATCAGTCCCTCTTATAGTGGGTTTTATGCTAACACTTTATTTACTTTTATGTTGATCGTTAACTCAAATATCTCAAAAAATGACTTTATTGATGATGTACATATATTCTCACAATCACTGTTGGACTAATCTTGAGTCATGGCTCAAAGTTAGGCGTTTCATTATAGTTTAAGTAAAAGAACAAGGGGTTACATGTATACTTTAGAAGATACAAGGACCAAATGGGTTTTCTCTAAACCTAATAACTGCTACAACGGTTCTTTTTGGAAGAAATGGCACAAACACAGGAACCATCACAACGCTTGGAGGATTTCTGCAGACACAAGGGTGTCGTTTCAATGCATATAAATAGGGGTCGAAAGATCTCATTTATGATAACCAGATATTGTACAATAGTGTAAAAACCATTACTTTGATTCAATAAAGTCGTTTGAATCATATTGTTTTACTGTTTCGTTTACTTAATTTGTTCGTGTGTTTAAAACCCCGCGGGAAAACAAATTGGCAAAAGAGCTTGGCTCGTTTCATCAAGAAAGAAGATCAAAAGAAGAGAGTTTGGGGTTAAGTTTCGAACCAAAACGCAGCAGACCGCTGTTGGTTCGTGCAGAAACCGTGAAAGGAACAATCGTTCCTTGGCGAAGAAGATTAAGGGCAAAAGGAAGGTGCTTGATTTTGTTTTCTCAGATTGGTTCAAGAATGTAAGAAACAAAGAAGAATTCTTGGTGTTACTGATTTTGAAAAAGAAAAATCAAAAGGCGACATTTTTTGTTGTTTTGTTTACTGCTAAAGAAAAATAAACAAAGGGAAGAAATTTTTCTGGTTCGAATAAAGGGGAAGACATCAAGAGGAGTGTTTGGTTTTTTGAGTGTGCTGGTTCGTTGGAACCAGTGCAGGAAGAAGAAAGAAAACTGCTTTGGTGTTTGTTTTGCTGATTCGAAAAAGAAAGAAGAAAGGGGAATACAATTCTTTGTGTTTTACTGTTTCAAGAAAAAAACAAAAGGATAGTTTTTTATTTCTGGGTCGAAAAAAAAGGGCAAAAGGAAGAGACACCATGGGAGCGTTTGATTGATTGTACAAGGAAGAAGAAGAATATTTTTTGTGTTCTACTGGTTCGGAAAAAGGAAAACAAATTGGAAGTTGTTCGGCGTTTTGTTTTGGGTTGTTTCAAATAAGGGCAGAAAGAAACAAAACATTGGTTTGGTGTTTTTAGTGGTTCGAAAAGGAAAGAGGAGGAAGAGGAACAATTTTGGTTATTGCTTCGGAAAAGAAAATCAAAGGAAAGATTTTTCTTTACTTTCGGGTTCGAACGAAATAAAGGGAAGAAGACACCAAGGGGTGGGTTTGGTTGATTGTACGAGGAAGGAAAATGACACATTTCGGTGTTCTTGCGGGCTCCGAAAAACAACAAGGATAGAAAATCGTATCGTGGAGGAATCGCAGAATTCGGGGTTTTATATTCTAAAACTAAAAACTAAATTTTATAATTTTTAGTCTTGTAAGATTAGAAATTTTTGCTTTTGATTGCTAGTTTGAATTATAGGATTTCCCATATTCCTACTTTTAATCCCCTATTAGAATTAGAAATAGTTTTAGGCACAATGTCGAGATAAAACAAGGAAATCGAATTCACAAGGAGGATACATCATTTACCCAATTTCAATGTCCTATTTTGCAACCTACAAACTACACAGTATGGGCTCTGCGTATAAAAACCATACTAAGGGCAAACGGGCTTTGGGAAATAATAGAACCTAAGGGTAATGAAGAGCTGGATATAAAGAAATATATGGCTACAACTGCATATCTTTACCAGGCATTACCAGAGGATATGATTTTGCAAGTGGCTAGTTGTAAGAGTGCAAAAGAAATTTGGGAAGCACTACAAACTAGGCACATAGGTGTAGATAGAGTGCAAAAAGCACGACTACAAACTCTCGAAATGGAATTTGAGATGTTGAAAATGAAAGAAAATGACAATATTGATGCTTTCTCGGCAAAGCTCAATAGTATTGTTACAAGGGCTAGTGGCTTAGGATCAACATTTGATCAGGCAACACTAGTACGAAAACTTCTAAGTTCCGTACCGAAGAGATTTATACAGATTGTAGCAGCCATAGAATAATTTTATGATCTAGAAAACACAACCCTAGATGAGACAATTGGAAGGTTAAAAGCCTTTGAGGAAAGAGTGAACCTCTTTGATGGAAGCCCTAGTGACAATCAGGAAAAGTTATTGTTCACAAAACATGGCAACATGTCGAGTCATGGGAAAGGTTTTAAGAACAGTGAACAAGGAATAGCTAATTCGTCTCAAGACAATTGGTGTGACGAAAAGGCAACAAATGTTAGAAACAAGGATGGAGATGATCATGATTAGAGGAAGAAAAACCCTAAAGATAAAAAACGTTTCAAGAAAGACAAACGAGGTATAGAATGTTATAATTGCCACAAATTTGGACATATTGCTAGAAATTGTCCAGAGAATGATGAAGAAGAGGAGACGAACATTGTAGAAGAAGACAACGAACCTACATTGTTGATGGCAACTATGACTGATAAGGATGAACTAGAACAGGCATCTTCAGAAGAAGAACCAAGGCGGAAGGGAATTATCATTGAGAAGAATGAAATCCCAAATGAAAGCTTAGAAGACTTAAGGTCAGAAATTGAGACTGACTTAAAAAGTAAACTGGAGTTATGGAAGTATGAAATACTTCATGACTTTGAAGAAAAGAAACAAGAACTCAAGGAGAAGTTCAAAATGAGAGAGCTAGAGTTCGAGAAGAAGATGCATGAACGAGAAAGTTCATTTGAAAACAAGATGAAGAATGAGATGACTAGTGTAGAATGTCTAAAGAAGGTTCAAGAGGCAATCAAAAGTTTAAGATCTCCAAGTAAGATTGACATAAAAACTAGAGAACTTTATGAAGTGCTGGATAGTTATTGTGAGACTGCAAAGGAGATTCCAAGACATGAACCTAAGCAAGTGATGCTAGTGAAAGCCAAGGCAGTGGAAGAAGATAGCAAGGAAGCTATGAAGACTAGGATCCCACAAGAAGGGATGGAAGTTACTGCAGGGCTAAGGAGAGGTTATGTAAAAGGCATAGAGGCCAGTGATGGAATAAGTGCGGCTAGAGATCGACCAGCAAAGCAGTGGAAATCAACGAAAAAGAGATGGCCTGAAATGATCAAAGAATACAAGAGATGTGAAGACATTCAAGACAAAGAGGTCAAGCAAAGAATGAGCAAAAAGCTAAAGTATAAAGACAAGGACTTTCTACAAAAGACGAATCATGAAGTATGAAGGAGCTACTAGAGCATGATCAAGATTAGGGGGGTGATTGCTGGACTAATCTTGAGTTATGGCTCAAATTTAGGCGTTTCATTATTGTTTAAGTTAAAGAACAAGGGGTTACATGTATACTTTAGAAGATACAAGGACTAAATGGGTTTTCTCTAAACCTAATAACTGCTACAACAGTTCTTTTTGGAAGAAACAACACAAACACATGAACCATCACAACGCTTGGAGGATTTCTGCAGACACAAGTGTGTCGTTTCATTGCATATAAATAGGGGTCGAAAGATCTCGTTTAGGATAACCATATATTGTACAATAGTGTAAAAACCATTACTTTGATTCAATAAAGTCGTTTGAATCATATTGTTTTACTATTTTGTTTACTTAATTTGTTCGTGTGTTTAAAACCCCGCTAGGACAACAATCACATGTGTTTATGATTTGCAGTTGAGCTCCTTTTAAATTTTTTCATTTGTTTAAAAGAATAACAATGTCTAAAGAGAAAATAAAAATTATTTTATTGCAATGTTGTGTTTTTAAGCAACTTTTTTCAAAACTATTTTGTCCCACATTGATAGAAGACAACAAATTTTGCTTGTTTATATATTGTGGTAAAGATGGCTCATGTAACGTGTTGTTAGTAGTGTGTAGCCAAGTTTGGTATTACGTGATGGTAATTATTACACTATACTATCTTCATGTTCGCCAAGCTTGACTACTCATATAAGCTGACTTTCGTGATTGTTGAGTAATTTTTTGATATCCCTCAACAAACGGAAAAAGAATAAAGAAAAGACACTAATATATTACATTGATGTGTTTGTTTTATGAACTACATTCATTATCTCATAGCTTTAAAGGAAAAAGAATGTATAAAGCGAATAAAAATTATTTGAATAGAATGTTGCTCCTTTTAAGTTCTTAGCATCTTTCGTCAGAATGTTGAAGCATAATCTGGCGCAGACTGGATTCAACGACTCTCCTTGGCCGTTAGTCGTCTTCTCGAGCCCTAGTAGACCTGTCAACAAAGAGAACCCGTTAGGAGTGGACCCGAGGCCGTAGCCCCGGGGTCCACCTCCGACGGTCAAGTTAGTATGCGATGTAGCATAGCAAAAGATGTTAGGTTTAGAGATAACCTGCGTGTGTGTATATAGGCATGGATTAGGGTTTAGGTGTAGTGTGGGTCGATCTCACCGGTTCGACCCATTCCCGCCCGGCCCGACCATACGCCTACAAGCCCCAAGTCTAGTATGAGATAACACATAGCTATGTTATGCTAGACTTAAGTTCCGATGGCCACGTGGGTGAAAGTGGAACCCGTATGTCGCATCCCGAGTAAGGCGCATTTTGTACCGCAGCGACGCGAAGATGGTGCGACGAAGACGTGCTTCGCGGCGGCGGCGCTACCGGCGCGACAAAGAGGTGCGACGTAAGACGTGCTTCACAAGATAAGTGCACGCCGCGCGCGTGTTACAACCGATGAGGACGCCTCCCCTACGGCACGATCGCTTCCAAATATACCGCGCATGGAAAAAGGGTAGATACACCGGTAGCCCCCAAGTTTGATGGTGCTACTGTGTAGGAGCATTAAACTTATTTAATCGCGAAAAACACTCAATGCAAAGATTAAAGTATATGCCGCGAATCGCAAAGATATAAAACCGAACTTGTCGTCCAAGTTAATAAAATATTTTCCGCATCTAGAGTGATTATTAAATGTTACCGACTTTAGGAATTTATCTCTGCTTTTCGGTAATCGGAGAACACGAAACATAGTTTATTCGTGGTCCAACGGATGGCGCCAACTTGTTGAAGCATAATCGGCGCGGATCGGATTCAACGACTCTCCTTGGCCGTTAGTCGCCTTTTCGAGCCCTAGTAGACTGTCAACAAAGAGAACTCATAGAGTGGACCCGAGGCCGAGCCCTGTGGTCCACCTCCGACGGTCAAGTTAGTATGCGATGTAGCATAGCAAAAGATGTTAGGTTTAGAGATAACCTGCGTGTGTATATATAGGCATGGATTAGGGTTTAGGTGTAGTGTGGGCCGCATCTGCCGGGCCTGACCCATTCCTGGCCCAGTCCGGACCATACGTCTACAAAGTTCTTAGCATCTTTCGTCAAAATTTTAGTTTGTGTCAATTATTTTTCCCACATTGGTCGAAGATAGATGATTTTGCTTGGTTATATACTGTGGTGTAGATGAATTATGCTACTTGATATTAGTATTATGTAGCCATATATGGTTCCGCAGAATGGTAAATATATAGATTTAGCATTTTGTATATCATGGACGGTTATTTATACAAAGAGAAAAGTTCAATACGAAACAACATTTATCTAAAGAACAAATAACAAGATCTCAACCATCCATCTTTCTTTCATCCAACGGTTTAGATTAAAATAAACAAATCCCGTGGGATTTTTCTTTTTACGAATCCCGTGGGATTTTTTTACGAATCCCATGGAATTTTTTTATGAATCCCGTGGGATTTGTTTACTAATCTCGTGGGATTTTTCCGGACGGAAATTTTGAAAAAAGAGTTCGTCTTTTACGAATCCCGTGGGATTTTTTTACGAATCCTGTGGATTTTTATACTAATCCTGGGATTTTTTTACTTAATTCCGGGATTTTATACGAATCCTGGGATTTTTCCGAACGAAATTTTGAAAAAAGTTCGTCGAAAGTATATAAAAGTGCATATCAATAGAAAGATGATTTTTTCTCGTCACGATGGTGTATTTTTTGTAGCTTGAAGATTTACCGTCATAAAGATATGTTGTTTTTAAAAAAGGGTGAAATTGGGTTTTATAAATTACATTTTACCCTTCCTTTGTTAATTTTGTTTTCATCTCATCCATTGGATGAAAAGAAGATGAATTATTGAGATCTTATTATTTGTTTTTAGATTAGATGTGTTTGATTGATCTCACCTCTTTATACAAATTGTCAGTTTTTTTTTTTTTGTAACCCGTTGATAATATGTATGTAGTTAACTTTTTGTCACTTTGATGGTTGTTGAATCGAGCCTACTTTATTTGTGAAAATGACATCTTTTATCAAAATTTGGACCACATAACCTTGTCATAATATATGGGCTCAAGCAGTGGCGGAGCTTGAGCATTACATTTGGGGGGGCCAAAACCATCCTAGCATAAAACTAAAATCTTATATAAGAAAAAAAAATGTAAATATAAGTTAAATTAATCAAGTGGTTTCCTAATTAACGATATATAGGATTCATTCATATTAGAACAAGACAAAATTAGATTAGCAAATAAATGAAAGTTAATATAGATAATCAAATACAATGAGACATTTATTGAGTTTCTAAAAAAAACTGACTTTGAAGGAAGGATATGAATAAGAGCTATCTTGCTAAATTGTGACTTCTCAGGATTTTTGATGCTTTGTAAACAACTTCTAAAGGGCTATAATGAAAGTATTGTTTAAATATCAGTATAGCACTAAAACATGCTAGCTACAATTGAAATTCTAGGGGGGGCCAGCACCCCTTCTAGCCCTTATTATGCTTCGCCATTGGGCTCAAGTTATGTTCACTCGATAACACAGTCTGAACAATCAAATGTATTCATGTTGTTGTCTCTTGTCAAATGATCAAGCATTGTTATTTAATTTGTTACAAATTATGATTTCCAAATTCATAGCATAACATAAACTCCAACAAACTTAGTCAGCAATATTTAACAAGCCCACTTAATTCTTATAACAAGTTGCAAACAATTTATTGTTCGAGAAAATAAGAACAACCGTAGAACAACGTTCAAGAGTAAATTTTTGATTTGGTCATTGAGCGATTACTAGTAGCTCACGCTTATCATCTTCTCATCACTTTTGATGGAGTAATCTGTTGAGATTGTGATTTCTCAACCTCGTGTTACCTCTATAGGCTTTCCATTTTTTAAAAACCTTGTTCCTATTTCTGGACTCTGAAACAAAATCAACATTTTGTGATGGTATGCCTATTCCGGGTTCCTCGTTAACTACTATCACAAAGAACATACAAATGTAAATCTTAATATTATCTATTTGTATATGTATGCTAAACCAAAGAAAGGTTAAAATCTTTGCACCAAATATAAATTGATAATCTAGTTTACGATATAAATCTTTCTTTACACTATAATCATGACGGCTAATTCTGTTAATTTTTTGTGACTTCGGTGATCATTCATTTATAATAGCCGGATTTATATAGTGCAATAGCTGCCTTAATTCATTTCACAAATTGTATGTAGTGTTTGTTTTATGAACCGTATTTGAGCTCGTTATCACTTATTTTCTTCCATATTGTACATTGTTCCATCACTTGAAGCCATCGTACACTGTTCCTTTCCTTTATATCACCATCAAAACCCTACTTCATCATCATGACCGGTTCACCACTGAATAATACCACTGAGGAGATTGTTTTAAAACTCTTGGGAAAACTAGGGATTAGAGGTCACAATAATACGCAACCTGGTACTTTACTAATGTCTTCACCAGGGTTTAATTCATACCCCTCAGCCCCACCTTTCGTACACTAGCAGTTCCAACCCTTGGTAGCATCGCAGGCCCAATATCCCCTTTATACCCAAGCCCAATCATGTCACGTGAGTAATTATCAACAACAGGGTCAATCAAGTTTTGTTTGGGGATCATATTATTTGGCAGCTCAGAATGTGGGGTCTATTAATCAGACGGGTTCACAAGGTTTGGGAGGTACTATAAATCAGTCCGGTCCTTTTGTTGCTGGTCAACAGACCGTACATGGTCAACATCCGGGTCCATCTGGTACAACGAGTCATATACCGGGTCCACTACCTCAACTTATAGGGCAACCGGTCACTCCGGGACAAGAAACCATTTTGCCTAATGCTTTCACTCCCGGACACTTCATTATCCCACCCCCGGTGCATGGAACATCGACTTCAGGCTATTGTGTGTTTCTTGGCAACAATCTCCCTCTTGGTCCTCCAAGCGACAACCAACTCTCTATCGTTCTAGTGGTGAAGCAGAGTATCGTAGGGTTGCCAATGCTGTTGCCGAAACATGTTGGTTACAAAATTTACTTTGAGAGCTACACACCACAATTATCTTCTGCTACGCTTTTCTATTGTGATAATGTTAGTGTTGTCTACTTATCTTGTAATTTCAGCATCAGCGTACGAAACACATCGAGATAGACATACACTTTGTTCGCGACTTGGTGGCTACCGGTCAAGTTCGGGTTCTTCATGTTCCTTCACGATATCAGTATGCGGACATCTTCACGAAAGGATTACCTTCAGATTTGTTTGAGGAGTTTCGCTCCAGTAAAAGTGTTCGGTGTCCTCCCGCTTTGACTGCGGGGGAGTGTTAGCCTAGCCCATATAGTTTATATTTGTGTAAAGGGCCCGAGCCCATATCTAGAATATTCGGTTTGTTTATATTTATTGATGTATGATGTATTGGCAAATCAATGATGAATCCATAATTATCTCTAATATCTCACAAAATATAGTGTTTGATTCGACATATTTGATGTGTTTGTGTTCTAAATAGACCAAGTACATAGTAGCCTTGAAGGTGATATTTAAGAGCAGATTAAAAAGTAAACTACAACACCAACTTAAACGAGAGATGACGATCCAAACTAGCCTCCACTATCCACATGTTCTAAGACTATACGGCTGGTTTCACGATGCAGAACGAATATTCCTAATCTTGGAATATGCTCAAGGTGGTGAGGTCTAACTGTTGTGTGGGTTCAATGAGATATATGCTAGTTATTGATTTACATAACGGTTAGATTTTTGTGAGACAGAAATTTATATACAATAGCGCAAAGCTTATGGGTTAAAATTACATTAATGCATAAATGCTGTAGTTATATTCGAGTCTTTACTTTTTAGTCACTAATCTTACTATGTAGTAGTCGGTTTCACGTAATACTATCGTGTAATGTGTTGAAAAATATGGTCAACTAATTGGTTTGAATGACAATTGATGGTCATCAAATATACTAATGGGTGTTTATTGCAAGATTAATTTGTGGTCATATGTAACGACCAATTTAATTCTATGTTGATGAGCCATTAGTAAGATTATGTGTGTAATTAATCCGACCGTTTTTCCCTTGACCTCCTCACCTATAAATGAGAGTTTTTCTCATTTGCTTTCTTACACCGAAAAATACACCACTCATCACTCATCTCCTTTTGTGTTACCATTCATATTTCTTGTGTATCTGGTTCGTAATAGAGGGAAGGCACGATTTTGGTTCGCCTTGATAACCCGTTTGTGCTACCGGGATTATCTGTTGTTGTTGTTGTATCTTGGGAGATAGACGTTCACGATTCTCAAGCACCGCGGAGAGGACGAATCTGTCTTAAGGAAACTGTGAGCATCACAGGCCTCAACATTTTCCTTATTTGCTTTCTTTGAGTCTATACACACAAAAGATTTACGGTATTATTCTCTACACTTTTATGTAGTTTATTTGTCTCTAATAGCAATATATACTCAATATATACTACAATCTTAAGACAAAATCGTTTTGCTATTAGAGCGGATGTTGATGTAAGAAATAATAAGAACGTAGTTGATTTAAAACATGTTTTGAAAAACATTCGGCGAATAGATGTTTCAGTTTGGGGAGTCATGTTATCTAATGAATATCTTGGTTTTTTTTTAAATGATAATATTGATTAACCAATTACATGAATTGGCTGTGAAATATTTTTGAACGGTTATATATATTAGAAAATATATATGAAATTTGAAAGCTCTTCAATTCGTAAATGGATATAAGATATATAAACATGGTTGCCCTACCACAACACCATCACAGGTTTAAGTCACGAAAACATAGTTGATATAATATGATCATTGTTAGTTAAGTAACGGTGAGTCTGGGTTTTTCGGATCTTTAGATAGAGTTTGCATAATGAGGATAGTAAGTCCGTAAGTGTCGAAGATGTTACACTTGATAAAACGGTGTAAACGTTGAAACGAAATAATTACGAGTTATGTCCGCCTAACACTTGCTAATGACTAGGTGGTTTACTGTTCATTTCTTTAGTAACTAGTAAAGGATTATATGTTAATAGCATGAATTGTTGATGTGGTATCTGAAAATTAAGTGGAGAAAAATCATTAAATTATGTTGTTGATTATGAGCCCCGTGTACGTAAACGCAGCACAAAGATGATGACATCTTTTCATGGCTGGTTATATAATGATTCTTTTTATATTGTGGTCAAAGATTTGCCATGATACATACCAATGTGTTGATTACGTTTATTGAAATAATGTTGATGACTATTATTCAATTATTACATGTGAGTGAATGGGGAAGAACACTTTAATTTATAAACGTACATGTTTGAAGATAAACAACGAATTGTCGTTACTTCTTGTTGTGCGTTTTTTGATTGTCACTAAATCATTCCTTTATGATATAATAATAGAGTGCTCGAAGCATGTTGTTTGAAATTATGTTATGGTACTGGTTTGTGTAATTAGTATTCAATTTATGATGGGATATTGGGATAAAAATAATTCATTCAGAATGCAAATTTTGGTGTTATTATGGATTTCAAAATATTTGCTATCACAACTATGCACTCGTGAGTAAAACTGTAAAAGTGCATAGTAAACGAATGAGTTTTGATCCCAATTTCGCTATGTTGCACTCTAAGACCTTAAACTTGATTTGTAGAAAGATTGATCTTAAATTGATGAGCCATTCAATCGCAATTTCTATTTTCATATAGAAATTCATTTGGACAAGTTAATTTTTTTTTCTTTTACAGTGATTAGGTAAATATCTTAAACTTGATTTTTAGAAAGAAAAAAAAAAAAAATTGAGCATAAACGGAAGAATCATTTGATCGCAGTTTGTATTTTAATACAACAATTTTTTTTGTTTTGTTTAGAGGCATACATTTGATTTAGTACAACATTTTTTGGTTGTTATAATACAAAAAATTATATGATATTTTGTACAATGTTCAACGCAAAATTGTTTGTTTCATTTGGTGCAAAACATTTGTGGCAAAGTAGTGCCTATGTAAAGTTGTTTGGTGCGGTTTTGTACAACTAACTTTGTAACATGAGAATATACAAGTCACTCGATTTTGTATCGAGTATTGAAGTTTGGATGTTTCAAATATTCTCGTAGAATATTGTTGTGAATAATCAAACTACTTGTTATTCTAGAAAGATGAAAATCGTCAAGACTTTTATAACTCATATTGCTAATAATCGAACGGTTTGTCATATGTAAGAAATGACTATGTGTTGAATATAACCGTAGGACATTGTGAAAGGTCAAGAAAGAACACATATAAATGACAATGAATTACGTTAGTTTATGTAACTAACTTGAATGGTGTGATTGTCATCCAATGTGAGCTATAGTCCATTCGTTAAGTTGGACATATTTTGATTGTGTAAAATGATTACACATTGATGTTATGTGATTATAATCACGTAATAAATTATGATAATCATATAATGATAAGAGATTAAATGTGATTATATATATAATCACAAGTGAATTGGAATGACATGTTATAAGTGTAGGACTTACACATATAACTTATGGGATCAACCTAAAACATGTGTGCTCTAAGGTGGTGATTTGTCTAAAAGAAGAATGTTAGTAGATGAAGCTATGAGTAATCAGAATGATGCATCTTTTGTTATACGCTTGATTCCTTGGTCTATAGCATGCTAGATTTGGAATCCGTTAATTATGATACGATAAATAATTAACATAAGACATTCAAAAAGTTTGCATACACTAGTATGAAACTTGTGTAGTGACAAATTACTAAGGATCTTGATGTCATATCCATGTGGAAAAAAAATCTTATAAACAAGATTAATACATTGAAAGAAAGAAATTTCTACAAAATTCTTGAGATAAATTCCATGTGGGGGATTCCGGCCTAGCTAGAGTTCAAAAGAACGTCAACAAACATGAGGTTCTTGCCTAGTTGGAATACTCAAGAATTAACTAGAGCGTGATATATTTAGAGTTGCACGAAACTCAAATTTGTACAAACATATTATGTCGATACGACAACTACTCTCAGCATGGGTTATCCCTATTGACAATATGAAGTCATAGAATAACTTTGCGGATCCGCTTGCGAAAAGCTAAATGTGAGAGTTTTTTTTGGGTAAAGGGGAGTAATCCCGCACTCGTAAAGTATATTAACCAAAAGATTGAAGTACAACGGATGAGTGAGTCTCATCTCATCCCTTAGACACTGGACACTTACAGATTATTATATAAGAATGACACACCATTCTTATAACTTACAAAAATGAACCTATCAAATTGACAAAAGTAAATAAAAACAATACAATACGACTCAAGACAAGTACTTGAGCCTTCTAAATCACTTTGACGGTCCACCAACTTCCATGAAGAATCCTCCAACTTCCACTCATGAATCATCAATCATGAGATGATGACCATTAACGGATGAACATAGGGTTTCCCAATCCCTAACTTACATGATAGACAATCACGAGACACCGTAATGAATGAGAATGCAACAAATCCGTGATTGTGTGAATGGGTTTTGAACAAGAGCCCCAAAACTTAAATTCCATCAACAACATGAATACCACCAATCAATTAACATGATTGGTCAGCCATGCATACACATTGCAGCTCACATGATCATGAGGAAAACCAAGCAACGATACATGTTTGCCCACTTGAAACTATGGTACGATCAGAAACACATCAGCAAACAAAAGTAATGGATATCAGCAGGAACCAATGTGAAAACATCTACCATAGACATACACGCCATGTACAACCAAGGGTTCCACAAACCCTAACTCCAAAGCACGATCAGATCTGCGGCAAAGAGAAGCAGAAACGACCAGCCACACGCCATCCAAGAACTTCCACTCTCCCAAACCCACGTAACAATGAGAAACCTCAACATAAAGAACACCCTTACATGAACCACTTAATCAGACTTACAACATCAGAAACCACAAGGGTTACATCCAGCTACCAAATAAAACCAAAACCTGTAAGAGGGTATCGATTATCCATGAAGCATGTCAATCCCTAAACAACAAAGATCGCTCAAGAAGATAGAACAAATAAATCCATACGATCAACCCCACATCAATAATGTATCATAGTAAACGAAACCCTAAAAATTAGGGTTTCGTATTCCATTAAAGCACAACAAACCCGCCTCAAAGATTAATTCAATAAGTGTAATGAGGACCAGATCAACTGAATAAAACCAAAACCCTAAAAGAAAACCACGCCATCCCGAAAATCGCAAAAACGATTTAAAAAGACAATGATAGCATAAGTAATTAGGGTTTCGACAAGGACGATTTCAATAAGTACTGAATTGAAAGCCACGACACACCCCTTCCCAGAAGAAAACAACGACCAAATCGATTGCATATCATTCAGAGAATAATAGAGAGGCGATTTGAATTGCTGTAAAAGTGATCGGAATAGTAGGGGGAGGGGTGGCCGGAAATCGCCCCCAGCTAAATGTGAGAGTTAGTTAGCAAGTCGTGAAGAGGAATGTGACTAAAGCCCTTGAAAAGTTTATATGAAGGAAAACCTAACCCAGCTGACCGGAGATCCCAAGATCCGATTCAATAGAACAACCTACTTGTATAAACCGAGGTCATCGTGGGGAGTAATAAACCCACGCTTATTTAAGAGAGTTAGTAAACTTCCTAGTCAATTCCTATAACAAATGACAATATGAGGTTAAGCATATGGCTTTAATGATTAATCGAGAATCACCTATGTGAGAGAGAAGTGGTGTCGCTTCTATGGGAATTGTAAGGGCACAATTCTTAACAGCTCTCGCAGAACCAGGCTAATGTTCATGACCATAACGAACATAACTATGAGAACCAAAATGTGTCAAAGAGATATTTGTGTGAATATATATTGTCGTCTCCACAAACAACGGGCAGTTCAAAGACATCAAGTTCTACTGGCTGCTAGGAGGCTAAGTATATTTCACGAGGGAAGGTTCAAAGGGTAACACCTACCTACCCTATGCAAATATTAACTGCAAAACTCTATTACAACATCGAGTAGTTGAAATTTGTTTTCCGTTATCAATTTCATTCATGTGGGGGATTGTTGGAAAATATGGTCAACTAATTGGTTTGAATGACAATTGATGGTCATCAAATATACTAATGGGTGTTTATTGCAAGATTAATTTGTGGTCATATGTAACGACCAATTTAATTCTATGTTGATGAGCCATTAGTAGGATTATGTGTGTAATTAATCCGACCGTTTTTCCCTTGACCTCCTCACCTATAAATGAGAGTTTTTCTCATTTGCTTTCTTACACCGAAAAATACAACACTCATCACTCCTCTCCTTTTGTGTTACCATTCATATTTCTTGTGTATCTGGTTCGTAATAGAGGAAAGGCACGATTTTGGTTCGCCTTGATAACCCGTTTGTGCTACCGGGATTATCTGTTGTTGTTGTTGTATCCTGGGAGATAGACGTTCACGATTCTCAAGCACCGCGGAGAGGACGAATCTGTCTTAAGGAAACTGTGAGCATCACAGGCCTCAACATTTTTCTTATTTGCTTTCTTTGAGTCTATATACGCAAAAGATTTACGGTATTATTCTCTACACTTTTATGTTTTCATGTTACAGTTTATTTGTCTCTAATAGCAATATATACTCAATATATACTACATAATGTTTACATTTAAATTTCAAAAATTTAAATTAGAATATTACTTGTTTTTTAATGCTATAGTAAACTCGACACTAGAGTAATTTAGTTTACACAAAAAATATCCTTTTTATTCGCTAAAATATAACTCAATGTGTTTGTTTTATGAATTAGTACATTAATTATCTCAAAGCTTCAAAGGAAAAACAATGTATAAAGCGAATAAATATTAATTTGATCAGAGTGTGGTATAAAGTGTTGTGTCAATTTTTGTCCCACATCAGTTAAAGATAACAAATTTTGATTGCTTATATATTGTGGTGTGGGTAATTTCTTCAACTTGACATTAGTATTATTCATCCGGTTTGGATTATAGAGGATGGTAAATATAGGTTTAGCATCTCTAATTGTCTTAGCCGATAATTCATACAAATCGTCAGGTTTTTTTGTAACCGTTAAGAATACCCATGTTGTTGATTCAAGCCTACTTTATTTGTGAAAATGACATCTTTTATCAAAATTTTGACCACTGATAACCTTGTTATAATATATGAGCTCAAGTTATCTTTAGTCGATAACACACTCTGAAACGATCAAATGTTCCTTACGTGACAAGTTGTGATTGTGGATGTATAGTAACCTGTTTTATGTAATGCGTGTAATGTTTACTTTCAAACCTAAACCAATCAAAGTGAAACTGAAAAAAGATAGGGGCAATTTCAAAAAAGATAAGGGCAATTTCATATTTCCCTAATAAAATCATCAAAATTTCATATTTCTCCAAACATGCATCAAAATCATTGCATATTATGCATTGTTAACTTTTAAGTTGGATAAATATGATATTTTGTGGTTTATATTGGGTAAATATGAAATTATCTCAAAAAGATAATATTCAAACATTAATAAAGCAATAAATATTAAAATCACAAGTCTTCTGAATAAGTAGGAAATGGTGGGGATATTTTAACCTCTTGATGATGTTTTCCAAAACTGTTACGCTTGTTGCAATAAGTAGTTACGAGATTCGGCGTAGTATCAACTAACTGCTTGAGTTCATATTGGCAATATTGTCTGAGTTTGTGTATATATTCTGTGACGATAGTATTCTCAATATCGGCTCGTGCATCACTTCCGGCCAAGAGGATATTTAAGAGAATCAAACCCACACTAGAGTAATTGTTTCACTCAATTTTTTTTATGAACTACATTAATTATCTCATAGCTTTAATGGAAAACAATTTTGTAAAGATAATAAAAATTATTTGATTAGAGTGTTGCACCTTTTGAGTTTTGAGCATCTTTGTCAAAAATTTGTGTCAACTTTTTTTTCCCCACATTGATTGAAGGTAATAAACTTTGATTGGTTATATAGTGTCGTGTAGATGGTTTATGCAACTTGACATTAGTATTATGTAGCCGTTTGGGATTATAGAGGATGGTAAATATAGATTTAGCCTTCTTTGAAGTCTAGAGCGTCTAATTCATACAAGTTATCAAGTCTTTTATTTAACCCATTGATAATACACATGTAGTTAACTTTTTGTCAACATGTCATAATTGTCTACTTGTATTATATACTAGATATAATGCCCGCGCACGCGCGGGTTTTTTTTTCTAATTTTTTGAATAATGTATTTTTTTTCTAATATAAATCTATTTTTTTGTTTGGTTTTTTTGTTAATTATTGTTTGTAATTTTTAAGTATTGTGTATTGTTGGTAGAACATCCCCTCTTTGTTTCATATTCATCAAATGAATGGTAGTCATCACGAGGCATGGGTAATAGCCGTGGCTAGATTGTTGTATATATCGATTAAGATCCATGGTGATAAAAAGGTTTAAAAGAAGCCGTAATACGCGTGTTTATATGCTTTCTTGGTAAGATTAAATGACTATGCTTTCAGGTTTGTAAAAATGACAGTTGTAGCCTATGTCCCCTATCTGTATATTTAATCACATAGGAGTTTAAGATTTTTCTTGAGATAACAATTCCAAGATATACTAACTCGAGCTCAAACTTCTCGTTCGATTGCCAATTCAAACAAACATATGTGATATTTATCAAAAAGGCTCACTAAACATTCAAATTTATTACATATGAGTCTATGACAATATTGTATCTGTAGCTAATCTAACAACCCATATATAACAAAGTAATACAGTAGTAAATCAAACTCATTATATATGAGCTTTATTTCAAGTTCCGAATTTGATTTTAGAACTCGTCTTATGTCTTGCGTATAGATGATAATGTACACGATAAATATATAGAGAAGTCGAAACATGTGAAGTGGATGGCTAACCCCAATGACGAAAGCTTCATCATAAATTCAATTGTAGTTTCAAGCTGGAGATATTTGATTACCTTGACCTTTCTAAAAGGTTCAGGTTTTTACCCTTACATAAGCTCATAAGCTAGCCAGATGAATTATCCAAACACCAAAAAAGATATTCGGGCGTTTTGGAACTGCTATAAGCCTTGTTTATAAGTTATGTTGAAACCCGCCACTGTTTTTATTTTTCTCACATGACCTGCTTCAATGCTCTTGCATTATTGGTACCATCACCACATCGATGTTATCCTTACAAAGTATTAAAAAGTATTGTCCACTCGTGCTACCCTTACGATACCTGATATATGAAGATATTTTGTCATCTAATACCGTTATAATCATTGGCCACATATTTAAATCTTCATAGGGATTTTACAACTACACATATTTACCGATTATAATGAAAGCAAAGGTATGCAACAACAAAAGCAAATATGTTTTAACAAAGATGCAAAAAGAAATCCTGATGAATAAGATCTTTGTTACATATAAACGTTTTATATGTTTTACCACAGATGAAAAGAAAAAACCTGCTGATTTGTTGATTTGTGTTGAATAGTCTGCATAAAAGTTTGATTTAAAATTGCTGGAATGAAAAACCTAGTTAATCAATTGAGTTTATATAATGCTTCAGTCAAGTCCTTATTAGTTTACAATTACAATTGTAATACAATTAAAATTGGTTCTGTATTAAGAAGTCTGTATTTTTAATGAATTACAGTTTAGTCCACAAGTTTTTAAAGTACAGAAACTTATTAAAATAAAATTTTAGTCCACTAATTTCTAAAAAAGTTTTTAAAGTACAGAAACTTATTAAAATAAAATGCAAATGTAATTAAATAAAAAACAGTATGCAAAACAAATTAAAGTCCGGGACAATCAAACTATGTACTAAACAAATTTTATTTCACAAAATCTGAACACTTTCATATATAACTATAAACATACGAAGCTCTAACTTTATTTTTCATTTATAAATCAAGTGGTACCTATCGATGGAAAAAATAGGTAATATATGTGTCTAGTTAACTTCGTCAATCACATATACCCAAAATGACCTACTTTAACCTGCTACCCTACCCACCTTGTTTTTCGTTCTCGCACAAAATATTGATGCCAAACTTAATTATTTACACACCATGGCTGTAAGTACCGATAAGTAAATGTCTTAAAAGCGAAATATGATGCAAATACTTGTATACTTTATTATCTTTGTCCAAGAGCAAAGACTAACCTTATAAGACAACATTTTTAAGTGCACCCTATCCGGGCCACGCCTAGCTCTGTGACATCCATTCTCAATAAATCCATTTGCTACATTCCTAACCGATCCTCGCCTCGCCTATGAAAGGCCCCGCACTGATGCCAAAGCCACTTTTGAAAAAAAGAAGTTGTTAAGTACTTATATTCAATATAATGATAGCAATGTTATATCTTTCTATTTATTCACCATCGTTGATAAAAGATTGATACATGAACTATAGGCAAAGTAGGTAAAGCGAGATCGAATCGCCTAGTCAAAATTCGAGTTTGGTAGTTATTCCTGACGATAAACGCTGCAAGAGTCGCTAAATTTTTTGCTTGTCCATAGCTAACATTTACACTCATAATTTCAAAGAATCCACTTAAGGAATGCCAACCAAGAAATTGCTTTTTGTATATAAGATGTGAGTAAACTTTTTCTATTAAACAATATTAGTTCAATTAATTCCAAGCTCACTGAGCATCTTTCATCGAAATCACTACACAAAACCATCAAACGCAACAGCAATTGTATCAAATAATCACTTATGCTCTCTCGTTCATATGATTACTCACATCCAGTCTCCTATCTATATGGACTCTTAATTGTGTCTTCAATTTTACATGCCATTCGTCAGTTTACAATTTGGTTCACCTTTTATATTTAAATGGCTTATGTTAATGTTAAGGTAGAAAGCATACACCAACCATAATCTTAGCACAATGTATATCCATCAACATTCCAACTTGCATTACCATTCTTATCCTCAATACCATAACCAGTTAACCACTAATAAATCGCTAAACAGATATCCCCCCTTAAGTGTCACCCCACTACCTTTACTTCAATCAAAAACTCTTATTATCCAATAGACCAATAATGATCATAAAAACATCTAACAACATATAACTCGATATTCCAACAACTTATGTTACGTTATGATAATCACACATACATGTAACTACACACTTAGCACCATATATAACCTGTTATTTTAACTAACATCAATCACGCTAGTATCATATTAAAATTAACGCGCTTCACGCTAAAACCTTTATTCGCTTTTACAAACCAAAGTGATCACACATAACATCAATGCTAAAAACCAATCAAAAAAACTAACCCATATCATGTATATCCAAAAAATTCACCTTTTTAAAATTCTAAGCTAACCCAGATAAGTAATTAGGGTTAAAGCACATATAATCTCCAAAGAATAAGTAAATTGGATTAAAATACCTAGATGTCGAAGATCGACGAAAGATGAAATCAAATCTTCATACCATGTGTTTCTTGTCAAGATCCTTAAAGATGATTTGAATACCGATGATTTTGGTTGTTATTGTCCCGATTGATTTTCTTGTCAAGATCCTTAAAGATGATTTGAATACTGATGATTTTGGTTATTAACAATTAACCTTGAACTCTTCCTCGCGCTCGACTACATCTAACATAAGCTGTAGCAACGGGTTGTTGTTGTTATTAGGTTATTAGGTGGATCAATCAAGGATTGAATTGAAGAAAAGGATTGATAATAAAGGTTAGAGTAAATTACACCGTCGTCCTTGTGGTTTGCGCTGACCGCAGGTTTCGCCCTTTGACCAAAAGTTGCACCGCTCGCCCTAAGTGTGAAAACGCATGCGCCGCTCGTCCCTCCGCCCACCGGGCCCACTAACGGTCGTTAAGTCTTGTTAACCTCGAGGGTATAATCGCCATTTCAACACCATAAGGACGAACGGTGCAAGGACGAATGGTGTAGTTTACACTTTTTTTTTACCTAATTTACTCTATCAACTATATTATCATTCACCTAATTTTTTTCTCTCTCATCATCTCTTTCTTTCTCTCTCTATTGCTTCTACATTTTTATAACCAATATCCAATATACCAAAAACCTCACTAATAAACTTATCATCTTATCTTTAACAAGATCCTATCTTTAACAACCAAAATCACATAATCCAGATCTAGATAAAAAAAATTCGTCCCTTTTTTATCTTATATATTCTCTATAATATACTATCACCAACAAAAGTAAAGATTTTTTCTTTATTCAATCCGAATCACAACTACTTTTTCTTATCCAAATGATATTTTTAGTTCAGCCACTACCAACAAAGATTTTTCATTTAGTTTCTAATCCATAAAAAAATTAAACACGAATGACTGGCGAACTTCTCGTTTTTGGCTTCAAGATCTTGAAAAAGGTCTCGGGTAGGTGATGTGTTCTTGTTTTTGTTAATTTTAATCGAAAGAAAATTAAGAATGAAACAGTTTTTTGTTTTGTTCTTACTATAAAAAATTTCGGATATTCAAGAGAAGCTTGTCTTCAAAAAAAGATCTATGATGATATCTCTTTATATATTTGTTCGAAGAACAAATCTTGTGAATTTACTTAGGGAAAACTGAGATCTTGTTTATTTTCTTTTTGTATTCGAATATTGTTATGAAACCGAGATGGGTTGTGGTTTGTTTAGATTAGATTTTTGAGTTGGGGAGTGATGGTGAGAGTTATTGGTTGTGTGACTTGTGTCGAGATCTTGGTTTGATATTGGATTTGGGACAGTTTGTTGTTTCAATTTGGATATATGGTTTAGTACAGATTGTGGGTTTTTTGTTATTAGTATTTTTTTGGTTTGGATATTACTTGTTCTTCCTCTCGATAGATAGGATCCTCTACCACCAATATCTTGTTGTACACTGATAAGATATGGTAAGAAGAAAATCACAAGAATGATTTTAGTTTGTTGTTTTTTTGGTATGCAAATCTTTGTTGTTTTGGGTATGCAAATGGTTGCAGTTGGCATGATTTTATTTGGGTATGCAAATCTTTGTTTTTTTGGTATGCAAATCTTTGTTGTTTTGGGTATCCATAAATCTTTAATTTGTTATTGAAAGTGATTTTATTTCTGAATTTGGTCAAGATAATGTGTATGAATGTGTGATGGAGAATGATTATTGGGTGGTGATAGTTGGAGATAAAAGGAAGAAGATTAAGTTAGAAATAAAGGTGAAAATACTAAAATACCCTCACATGGACCCTTACATGGACTAACTTAACGAGAGTTAGTGGGCCCCGTTAGAGGGAAGGACGAACGGTGCATAACGTTTCCCCACTTAAGGACGGACGGTGCAACTTTTTTGGTCAAAGGACGAAACCCTGCGGTCAACGCAAACCACAAGGACGAACGGTGTAATTTACTCTAAAGGTTATTAGGTTAATGTATGTGTTTTTTCAATGGTAACTGTGAGAATGGATATGTGGGTAATGGGTACTCAGGTTTTGAAAATACATTTACATTTTAGGCATCAAAATATCTAAAAATAACAATGTAACCCATGTGTATTTTTACCCAATTCTAATGTTTAAGCATAAAAACGATTTTTAACAATTATTTGACAAATATAGAAAGATTTAAGGTTTTTTTAATAGTTAAAAACCTTTTAAAAATTTCAAATTTAAAAAATTATTACCTAATAAGGTATGGTTTGATTTTTTTGAAATGAAAAATTCCCACTAAGGGTTTTGTTTTATTATATAAAAGATTTTGGGCCCTTAAAACATGTATTCATGTTGTTGCCTCTTGTAAGATGATCAAGCATTGTTATTTGTTACTACTTATGATTTCCAAATTCATAGAATAACATAAACTCCAACAAACTTAGTCAACAATATTTAACAAACCAAGTTGAGTTTTAAAACAAGTTGCAAACAATTTATTGTTCGATAACATAAGAACAAGCGTAGAATAAGGTTCAAATTACATTTGTCATTCGGTCATTGATCGATCACTTATAGCTCGTACATATCATCTTCTATCCACCTTTGATGGAGTAATCTGTTACCTTTATAGGCTTTCCATCTCTTTAAAAACCTTGTTCAGATATGAAACAAAATCAACATTTTGTGAAGGTATGCCTATTGGGGTTCCTCATTAACTGGTATAACAGTCAACATAAAAAGGTAAATCATAATATTATCCATTTGTATGTATGCTAAACCAAAGAAAGGTTACAATTTGTATGTTTGACTAAGAAACTAGATGTGAAAATTGTTGATAACTATTACCAGATAACACTAACCGGTCCATACACCCGATGATAATTTGTAAAATAATGTTAAGCATGTAAATAATTTGCTTCTTTAAAAAAGCTAATATACACCCGATGATAATTCATTAATTTGTAAAATAATGTTAAGCATGTAAATAATTTGCTTCTCTAAAAAAGCTAAGAACTTATGCATATTGTCGATACCCAGTGGTGGTCTTAACGTTGTTCTTTATAACGTCAAGCAACACGGGTATCTGACAACATAACTACAAATCTCAACTTGGAGTGCTTTTTACACCAAAAGTATATAATTAAGCAAAACTCTTTTCTCTAGTCGATGAGGGATTGAAAAGTTGATGGTTAACAAGTTTTTTTTTTTTTTTTTTTTTAACCGTCCGTACATTAGCCATGGTTTACCCAGGGGTGGCAATCGAATCGTGTTGACCTATTCGGGTTCACGGGTTGACGTGTTATTATAACCTCTACCCAAACACGACTCATTTATTAATCGTGTCAAGAAACTCAACACTAACCCAAACCTGCATAACACGTGTAACCCATTTGTGACCCATTTAACCTGTTTAAGTAAATAGGTCAAGCGGTGAATAAGGTTAGTCGTTTGTCGATTTAACTTATTTAAATGCAAAAATGATATAAGAATCTAAAAATGATAAAAATAACATATAATAACTATCAATTTCAATGATATCTGAATACAATCGTAATTCACTCATATATTAAATATGTAACAAAATGCATCAATCCAAATCCAACAAAAAATCCAAGCTGCATACGTTAATTTAGTGGCTTATATGCTTTAATATTAGTAGCTTGTATACTTAAACATGTTCACGGGTTAACCTATTTAATATTTACTCAACCCAAACACGACCCGTTTATTAAACGGGTTACACGGGATGACATGTTTTTTACCCAAACCTGTTTAACTTCGTGTCGGGTTCGTATTGGTAGTGCCGCCCCTAGGTTTACCTTACAACAAGACTTTATGGTATGTTACAAAGATATTTTAAGACATTCAATCGAATGATATTCCATTCTCTATTATTTCATATCACATAATCACATCAATTTGCAAAGCCAAACACCCCATAAGTCTATCATTAATATTGTGCTCCTCTCAAATTCACTAGATTTACCCATGTTTTTGTATTTGTAACAGTGTGCATACATAACATACCATTTCAACACACAATCAAATGTTCCTTATGTAAGAGTGTGTATATATAACATACCATTTCAACACGTAATAATGTATACTTGTACATTTTAAAACATGTATTCATGACGTTGTTGCCTCTTGTAAGATGCAAGCATTATTAATGTTATTTGTTAATGCTTATGATTTCCAAATTATAGCATAACTTAAACTCCAAAAACAACCAATTGATTCTTAAAACAAGTTGCATACAATTTATTGTTCGAAAACATAATTAGAACAACCGTAGAACAAGGTTCATAGTATATTTGTCATTTGGTCATTAATCGATTACTTGTAGCTCGTAAATATCATCTTCTATCAACATTTGATGGAGTGTTGAGATTGTGATTTCTTGACCTTGTGTTGCCTTTATAGGCTTTCAATTTTTTAAAAACCTTGTTCGGATTTCTGGACTCTGAAACAAAATCAACATTTTGCGAATATAATCCATTTCTATGTATGCTAAACCAAAGAAAGGTTACAAAATCTTTGCACCAATTATAAATTGATAATCTAGTTTACAAACTAAATCTTTCTTTTAACTATTATTATCAGGATTGAAACAACAATACAAAGTATGAACAAATTTTATACCACTACTGAGCATTCGTGTTCAACTTTTACGAAAAACATGTGTAGGCATACGTGTACATCGATGTTATATGTATCGTTCCCCAGCCCCTCGTAGAGTGCGTTTTACGCTAACAAGTTTATATACTTTAATTTTTGATCTTTAACTCAAATATCTCAAACAACGACTTTATTGATGATGTACATGTATTCTCACAATTGTTTCAATATCATTCTTGTTCACTGGTCTTTACGAACAACATTTTAGTTATTTATAAATCATAGGTTTAATAAGAAGGGGTCCATTAAAAGACAAGCAATGTATAAAGAGAAAATAGAAATTATGTGACTGCGTTTTTGAGCATCTTTTGTTAAAACTTGTATGAAATTTTAAGACCACATTGGTGGAAGACAATAATAAGTGTTGCTTGGTTATATATTGCGGTGTAAATGGTTTATGCAACCTGATATTAGTACTATGTAGTGTGATGTTGCTTTTACCTCGTATCTAGCTATTGAGTTACCGGGGCTAAAACGACATTTGGCTAATGAATACAAGTTTTCAGGTTTTTTATTTTTATATAGTCATTACGGCTAATATAACTTTTATTTTTTGTGACTTTGGTGATTGTTGATGTATAATAACCGGTTTTATGTTTATATTTATGAGTAGTGATATGGAGGCCTAAAAACATGACTAATGTATTCATTACTTGACATGTGTTTTATACATTTTATCTTTCCTCATCTCCACTCTTCATCTTGCCACATGTCTTAATCTTCTTGTTAGGCATGTATTTAGGCATAAGTTTTAGGCATGAGAATCATTTTCCTATTTTTATATAGTCATTACGGCTAATATAACTTTTATTTTTTGTGACTTTGGTGATTGTTGATGTATAATAACCGGTTTTATGTAATGCTATAGTGTAAACTTGACTTTCAAACTTAAACCAATCAAAATTAAATTGAGAAAATATAAAATTGGAACATAACTAAACATTAACAAAGCAATAAATATTAAAATCACAAGTCTTCTCAATAAGTAGAAAATAATGAGCGTATTCCAACCTCTTCATGATGTTTTCCTAAACTCTTACGCTTGTTGCAATATCTAGTTACGAAATCTCGACGTAGTATCAACTAACTGCTTGAGTTCATATTGGCAATATTTTCTGAGCTTTTGTATATATTCTCGTGACGTAGCTTTCTCAATATCGGCTCGCATCGCTTCCAAGAAGATATTTATTATTGAATTCATACGAATGATTTCACATAAAACTCGATTTCATATTCCTTGGTTCTCATTGGCAATTAATAATTAAGCGCTCTTTGTTACTAAAGAAAATTCGACATCGGTACCAAGTGGCCCATGATTATTAACGATATACACCGTGACAAGTTGTTGGTGATTTTGCATCACCGATATTATTTAAGTGTAATGGATTAATTTAGGTGACCAATGTGTAATCATGATAAATGTTCAACAAGTCGGGTTGTCGGAGTGCACACTTGTATGACGTTATTATGATTGCTATTCGGGAGAAGCCCCGAATGACGGGGTCCGGGCGCTACCGGTAGCAGTGGTCCAAGGCGGCACTGGTGGTCCAAGGGCAATACCGGCCGGGTATTTCCGGTATTTGGTATAAAGTGCTATGTTAAAACGCACTAGAAAATAAAATTTCCGTATTTTGTCCCATATTTTAACCGCTCGAAGATAAGTAACTGCTATAGCAGTTACAACCGCTAAGCAGTTTTTTGGTCATATAATTCGCTTTTGGTTCCGGTTCATAACTAACAAAACATATTCTCAAGTTAAATTTGAGTTTTATCCGATTAGAGATTTCGTAGAACCACCAAATACTTCAACTGATAGTGTTTACACGACTCTCGATTCGTGATCATAATTTCCTAACAAAGATTGAAGTATTCGTGATCATGACGAACGGAGAATCTGTGAAGGACATGACGAGCAAGTTCGATAAGTTGGCAAAGTTTGAAGGCGTGACTTTCGTCGTTGGCAAAAGAAGATGCACTTTCTTCTTACCACCGAAGTTGTGTATGTTCCGAGTACACCCATCCGAATGGGATGAGAATGAAGCTTTGGAGACGACCGGAAGAGGATGAAGTGGGAAAACGACGACTACATATGCCGTGGTCACATTCTCGAACGGTATGTCGACTCCTTATTTGATATCCATCAAAACGTCAACTGCTAAGGCACCGCGGGAGTCCCTAGAATCCAAATACATGGCGTAAGATGCTTCGCAAAGAAGTTTCTTGTTAGTAATTTTATGAATTACAAGATGGTTGATACCAGCCCGTCATGGTACAATATCATGAGATGTTAAGGATTCTCGGACAAGATACCCAACATAATTTGATGATGGATGAAGCTATCTCGGTTGCGCTTATCATTGATAAACCGCCTCCTTCCCGGAGAGATTTCAAACATGATTTGAAACATAAAAAGGAAGAGTTAAATTTGGTTCAACTCGGTTCGATCTACGAATTGAGGAAGGATTACGAATCGAACTTGATAATAATCCTAAAGGAAAGAACAGATTGGATCTTCTTCATAACATGGTTGAAGGAGATGGAGTCAAAATTCTAAAACAATTTTAACAACAACAAGAACAAAAGAAAGTTCAAAGGTGGTGATGATAAATTTGCCAATAAAAGGGTACTTTGACTTGTTGGAAATGTAACAAGCCGGTCATATGAAGAAGGATTGTCGCTCTAAAAAGGGCAATAATGGCGCTGGTCCAAGTGGATCTAAGGATCCCGATAAGCAACAAGGTTATAATTCGATTTTATGTAATTTTGATAATGTTTACATTATGTTTCGTAATTTCGATGCATTTTATATTCGGGATGATCAAGTTGCTTGGTGGGTTGATTCGGTGCGACATGTCATGTTTGCAATGATCTTCGTTGGTTTCAAGTATGTAATCCAATTGAAGATGGCTCATGTGTAAAGATGGGAAACGTTGCAATCGAACCAATCAAAGGAATAGGGCGTGTTATGTTAACTTTTACTTCTGGAAAAACTTTATGTTTAGATAATGTATTGTATGTACCCGGGATTCGCAAGAATCTTGTTTATGAAATTGTGTTGAATAAGTTTGGCTACAAACAAGTGTTGAAAAGTGACAAGTATATCTTGTCAAGACATGGTTCCTTTGTTGGATTTGGTTATGTATGTAATGGAATGATTAGATTAAATTTGAATTATCCTTTGTTTAATGATTCTGCTTGTATGGTTACTTCTAGTCATAGTAATGGTTTAAGTAAATCTGAATTATGGCATGCTAGACTAGGACATGTTCATTACAAGAGAATGAAAGATATGTCTAGAATGAGTTTAATACCTGCTTTTGATATGACACATGAAAGTTGCAAAACTTGTATGTTAACAAAGATCACTAGACATCCATTTAAGAGTGTTAACAGGGAAAGCAAAGTATTAGATCTCATACATAGTGATTTGTGTGATTTTCATGCCAATCCTTCACTAGGACATAATAAGTATGTCATTACTTTTATTGATGATGCATCTAGATATTGTTATGTCTATCTATCGCATGCTAAACATGAAGCTCTAGATAAATTTAAAATTTATAAACAAGAAGTAGAACTTCAAAGACAAGATTTGATAAAAGTTTTTCAGATCGATAGAGGTGGTGAGTATTATGATCCGCTTTATTTTCAATCGATCGGAATAATCCATCAAACCACGGTCCTTACACGCCACAATGTAATGGTGTGGTTGAAAGGAAGAATAGGACTTTAAAGGAAATGGTGAATTCCATGTTATCCTATTCTGGACTAAGTTAAGGATTTTGGGGTGAGGCTATGTTGACAGCCTGTTATATTCTGAATAGAACTCCAAACAAAAACAAAGAACAAACACCTTATGAAATTTGGACCAAGAAGGTACCAAATTTGACTTATTTGAGGGTTTGGGTGCAGAGCAATTGTAAGATTGACTGAACCCAAAATGAAAAATCTGGGTGAAAAAGGTATAGATTGTATCTTCATTGGGTATGCTGAGCATTCCAAGTGTTATAGGTTTTATGTTATAGAACCTAATGATTATGTGTCGGTGAACTCTATAATAGAGTCAAGAGATGCAATATTTGATGAAGAACGGTTTACGTCTATACCAAGACCAAGAGGTATGATTCAGCCATCTTCTAGTAAGATAGTTGAAGATGATGTTGAAGGTACTGATGATGTACCTGGTCCATCTGTTCCTAGAAAAAGCACTAGGACAAGAAAAGCTAAGTCTTTTGGGTCTGATTTTCAACTTTATTTAGTTGAAGGAACAAGAGATACGACTTTATCTCAACGTGAATATTGCCTCATTATTGAGGAGGATCCAAGGACTTTGAGTGAAGCAATGGCTTTAGGATGTTGCTTTCGGAAAGAAGCAATTCAAAGTGAGATTGATTCTATCATGCGAATGATACTTGGAAGTCACCGATTTGCCTCCCGGATGCAAAGCATTAGGAAGTAAATGGATCCTTAAAAGGAAGATGAAAGTGGATGGAAGCATAGATAGATATAAAGCCAGATTGGTTATCCAAGGTTTTAGACAAAAGGAGGGCATTAACTTCTTTGATACTTATGCTCCTGTTTCTAGGATTTCCACTATTAGATTATTGTTAGCTCTTGCAGCCATACATGATCTAGTTATTCACCAAATGGATGTAAAAACTGCATTCTTAAATGGTGATTTGGATGAGGAAATTTACATGAAACAACCTGAAGGGTTTGTGATGCCTGGACATGAAAACAAGGTATGTAAATTGAAGAAATCATTGTATGGTCTGAAACAAGCACCAAAACAATGGCATCAAAAGTTTGATGATGTGGTCTTGTCTAATGGTTTTTCTTTAAACCAAGCTGACAAGTGTGTGTATAGCAAATTTGATGCTTCTGGTAAAGGAGTAATAATTTGCTTATATGTGGATGACATGTTGATCTTTGGTACTGACCAAGATCAAGTTGATAAGACAAAGGATTTCTTGTCATCTAATTTTGATATGAAAGATCTGGGAGAAGCTGAGGTGATTCTTGGTATTAGAATCAAAAGAGAAACAAGGGTATCTCTATTTCTCAATCACACTATATTGAGAAGATAATCGACAAAGTTTAACTTTGCTAATTGTTCTCCGCTTATACTCCTCGTAGATCCCACTTGTGAAGTTTCGACCTAATAAAGGAAATCCAAGTGTCTCAACCGGAATACTCTAGAGCTATTGGATGTCTTATGTATGCCATGATTAGCACTAGACCGATATAGCTTTTGTCGTGGAAAGCTTAGTAGATACACTAGTAATCCCGGTGCTCTACATTGGCAAGCTCTAGGTCTAGTATTTCAAGATCTCGAAAGGAACCATGGATTATGGTTTGACTTATAGTGGTTATCCTTCTGCTTTAGAAGGTTATTCGATGCCGCTTGGATAAATAACATAGAGGATCACTCTTCACGAGTGGTTGGGTATTCCTTCTTGAGGAGGTGCTATTTCTTGGGCTTCAAAGAAACAGACTTGTATTACAAACTCAACTATGGAGTCTGAATTTGTTGCTTTAGTCGTACCGGTAATGAAGTTGAGTGGTGAGGAATTTGATTTATGAAATTCCTTTGTGGCTAAACCGATATCTACCATTTCTATCGGATGTGATAGTGTCGCTACCTTGGCTGGGGCTTATAGTCAAGTGTACAATGGCAAGTCTAGACACTTAGGTGTTAGACATAGCATGATTCGTGAGCTTATCATGAATGGTGTGATATCTGTGGAGTTTGCAAGAACTCAACTGAATTTAGCCGACCATTTAACCAAAGGGTTAGCAAGAGATCTCGTACGCAAGGCGGCTATTGGGATGGGTTTAAAGTCCACCTAATTAAATCCTTGTATCAAGATACCCAATTCCCATCTAACGTAATGTTAAATGCTGAATTCAATGAGGAAAGCTTGATATCTTTGGATTGGAACACATAATTACATCATCCCACGGTATGTGTTCAGAACTGTAAGATAAAGGAGGTTGAAATTATATTTCTTAATGGTTTTTTGACAAATTGCATGTGCAGGTGCAAGAGTAAAGAACCACCTATATAAGCATGAAGTTTAGCTGCTTCAAGAAGCTTGGGACTTGGCTTTGATATGCTTATTGAAGGATAGGACACAAGCTAGTAAAACATAGTGTCAAGTGGAACATGTGAATGTGTAAACTGTTGTGTATATTATCTTCATGTATTCACTATGAATAGAAGGAGTTCAATCCTTAGTGACACTCTTATATTCGAATATTTGAATGCTAATGTACTAATGTGAAATTCAATCGCCTCGACATTTCATTTATGCATCGCTTGTTGTTTGTTATGAGTTTGTTTTGTTAATCAAGATTACACTTAAATGGGGAGGATTGTTGGTGATTTTGCATCACCGATATTATTTAAGTGTAATGGATTAATTTAGGTGACCAATGTGTAATCATGATAAATGTTCAACAAGTCGGGTTGTGCGGAGTGCACACTTGTATGACGTTATTATGATTGCTATTCGGGCGAAGCCCCGAATGACGGGTCCGGGCGGCGCCCTGTCAGCAGGTCCAGTGGCGGCAACTGCAGTGGTCCAGGGGCAATACCGGCCGGGTATTTCCGGTATTTGGTATAAAGTGCTATGTTAAAACGCACTAGAAAATAAAATTTCCGGTATTTTGTCCCATATTTTAACCGCTTAAGATAAGTAATCTTTATAGCGCTTACAACCGCTAAGCGCTTTTTGGTCATATAATTCGCTTTTGGTTCCGGTTCATAACTAACAAAACATATTCTCAAGTTAAATCGAGTTTTATCCGATTAGAGATTTCGGTAGAACCACCGAAATACTTCAATCTGATAGTGTTTACACGACTCTCAGATTACTGTGATCATAATTTCCTAACACAAGTGCCGGACTTAAGAAAATCAAACCCACACTAGAATAAATTGTTTCACTCAATTTTTTTACTAGCTAAAATATTACTGTCGTTGATGTGTTTGTTTAATGAGCTATGTTAATTATCTCATAGCTTTAATGGGGAAAACAAGGTATAAAGAGAATAAAAATTATTTGATTAGTGTGTTGCACCTTTTGAGTTTTGAGCATCTTTCTTAACTTTGTGTTAAGTTTTTGTCCAACATTGGTTCAAGGTTATAAACATTGATTGGTTATATAATGTGGTGTAGATTGTTTATGCAACTTGACATATAGCCGTTTGGGGTTATGGAGGATGGTAAATATAGTTTTACCTTTCTTAAAAGTCCCGGCATCTAATTCATACAAGTTGTCAAGTCCTTTTTTTAAGGGTGTTGATACTACACAATTTTTTTTATACATTCACCATATTTGCGTCAGAAACCCTAAAAATACGAAAAATGTTAAAAGACTAATTTACCCTTTTAAAATCAAAATTTATAAAATACGTAAATATATATATATCGCTCATTAAAAGAGATTTAAAATCTAACTCATAATAATTACTTTAAAAAAAAAAAAAAAAAAAGCGTGTATAATAGGTAATTGACGCTTGTACTACGAAAAATGAAGTCACGCGTACAAACATAAGGCATCGTTTCTTTCTTTTTGTGAACCGAATACCAAACATCAGCTGGGTTTCGTTTGTTTTCTTTGTGATCCGATTGTTTTCTCCAAGTCTTGAGGTCGATGGGTTGTTGAGCCCATGATCTCCGGTTGGGCTTTTGAGCCGAGAACCACACACCAAAACCCATGAACCGATCGGGTATATACCTATAAATACAAACACAAAACACAAATTTTAAAACCTCGCTCAAAAGGTCTCGCAAAACCTTACTCCTTTTGTTTTCCGATCGGTGCAACGCAAACCTCAAACTTGATACCCTAGTTTCACAAGGTCACGGCACGAAGACGTTTTCTTTTCTTTCTCTAACCGATCGGCTGCTCATTCCTTTTTGGATCGGTGTGCGTGTGACTCGAGCTAACAAAGGTATAACCTTCTTCCTTCGTCTCTATTATACGTCACATACAAATATTTAACCTTTAAAGATGTGAACCGAACCATATGAATGAAACGTTAAAACTTGTGTAAACGTGAGGTATGATTAACGTGAACCACATGGGAAAAGTCGAGCCATATATATATATATATATATATATATATATATATATATATATATATATATATATATATATATATATATATATATATATATATATATATATATATATATATATATATATATATATATATATATATTGGTCGTATATTAAAACAAGCATGTTAACGAAACGCATGAGTTAACCGAACCTTACTAATGAAATATGTGAGCCTTGTCGTAAGTATGTTATGTATTCATGTTTCAAACCTATATGAATGTGTGTCGATCAATGTATATAAACCAAGTAACAAGTAGAGTAAATATTGTCACATAAAATCATAAACTTGACGATGATGGGTAGGAGTTAACGATGGTTAAGTCATGAAAGTGTTGCGAATATATGCATGAACCATGTGTCTTATTGGTCGCGTAAGGGTTATGAGCCGATATGTAAGTATCACGTTAACTTTATGATGTAGTTTTGTTTGTGTTGATCTCGCATGCATGGTTTTCCTAACGTAAGTCGACTTAAATAGGTTAAGTAAAATGTGTGTGTCGATTTGTTTATGAGTCGGAAACAACGAGGTTAAGTTGGAGTTTGTATGTGAACGATATATTGAAGCAAGGGAAAGGGTAAACTTTGGTCTCGTTAACATGATTTATATAAGTCAAGGTGGTGTGAGTTACTAGTGTAAATGTAGGCATGGGTTTTGAGTTATCTTCGGTTTGTTTTTCACACGTTCTAGGTCAAGGTGATAAGTCATTAAAATCCGTAACATGTCAATTTAATGTGTATTTAATATGGTGCTAAAAGTTTGGGAAAAACCCTAGGTCATAAATAGTAGTCGATTAGGGTTAAAAGTTGGGTGTGTTGGTTCGTTATATCATGTGAAAATAGTAAGTTTGGAGGTCATTAATAACCATTGATTAAGTATATAACGAGCTAGTACTAAGTGTGTTGTACGATCGTGAGTTGTGATTTTATGTAAGAAACTAAGTGTCATGAATTAAAAGTATTGTATGCATGGTCTCATTAAGTTTGTGTTCGAGCAATGTTACATGAGAGTCTTGGTCTTTCATGAAAGATATAAAAGCTTGTGTAAACTATTTTGAAAGAGAGTCCTAAAATCCGTTCTTGACATTTATAAACCCTATACTTTGAAAGATGATCATATAAGCTCTCAAATAAGATATTTATCATATTAAACCCTTAAGTTTACCATTTATCATTTGTAACACAAAAGTTTGGCTAATTAATGATTAAGACTCTAAAATGTTGTAATTCCGTCCGTCACTAAGAATGAGAATATACTTACAACTATAAGAAGGTGAATACGATTAATCCGTTATAACTTTAATGATGCTAATAAGTATTAAATAAATCATAATCCGTGTAGATTCGTTGGAGGAGACGCGACGTTGTATCTTCGTGTTCCTACATTCGCTTTCTTTTCTCTCATTTGCGTTATATGCGGATATTCGACCTTTTAGTAAAGGTTCCTCATGATTTCCTTCTTTGTCATTTCTATTATACTTATTAGGATTTCCTATGCCATTGCCATGAACCCTTTTCTCGATTGTTTGATCTTGCTAATTCAACTTCTTTATTGAACCATGCAATATCCGATTTGAACTTGTGTTATGAAGACTCGATATGCACATTTTTGAACCTTACTATGTTTAATTATGAACTTCCAATTATGAATGTATGATTTGTGACTGTGATATGAATTTCTGATCAATATTCGAATATGAACCTTATGATATGAATTATCTGATATGTTATCTGTTGAACTTTGTGTTTGATTATGATCTGTGTCATTATGACAATCTGTTGACCTAAGTTAGTTTGACACCCGAGCCAAATATTTCACTAGTCATGGGGTTCCATGTCCGTGTTAGTGATGCACTCGACATGACTCTAGGGCGTAGAGTGATGTTCGCCACGCCCTTTCCGTTATCTCGCTTATTGATAGTATGGCCACTATCTCGTCTGCTAGCGATGGATGCATCCTAGATCCGATCTCGTTATCCGATATGTTTTCGGTGAATGATGTCGTGTGCACACGCGTCTTCACAAAATTCGGGAGCTAGCTACTCCAATTAGTTTATGAGGTTACATTCTAAATAAGAAAGATATTTCGATATGATATGTTCGGCTCGTGGTAGTTAACTAAATCTTTATCTGTTATTTCTATGTTAAGTATTCTGATTATTATTCGGTATGTTCAAGTGTTTATAATTATGTGCTAGGCTTATTATATGTTATTATATGTGTTTATGCTTTTGTATGTTTATGTGACTACCGTATATTATGCTAGGTTATGATTAACATGTTTAAATATGATTTACATGCTGTCATCTGATGTCATGTTAGTTTATCGTTATGTGAATTCGTTGATCTGTGAGATGAATGTGCTAGTGTGAAAGTAAGTATCCTGAAAGTTTAGTAAGTATGATTGTTCAGTTAATCTGGTGAACTTTGCCTATCGCTAGGGTATCTATCTCGCTATGTTTAGACTCGCTTATATTAAGGTTTGATCCGGGAAATGGTTTAACTAATGATGTCTGTTTTGATAATTTGCTAATTGTTATGCTATGTCTTTTGCTTATTTAGTTATAGTATTTCCTACTGTGTTCTCTATTAGCATGTGTGACTGCCATGACTTTGACTGCTAAGGTTTCCACCGTTATGATAATCGAGTAAGTTATTAATGTAAACTATTTGACTTGTGTGAGTGCCATGTTTATTTTCCGTAATTATTCTGTTAGCCTTTAGACTTTTCGCTTGGCTTATATGCACTCGCTTCTGTGATTTATTATGTGCTTGGTTATTTGATGTGTCTCGTCTCAGGTCATCAATATGCTATGTGTTTGTTCTTATTTGTTATGTGTTTCTTCCGGATTTACGTATTTGTGTTTCCGTAATCTTCAATGATTCATGATTCTCATTCCGTTGTGATTTCGTTATCCGTATCTTTGTTTGTTTAGCTTTTGTTTTGTTATATCTGCTCACCGGCTTTGTAAGCTCGAATGCATTTTCTTTTCCTGCAGCGTATTAGGCATTCAAGATGAGCTTATGGGATGGCTGATCCGGGTTGAGGTAGAACCGAGAGCAAGTTTTGACTATAGAGATCTTAGATTTATTTTGATTATTAAGTTATTTATGTTTTCTTTGATTATTTTGTAAAGGCTTCCGCTTTTGTATATTATTTAAAGTTCGATATGAAACCGTATTGTGATATCTTTGCCCTTGTTGGGTTGGGGTGTTACATGCGCATTATATTATTGTACAATGTGCATTACAGTGTTGTACAGTGTGATGTATGTATAAAAAAAATAATGTGAGTATCAACACCTTTTTTTTAACCCGTTGATAATACGTATGTAGTTAACTTTTTTGTCAATTTGATTGTTTATTGATTCAAGCTTACTTTATTTATGAAAATGACTTATTAAAATTTGGACAACTACACTCATCCCCTATTATATATTTACCCAACTAAACCCATGTTTAACCAATAAGTCTCAAATTGTCAGCTCTAGACATAATATAGTTGAGTCCGGTCTTGATCCATGATTTTTCTCATATTCGTCCCGGTCCAGCTCGGTTTGGGCTTACACAACCGCCATTATGTTTTGTTAAACCGGATCGAACCGACGAGCCATACCAACCCAAAACTGGACCGAACATTTCAGTCTGTCCGGTTTTTTAGGCCAAATTGATTTATAGTCCGATCTGGTTTTCGAACGTTGATGAGTCGTAATATGACATAACACATAAAATATCTTAAATTGTTTGTAAGACTCTTGATAATTTGATAATGTTGATTCGTTTATATGTTTGACTAAGAAACTAGATGTGAAAATTGTTGATAACTATTACCATATAACACTAACCGGTCCATACACCCGATGATAATTTGTAAAATAATGTTAAGCATGTAAATAATTTGTTTCTCTTAAAAAAGCTAAGAACTTATGCATATTGTCGATACCCACTGGTGGTCTTAACGTTGTTCTTTATAACGTCAAGCAACACGGGCATCTGACAACATAACCACAAATCTCAACTTGGGAGTGCTTTTTACACCAAAAGTATATAATTAAGCAAAAACTCTTTTCTCTAGCCGATGCGGGATTGAAAAGTTGATAGTAAACAAGGGTTTTTTTATTGTCCGTACATTAGTCATGGTTTAACTTACAACAAGACTTTATCGGATGTTACAAATATCTATACTACTTATAATGGAGGGAGGACCATCTCTTTTCTAATTTTTAAGATTTTCATATATAGATTTTAAGCAAATACAACTACTTAAGCTATATGTACAATTACTTTATGCATAAACACCTACACATACCGACCGTCAACATTTGTAATTAATTTCATATTTAAAACACTCATTTGATTAAAAGTATAATTTATAAAACACAATGTACAAACTATTTGAAGCACAAATACAACTAAAAAACACTATTCAACACATACAATTAATACACTATTTAATTTACCCATTCACTAAAATATACAATCAATTAACCACAATGTACAACCTAATCAAACTACTAAACCAAGCATTTAAAAATAAAACCATTAGGTTGCCCGCAGTGGTCGGTCGACTGGTTCGTTCACCAATGGCTGCGCCGACCAAGTCGCCACCATTGCAACATGAGGGTCGAACTGGGTCGGTCGGCTCCAAAATTGACGAAGGGTGATTGTGCTGAAGGAAAGAATCAAGATTTTGTTTGTATTTGGTTAACAGGAGATGAATTATTTTCACGGTCATAACTAAAGTTATTGTTATTTGTAATTTAATTGTTTAATAAAAGTATGGCCGCATAACATTACATTATCAGAAAATATAGTCACAGGCGGCGGGTACCCTGCTAGTATTTTAAGACATTCAATCGAAGGATATTCCATTCTCTATTATTTCATATCACATAATCACAACAATTTGTAAAGCCAAAGACCCCATAAGTCTATCGTTAATATTATGCTCTTCTCAGATTCACTAGATTTACGCATGTTTTTGAATTTGTAAGCCAAACACCCCATAAGAGTCTATATAACATGCCATTTCAACACACAATCAAATGTTCCTTATGTAACAGTGTGCATATATAACATACCATTTCAGCACGTCATAATGTATACGGGTATCGTATACGTTTTAAAACATGTATTCATGACGTTGTTGCCTCTTGTAAGATATGATGATCAAGCATTGTTATTTGTTAGTGCTTATGATTTCCAAATTATAGCATAACTTAAACTCCAAAAACTTAGTTAACGATATTTAACAAACCCAGTTTATTCTTAAAACAAGTTGCTAACAATTTATTGTTCGAAAACATGAATAGAACAACCGTAGAACACGGTTCATAGTATATTTGTCATTCGGTCATTGATCGATTACTTGTAGCTCGTACATATCATCTTCTATCCACCTTTGACGGAGTGATATGTTAAGATTGTGATTTCTAGACTCAAATATCTCAAACAATGACTTTATTGATGATCGATCACTTGTAGCTGTAAACAACATTTGGAGTATAGTAAGTAAAATAGTCTGTGGAGCAGCTGTATACTATGTCTGGCAAGAGAGGAACAATAGACTTTTTGGTAGCACAAAGAGAACTGAAAAAGAGGTTTATCAAGAGATAATAGAGACGGTGAGGTTGAAGCTACTGAGTCTGCAAGTTAAAGAATCAGTGGCAGTAATGGAGGTTGAAATGAATGGAATGTAAGACTGTATGGAGTCAAAGAAATATTCAAAGTATAGATATGTTGTATAGAAGTAGAATAATAGAATAAGAATGCTATTGTTAGTATAGCTTTTCTTTTATTTTATCTGCAAACTAATATGGGCATGTCTGTATTAAGTTTGACAGATTATGTACAATTCTGGTTCCTATCTATAAATATAATTCACTTTCAAAAAAAAAAAAAGAGTAAAAGGTATCAATCTCTACCTTTCAGCCCTCGCAGATGTTATCAATGCTCACTTGCAGTTTATTATACCAAAAATCAAGCTCCAATTTAATCAGATTATCATTTCTGAACGAAACATCTAGTTCTTAAAGCAGCCGCACACCTAGAATCTTTTCTTGAACACAGGACCTGAGACATTTTAAATTTTAGACTACGCTCTAAATACATGTGGTTCAAGTCAAGTTTCTATGCGTTCGACATGAACAAGTTAATACTCCCTTAACCGTTCTCAGCATAGCCAAAAATTTTCATATCATGAAGATAGTACAAAACCTTAGTAGATATGCCCTAACTGATATATAAAAGTCAAACGGATGAAAATTTCAGATAAAAATTCATAATAGGACTATTACTACTAACTAGATACGCCCTAAATCACGACACCCAACTTGATTGTTAAACATGAACTTGGTTATTTTGAGGGTGGAATTGTTTTCGTGAAAGAGAGCGATAGACAGAAATAAGACACATAAACACATTGCTTTATTATTTTTTGACTTCACACATAAAACTTACATGCCAACATTTATTTATAATACACCAAGTACTTCTGGAAGAACCTAAAAGCATAATTGACACAGAATAACCGATATAAAACTACTAAATAAAACTGCAAAGTAAACGGCCAATCCAAATTCAAACATAGTCTCCATGTTCCAGCTTCCATCTTATCTTATGACTTGAGTTTATCATCAACAAAACATAGGTAGCTTGTCACACATACTATTAAGCCTAGTTCCTTGAAGAGCAGGGTCCGGACATTGAGCTAGATGCAACTCGAGGGTTATGGCTCTTAAGGAATTTCAAAAGCCGCTGACCCATAATAGCAAATTTCCTCTTATTATCCTCAGTAACACTCGCAAGTTGAGCAATCTGCAAAATGCCCTTGTGTTTCTCCGGTTCCTCAGACCTAAGCGCCTCGGCCAATATATAAACCAGCTTCGGACATGACTTAGTTTGTAAATCACACATAAACTGCTGGTCAAACACCTCCGCACCTCCACATCCGCCTCCTATAATTCTCATCATTCCCATTCAAAACCCCAAAACACAACCAAACACTCCACTTGATTCTCCATCTCTTTGGATTTAAAAGCATCCACAATCAACTCCATACTACAATTCAATGCCTCGCTTAACTGCATAACAATACTCACAACATGCATACCACCATACGAAAGACAATCATCGTATAAAAAACTCTTCAAACTCAAAAAACTTGCGTCCGAGTTACTCATATACATAAACCGATACAATGTCACTTTCGCTGTAATATCATCCAACCGATACTTGAAAAACTGAAGCGCATCCTCAGTAGGAGGAGGAACCCTCACATTAACCGTCTCACCATAAAACCTCGAAAAACCGTTTATAATACTAGACCAAGACCTCACATAATACCCCTCAGGTTTAGTAAACAAACGAAAAAACGAAGCAGCAATGTACGAGTACATTGCTGCCTCTCGTGTCGCATCACGACTCGGTCTAATCATTTCATAATGTCCACATTCTTCAAACTCATTACACGGCTTATCCTCATTCGTTTCAAGCGTTTCGTTAGAATGAAAAACATAGTTTCTAAAATTAGTCCCTGGTGATTTAAGATGATAAGCTAAAAGAAATATTGGCGCGATGCCAGCTTCCTTGTTAAACCCGGAGGAAAAAACTGACCTGCCGAGTGACGCGATTTGTTCGTCTGTGTTACGAGTTAGTTTTATCGCGGGTTTTCCGAGCCATTCGGTGTCTTTGAAGTCGTATTTGATTGGTGGAAGAAAGAGTCTGGGGATGTCGGCTACACCTTTGAATATGTCAAGTTTTCTTAGTGTTGGTGCTTGCTTACGAGTTTTTTTGATTTGTTTGATTTTTTTGTCTGTGTTGGTGCTTGATTGATGCTGATCCATTGCGAACTTGCCACTGGTTGTCTGGTTGTAAACATGAGAGGTACTTTAGAATGAAAATTTTCATGAAACAATGTATGTGCTCTATATATACGACCTATGCATATCTACTTGATGATCTAATGTTGAAGCAATGTTTTGAATTACTTTAGAATGAAAATTTGAAAGAACAACTCAACCATAAGGGGAAATTATCACAAAATAACTTTTCAAATCTTAATCACTGCATTTCTTTCTTTTATTTTTTTTTTTATCATATTTCAATAATATAAATATTAGCATAGCATATTTTAATAACATATATAATAAATTATTTTATTATATTTTCTCTCTCTTTATTTATTTAAAAACCTGTACTAAACTCAAATCTAAATCCAAATCTCAAATCATAATCCAAATCCAAATCCTAATCTTAATGCTAATTCCATCTACAAACCAAACGGGCACTTAACAAAACACAAGGTCAAATTCAAAAAAAAGAAAAGAAAAAAAGAGAATTGCATATTACACACTAAAACTTGCATATTTGCATATAAGGTATACCCAAAACACCAAGATGAACTAGAAAAATAATCAAAACCAAGCATACTCATATACAAATTTTATGGGTCGATCAGTCCCCCAAATCCAAAACACAAACTATAACTTAATATCAAAAATAACAAATTTATTAATCAAAGAAAATATATAGTGTAAAGAATAAGGGGAAATTATCACAAAATCACTTTTCAGCAACCTATTAACCTTACATGAAACTAAATAGGCATTCCCGTCCAACAAAAAAACGCCCCTAATATCTAACATGTAAGCTAAAAAAAACCTCTTTAGACTTCAAATAAGAAAGAAGATCCAATTTCCATGTGAATCAAGCTCAATGTGTGTAAATTTGTTCTCTGAACTTTAACATAATCAGAAAGCATACCAATCACCCCTTTATTATGCCTAAACGCTATAAGAACCAAAACTTGAAAATAATCTACCATTAAATTCAACAAACTTCACAGCTGTGCCAAATACAAAAGATCCATATAAGCAAAGCTTTAACAAAACACAAGGTCAAATTCAAAAAAAAAAAAAAAAAAAAAAAAAAAACAGAGAGCAATATACTCACTAGAAAATAATCAAAACCAAGCATACTCATATACAAATTTAATGGGTCGATCAGTCCAAAACACAAACTATAACTTGTAACTTTTCAAGGATTTACTTAATATCAAAAATAACAAATTTATTAATCAACCAAAATCAAGACCCTTACAAAGGAGAGTGTATGTTGTCGATTTGGAAGAAGAAACCAAAACCACAGGAGATAACCCAAGAACCACCAAAGCTTAAATCAAACTCTTAAGAAATTTATTTTATTTTTTTTTTTTTTGGTGATGAATTGCAAGTGAAAGTAGGTGTGTGAACCTCTTAGTCCTGTGGATCGGATGAGATTAAAAAGAAACAAAGAAGCATATGTCATTATCACTTTGGAGCTTTTGAGTGTGACTTTGACTTGGAAAGGGAGAAAAGCATCTGACTTCATGAATAAAGTGGGGGCCGGCTTGGAGCGGGAAGAATAGTATTATTAAGTGGGGTTATTGCGTTTAAGGGTCGTTATCTTTTGAAAAATGTTGATTAAGTCATTATATAACTTTTGTTTGTTAAGGTTATTATACTAAATTTTTATATTTTTGAGTCACTATATTATTAAAAATATTTATTTAAGTTATTATAATATGTTTTTGCTTATTTAAGTCAATAAACATTTCAGAATATGTCATTCGAGTCATTAAAATTGTTAAAATGTAGTATTCAAAAGTAAAACATACTTTTTGCATTTATGTATTCATTTTTTCTATTTGTTTTTAGATGTTTAATGTATTTTGTTTTAAATTATATATATATATTTTAATTACAATGGACACATATTTCAACATAATGTGTGTGTATGTTGGATCAAAATAGTTTTTAAGCTAAATAGATCATCAAGTTTCAATATTTATAAATGTACACTTTTGATGTCGTTCAAATGCGATTGTTCATCTTTTACGTCCTTTGGTATGAAATTTAATTTAGCAAAGTTAAACATGTTACTCATCATTTAACTAACATCATTTAAGCGTGCTAAATTAAATTTTATACTAGGACATAAAAGACGAAAGAATCACATTTGAACGACATCAAAAGTGTACATTTATAAATATTAAAATTGATGACTTATTTAACTTATAAACTATTTCGATCTAACATATGCACACATTATGTTGAAATATGTGTCTATTGTAATTAATAAAATACATAATTTAAAACTAAATGTATTAAAGATTTAAAACAAGCGAAAAATGAATACATAAATACAAAAGTATGTAAATTATTATGCTTTTGAATACTACATTTTAGCAATTTGATGACTTGAATAATATATTTTGAAATGTTTATCGACTCAAATAAGCAAAACATACTATAATAACTTAAATAAATATTTTAATAGTATAGTGACTCAAAAGTATAAAAACTTTAGTATAATGATTATAATAAACAAAAAAGTTGTACAATGACCTAAATGAACATTTTTTAAAAGTACAATGACCCTCAAGTGCAATAACCCTTATTAAGTGTATTTTGTGTCTTGTTGAGCTAAAGTGAAATTGCGGTACCTCGGTTTGGCAAAATGCGAGAAATATGTTTTTGGGACTTTTTTATAAAACTAATATAAAAACAAAAAGTTATTGACTCGAGTAATAATTATCGAATTTAAACCATTAAAAATGCTATGTCGATACACGCACGGGCTTGTTCTCCTTAATTTGTGCGCCTCAGTTAAAAGTTATACATAAAAGTAAATATGTAAACTTCAAAAATAAATTCTTTTGAGTTTTTTGAGTTAGCAAGTCAGGCATTTGCTAACGTAGATAGCCATGTATTTCTTCATCTTAGGCCACCAATACAAATCTCTAAGATCGTAATATATCTTATCTGCTCCTGGGTGGACGGAGTACCTCGATGTATGTGTTTCGTCCATGATTAGGGTTCTTACGTCACCACTTAACGGTACTCAAATTTGGTTTACAAACTACAGTCCACCGTCACCCTTTTTCTCCAATTGACTATCTAAACCTCGCAGTTTCTCTTTGGGTGCATCAATATCCTTAGATGCTTCTCTCTGAGCCGCTAGTATCCTATCCTTGATACCCGACTTTATGGTTATACTCATGGTTTTTATCTTCCTCGGTTGGAGTCTTTCGTTCCATCTCAAAGCATCAGCTACTACGTTCGCCTTACCTGGGTGGTAGCGAATCTCGCAGTCATAATCGCTGAAGAGCTCTATCCATCTCCTTTAGCGCATATTCAACTCTTTCTGATCGAAGATATGTTGGAGACTCTTGTGATCATTATAGATAATACTTTTCGTCCCATACAAGTAATGTTTCCATATCTTGAGAGCGAATACTACAACACCTAGCTCTAGATCATGGTGGTATAGTTTTTCTCGTGGATCTTCAGCTATCGGGATGCATAGGCAATCATTTTGCCCCTTTGCATTAATACGCACCCAAGACCTTGACAAGATGCGTCACAGTACACTACGAAATCTTATGGTCCATCGGGGAGGGCCAGAATTGGAGCATTACTTTTGCATATTAAGTTTAAAACTTATCTATATTTGTATATAATTGAGTTTTGACTTAGTAGGTTTTACACGAGTAAAACTTATATTTTTAGTCTAGTTTAGTTTTAATATATAAACTTGTAGTTTTACCTTTGCAAGTGAGTATTTAGTTTCTACCATATGTTACGGTTTAGTAAGTCAAATCTGCGTTGATTCGAAAAGTTGTAAGTCACAAAATAACAAGTTGAATGAGCCGGAATCAAATAAGTAACTTCGCTCACTAGTTGAGCTCGGTGGAGCTTCGGCCCAATACACCCGCAAACACAAAACAAAACCAAAAATAAAATGACCCAATATCCAAGTCCAAAATAGAATCAACCAAGACATTTAGTACAACCCCAAACTAATATTTACCCAAACTCAATAGTTTGAAATCTAAACACCATGCTTAATTGCTTATTAGTTGTTTTTGTTGGTTTTTTTTACTAACAGTGGGCAACAAAACCAAATGCCACTATGCCGACTCGAGTACACAAACAACATACACAACCTACTGTTAGACTAAAATATTTAACCAAAATAAGACTCTTATTGTAATTTGACTATTGAAAGTGAAATGGCAAACCAAAAGGTACCCGCTGTTGGGGTTCGACCACAACAAAACCAAAACCAATGCAACCCAATAATCGACACAATTAAGTCAATGATAATAAGCAAAACAAGAATAAGCACTTTCATGAGCCAACACCCTAATCTTTTTAGATCTAGTTTTAATTTCGTTTATTAAATTCATTAGCAAGTTAAAATCTTTAGTCACTACACAAGATCAACTAGAAAAATAATCAAAACCAAGCATACTCATATACAAATTTTATGGGTCTATCAGTCCCCAAATCCAAAACACAAACTATAACTTGTAAATATATAAATGTGTCAAAATGGAACTTTTCTCCATAAACATAAGTAACTTTTAATGCCTCTTTGTTGTATAACAACGAGCCTAGTACCACAATGTGAACAATAAGCAAGGAAATATAAGAGAATATGAAAGGGAAAGATATAACTTATTATTAGTGTGTCTTCACAATACATTAGCTGCCTCTATCTATAGGGACCTTAACATGAATGGTATTAAGTACAAAATGGGATGTTACAAGACCAATCATAAAGGTGAAGGTTACTAGTAAGGAGATATGAATGTGAAGATTAATGTGTACAATCATATAATAAATATTTATAACATTCCCCTTTGATTGTACATCATTCAAAATACGCTTTGGATACCGCCTCATTAAAAACCTTGCTAGGAAAAAATCCAGGGGAGAAAACCATAGCTAAGGAAAAAGAGTGCGGTCGTATTATTCCCCTCATAATCACTTTACTTGAGCTCACTAAAATGCCGCATTCGATGCCATATACCAATTTCTTAAATGTTGAGGTAGGGAGTGTCTTGGTAAATAAATCATTAGATTGTCGCTGAACGAATCTTTTGAACAATAATATCGCCATTCTTTTGTAAGTCATGAGTGAAAAGAACTTGGTGAAATGTGCTTGGTTTTGTCACCTTTAATAAACCCTTTCTTGATTGACAATGCATCCCAAACACTTTCTCGGCTTGCTTCATGTATCGCTAGAATTTCTGCATGGTTGGATTAAGTCGCTGAGATCATCTGCTTAACTAAACGCCATGAAATTGCGGTTCCTCCTCTTGTAAATACATATCCAGTTTGAGATCAATAATTGTGAGGGTGAGACATATTGGAAGATATGTAATCTCCTTATATAACTCAAATACCTCTAATCAATAACCTATAAGATATGGACATCCATATTATAATTATCCATAACACTCCCCCTTGGATGTCCATTTGAGGATTATGCCTTGTTAAAACCGTACTAGACAAAACCCGAGGGACAAAATCTAGTGAAGGAGAAAAAATACATAATTCCTTTATACGTTCGGGGATGTTGCCTCATTAAAAACCTTGTCGGAAAACCCTATGGGGGCAAAACCATGGTCAAGGAAAAAAAAGTGCAACGTGTATCTTCTATCCCCCTGATGATCAAATCACTTAAATCTCTTAGTTGGTGCAATCCAATATAATAAACCAACTTCTTATAGTAAGTGTCTTGATAGAATATATGTTTGATTCTCATATAAACAAGTGTTCTCTACTTAACCTTCACATATCAAGAAGGATTAAACATATGTCATACTTATCATTATACGAGCACATCTTCGTACTTCACAAGTTATATAGTATCAATGAATGCAAAGTAAATGATACATTATATCAGTTATGACCACTAGTGAGAACAATCAATTTTTTATATACATTTAACTATGACACTTATAAATCGATATTTTGATCATCATCTTTATAAGTAAAGGGGCCTTTATTCATCAATTGACCTCATAAACAAAAGCTTCATTTATCTATATAAAGATACATAACATATTTATTTAGCTTTCATTATGCACAATGATTTCATCTTTAAGATGTTTAATTGATAAAACATGACAAAACTTTGTATTTCATTTCAAGGTATTCAACCGTCTTGAAAAACCTCCTCATGAGTTTCATTCACATTTACCTCATCAAGCCATATGTAACTTATACCATATTCAAATATAAATCAATTTAAAACTAACTTGGGTAAATTTGTTATTTTAATGGCTCATTTTAAACTAATACAACATTGCCTTTCACTTATATAGTGATTTATTCAACTTGATCAAGTGTTATTCTTGAAAACTTTCTTATATGCTTTCAGCATTTCAAATGACGAGACATGATTCATGCATTTTATATCCCTCATGGAATCCAAACTTCAAATGAGCTCTATTCATTTTCTTTTAGACGCATATCAATTATTTATCAAATTGCCAGACTTATACAATATTCAAATACATTATTTGATCCATCACATGTCACAATTTAATTTCGCTATCTCATAACGACAGATGCATATCCAATAATTTTACACCTTTATGTATACTGACTTTAAGTCCCAATCACATTCACATGTCTCATCACACGAGACTTCAATCTTTCAGTATTTACTTGCGTCATTAAATTTGGCCATTCATTAATCCAAGATCCTCGCATTCATTTTAGCGTTATATTATTTACTTGCATAATCATTCATATGTAATAGTACTATCGATGTCGATTTATTTATTTTCGATTCCACACTTTACTAGACATTATATTATATCATTTATTGAGATCTTATATAATTTCATTCACCCGGGAATTTTCAAGAACCATCATGTCTAGTGTCTCTTTAAGAGACTATGGGGTTTTATTACCTCGATTCGACCATCTTAATTTTCTTGCTCCATTTCATTTATTCATTCGAGGACTTTTACTTGAATTGATTAGTCTATCATGCTGCAGCCATGCCATAGACTCACTATCAATAATTGGTTGTCATGCTGGGACATACATTATAATTGGAGCAAGAGGCAGTATATATGATCTAGTCACTTTTTAGGTCACTAAACATATCCTGCAAGTACTAGATCCGGAATATAAATTGTCCCTTAAACTTCAAGTTCATATTCATTAGTGTGAGGATCAGCATTTATATTATCATAATTTATTCCAAATTTCTCGCTGCTCATTCTCCCCCTAAATGAATTATCAATTTCAACATCTCAAATTTGTGTGTGTTGTGGTGGATTTACAGTACAGGTTCTGCACATTTACACAAAACTTTATATGGGAAATATATGGTCATTGACCAAGACTATTCTAATGGGGAGGATGCATATAGATTGTTGGCAAGATGCGAAGTCATATTTTTTTAACATGTCCCATAAACTAAAAGTTTTGTTCTCACAATTATTGGCTTTGCAATCAACTGAAGACGTTTTATAAACGTTTCAACAAAATCAATTCGTGTATGAACACTGGATACGTAAAGTTCAACACTTATTCCATTGATTTTCCAACATATAGAAGTATTCACCACCATTTCTAAAGATAAAATCTGGAAACCATGCTAGCATTTAATAAGATGAGCCATTAATCACGCTAACCTTAAGTTGCGTATTTGATGATCGTTTTGACGATGCATTGATTTTAAAACTCAAAATGATCCACATGGCGGATGTATATGCCTACATACATCCCCTTTATATTCTTTCTGAAACTTTATAGGACAAAGTCCTCACTTCAATATGGTGATGATATATGAACAATTAACTTCTATTGAGAACAATCAATTTTATCTTAGAAGAAATTTATAGTTCTTCTATACATTTCGCATGTTCATTGACCCGGGATGGTCCACCGGTCATGCCAATTCCTACAATAATCTTGGCTCATATTGACACCAAAGAATCAATTCGAATATGGTACATGTACTAATTAATACATTACATGAGACGATAATTAGAGGCAATTCATAGTTATCATAAAAGGAAAACCAATAGCAGAAGATGATGATTGAATATAAATGTTTCGTAAAATCATTAATAGACCCTATATTTGTATATTGGGATAGAATTGCATGTCCCTACTGTAAGTTAATGCCAATAAGTAATAAGTCTATTTTTCCATTATTTTCTCTCAAACTAGCAATAGACCATACATACTTATATGATTATATTCCTATTGTACAAAATTTTAATTAAGAACCTTGGCAGTTAATGATGATCTTTCCATGTATCTTTTATAAATCGCAATAAAAACATCTACATTATAGTCAAGATCGAATAACTTAACATAGCATATAATTTTAAATTATTTAGTTCATGTAAAATGTAAAAGCATGATACTTCTCACATTGCCACAAGTTCTATGTGATTATCATGATTTTCACTTTTTAGCCTCTTAAAGTGGTAATATATGTACAACTAAATTATTTACATTATGCGAAATAATAATCCTTTACAGAGTCAGAAAGATATGTAAACCTTTACTCCTATTAGTAAATTCATATAATCTTATAATTTCAAACAAATATCATATTTTTCTTGTTTGAAGATGGTACAATTCAAAATCAGAGAAACTTCGAGTACCAATTAATTCATTATGGCATATCATTGTTTTTGTGGTATAAAAATGCACAACAAAAATTGATGCAGCTTTAGCAGATAGTTTGGAACACCTACATAAGAGATAAACTATCTTTTGTAATCACATACACTAGAGAAAATAATCACACAACATGCATGTTCTCACAGACATATAACATATTATTGCCACTCACTTGGTATAAACTGTAAATATAACTTCAATTTTTTTCTTCTATATCACATATATGTCACATATTATTGTCACATATTACTGTCATATATTTTCTTAACATGTTTACATCGTTTATGATTGATAACACAAAGTATGTCTACATGCATGTGAATAGGTAACCACTATAATTAACATACTCATGCTCCCGAGCCTAATGCGACTATAAGTATGCGTTAAACAATTTTTTTTCATCGAGTTGAGTTATCACAAAATCAATGTCACACAAAACTATATAAAGATCAAGAATATCAAGAGCAATCAAGATTTTAGGTGATATATCAAATTTTACATCAAATCCAAATCAAGATCACAATAGAAGATGTCATCAAAGTTATATAATCTAAATTCAACAAATTTTATATAAAGTAACCGTTATTTTAGTAAAGAAATTATATACATCACAAAACCGTAAATACATTCAATAGATATCAAAACAATTTGCAACTCAATCATAAGATTACATATGTATGATTATTAAACAACTGAATTCATGTAGTGAATATTGTACATGATCGTATAGAAAAATATTTTGAGATAAAGTTTTTCTTTTTTAACATGTTTTTGCTATAAAGAAAAATTTAATAGTAGCTTCTTCTGTCTTCTTTATATTTTATGCACAAACAATAGTAAATAATTACCATTATCCTAATATTTTAAGTCATTCTATATTTTTTTTTAATGTAAGGCTATTGAAGAATAATAAATTTAATTAATGAGTAACGGTTAAAAAATTAAAAGGATATTAAAGAATAATAAAGTTAGTAAGTAACGGTTGTCAAATTTGAAAATAGAACAATAATATCATTATGAACTTAATAAACAATTTTAAAGAACTTAATAAATGATTCATATTTACTTTTGGAACAATTAATACAATACAAAAACAAATCGTTTCCTGAAGTAAACCAAAACCCATATCGAATATACATGTAAGTGAAAACTAATAATTAACAAACTAACAATTGTATAATAAGATCTCAAAAATATGGCACACAAGCAAAATACATGTGACAACCTATATATTATGACTTACACACATTCAGATAAAGCGTTGCATATATTAGATTGCAGATATGAACATATTCTTCACATACACTTCGTACACACATACATATATACAATACTTTGTCAAATATAATAAGTGTAATTCATATTTAAACATGTCATTCACAACCAAATATTACGAGAAGAAAAAACAAAGCCTAGCGTCAGGTCATGAATAAATTAACACATTAGATTATGATCAAATATAGAAGTAGTAAAAACTTTGGTAAATATTTAACCAAGTAGAAATTTACTATATGACACAAAATCTTACCCTATTACAATACATGAATAATCAAAACAACTTATGTCCTATCACGAGATCATCCATATAAAAGTAAGACTACTGTGATCAACTAATTGTAGATGAAAGTATATATCAGCTTTAAATATGTTTATCTTAATGTTAGATAAACATATAACATAACAATAAATTGACTATACTGAGCATGGCACATGTAATAATTTGTCATATAACTTGATCATGCAGTTTACATAAACGCGACATATATTTGAAATTTGAAAACTTGATATTTAGAGTAAACTTACTTGCAAGATAATAAAATGAAACTTAAAGATCGAGCGTGCTGATAACGTGTTGTATAACAACGAGCCTAGTACCACAATGTGAACAATAAGCAAGGAAATATAAGAGAATATGAAAGGGAAAGATATAACTTATTATTGGTGTGTCTTCACAATACATTAGGTGTCTCTATCTATAGGGACCTTAACATGAATGGTATTAAGTACAAAATGAGATGTTACAAGACCAATCATAAAGGTGAAGGTTACTAGTTAGGAGATATGAATGTGAAGATTAATGTGTACAATCATATAATAAATATTCATAACACTCTTTCTTTTAAATATCTTTTATACGGTGTAAATTATATATTAGTTGTTATATTAGAAACTTTAAATTATATGTTTATCCTCGTATATTCTTCGGTGGTGTTTGTTTTTCTAAAAATACATTTTAACAACATTTTAATCGATTTCATTTAGACGCAGCTTATACATCTCGTCATTAAGAGACCTTTTTTTTTTTTTTTTTTTTTTTTTTAATGTCATTAAGAGCCAAGAAGAGGCAATCAAGATTAAAATGTTTGTTTATTCGGTCATTAAAAGGCGGGAAGAGACATAAATCTTTATTGAACAAGATGAGGATGTGTGTCTTAACACCTCTTAATGTCTCTTTTTATTTTTTCTTACTTTTTGTTATTATTATTTTATTTTTGTGTGTGTGTGTTTTTCATTTTTTCTTGTTTCTCCTTTATCTTCGTATTAAAAGTATTAAATAGAATTATTGCATATGTTTATTAGTAAATAATATATAAGATGATATGTGCCAATTTATATTTGTTCAAATTGGGAGGTTCGGTTTCAGACCATAGATATCAACTTTAACATGAACGTTTTGATTCAATTTAAACTCCAACATAATTGTACTTTTATCTTTTAATTGGTTATATTATTAAATTTGTTTTTTATATTTAATAAAGTTTATTTCTCGTGAATACAATAGTTTTAAGACTAAAATACACCGTTGGTCCCTAAACTTGTTCCTGCGCATCGCAATGGGGACAAACTTGGGCATTATCATCGTGGGGAGTCCAAAACTTGGGTTTTTAATGCCAAACTCGTCCCTTGACCACTAATGCCAAAGTTAATATCTGATTTTTGTTTTGTAGTCGAGGGTATTTTAGTCCAAACACATTTATACTTTGTCTTCAATTTAATTCTCAGAATCTACACAAGTTGGCAATTGGCTTTCCAGGCAAAATATACCCAAATATTAACTGAGATATGATGTCGTACCCAACTTCAACTTCAACACTCGCTACACGTGTCCAGCCTTATAAACATATGTAAAATCCTCATTGTATTGTTCCTTGGATTTTGAATTTTGATTAGTAATTCGTGACCGGTTTGTCTGTTTCAGATGCAAACAATGTAAAGAGCGTTTGTATGTTAATGGAGTTTGTGATGAAGCTGATGTGATGATATCGGGAATGTTGCATATAAAGGTTCCTTTGTGAGTAAATTTACATGTATATTGTTTGATTCCACCATGCAAGATTTATCGCGTTTGTTTACGAGAATATTTGAGACTAGTAATGGTAACTTGCCTTGTTGTTAGAATCACAATGAATGTGACAATATAACATTGCGTTCAATTTATTTAGGAACGAATAACAAGAAATGAACGCCTATTTAGTCCGTTTGCTCAAAACCCTGTGTGACGGCAGGATCAAACCCCATGGATTAGTAGTTTTTGCATTTTATGAAAATGTTGTTAGTCTCATTTGTTTCTATGAACAATTTGATAAAGTATACTAAGTTTATTGATATAAAACAATCGTTAGTTACAGACTTGGTTTACATGGTACTTATACTTTTCTAACCGACACAATCTTTCAAGATAACTGCCATAACCGAATAAACGGTTATTAACTTTATTCTTGTCATTCTAGGACCCTAAGCTTATAAACTTTACATACACGACTCTAAATACATAAACTAATTGCACTACGACCCCTGAACATGGATTAATGAATTATCATCCAATACTCCCTCCTAATTTATTAATCCATGCCCTCAATATTTTCAAGCTCCTTTATCTTTATCTTTGAACTTTGGCTTGCTTCCACTTCCTTTGTCTTGCTCTTCAACTTGATCATCTTTGTCACCAACTTTCTTCATTTGTATTGTTTCGTACTCTTGAATCTCCAACACACTATTTCTAGTATCACGATCTTCTGATTCAGCTTTCTCGTTTCTTTACTTGATGTCTTCCTCAATTTGAATTTCCTTCTGAAATCTTGATGGCGTCTCTCGATGTTTCTTTCATTCTCCCTTGCCAACTCTCTCTTCTTCTAGGAGTTTCTTATCTGAAATAACTCCATGGTTTTCTTTCTCAAACTGTTCTCTTACTGTCTTTAACTCTTTCATCTCTTTGCTTGTGCAATCTCTCAACTTCTTGAGGTTATCTGATTCTCTCTGCATTTGTTTCTCAAATGGCATTTATCTATTTCTTATTCTCTTCTCAAACTCTTGTTTTTCCATCTCTAACTCTTGAAGCATTTCGAACTTCCAAAACTCTAATCTACTCTTCAAGTCAATTTCTATCTCTGACCGCATATCTTCTAATCTTCCTTTTGGAATTTCATCCTTCTCAATGAGAATTTCTTTCCTTCTCGATTCTTCCTTTAAGGATGTTATCTCCTTTTCATCTTTACTAGTAACCATCAATAGTGCTGGTTCGTCATATTCGAACACAAGGTTTGCTTTTTCTTCTCTACGGTTTGGTTTTGGACAATTTGCAGCATAGTTTCCAAACTCATGACAATTATAACATTCCGTTTCTCTAAAATCTCTCCTATGGTTGTTTTGATCTCCATGGTTTCTCTTGTTTCTATCATAACTATCTTCATTTTTACTATCTCTTGTGAATCTTCCTTGGCCTCTTCCTCGTGTCTGATTACCACCTCCTCGTCTATCATTTCCATAGTTGCGTTCATAATTTCTGTTATTCCCTTGACGTGTGAATAGCAATTTCTCACTATTATCTTCCTCACTTCCTTTTCTAAACTTAAGTCTTTCTTCATAAGTCTTAAGTTTCCCAATAATCTCCTCTAATTTTGCTTTCTTAAAATCAACAACCATTTCAATGGTTGCTACTCTCGGTACAAACTTATCTCGCATCGCATTCGCAATTTCCGTACTTTTGTTTGTTCATCAAACGTCAATCCACATGTAGTAGCCTTTGTAATAATACTCATCAACCTCCCAACAAATGAATCTATTGTTTCATCTTCTTTCATCACAAGTCTCTCAAATTCTGATTTAAGTTGTTGCGAGTGTGCCTGTTGGACGTCTCCAGTCTCAATAAATCTGGCCTTTAGTGAGTCCCAAATTTCTTTTGTTGTTTCACATCCCGCAACTTGCATTTTCAAATCTTCTGGCAACCCTTGAAATAGGTATGCTGATGTTGAACTATCCCTTTTTACATCAATCTCTTTTGATGTACTTGTTCCTTCTACTAAATCCTATACTCCATTTGCCATTAATATCTTCTTCATTCTTAATGCCCATAATGTATAGTTTGTATTGTTTAGAACTAGGCATTGATATGATGGTAACGATGTGGTGAAAACAACTCTGTTTTCGTTTTTATCTCCCGTCATATCTTTCGATTTGATTTTCTTCTAAAACCAATATAATTCTAATAATAGTCGAACTTATATCTTTCTTTCTAACCCACAATAGTAATATACAACTTCTAAAACCAATATAATCTTAATAACAGTCGAACTTAAATTTTCTCTAACCACAATAATTCTCAAACAAATCTAACGTTTTCCTAACGCGAATTGTAATTTTTTTTTTTACTTTTAATCTATTCTACTAATAGAAAAAAAGCAAGTATTGGAAATGTAGAACCTGTTAATTTTCTCTTGGGCTTCTAGAATTCTTCTGGGCTTTTATAAAGTGTCGTTCCTTTTCTGTTCCCAAATACAACCGGCTTCCTTCTCTATCCTTTCTTCTACATGTAATTAGGGCACCACTATAATCGGTTCTTCTTCTGGTTTTCTTTCTAATCAGATGGTGGTGGTGGTTAATCAGTGTTCACTTTTCTTCTTTGATGATGATGGTTACTTGGTTACTCTTTTCTGGCAAGCACACGGTGGTGGTTTTGCACAACCGGGTACGTTTTATTTCTCTTCTCTTTTTCTAATTCTCTGATTCGATATTGTATTTAATCGAATCGTGTTTGATTCCTCTGAATCAAAACTCTTCTCTGTCTTTCTCTCTTCTTGATTGACCGGTATGCGCATGGTCGGTTCTTTCTCTTGATTAATTCCCTGAATCAATCAGTCTCTGTTTCTCTTCTCTGGTTCGAATCCTTTGGCTCTGATGCCACTGTTAGTCTCGTTTGTTTCTATGAACAATTGGATAAAGTATACTAAGTTTATTGATATAAAACAATCGTTAGTTACAGACTTGGTTTACATGGTACTTATACTTTTCTAACCGACACATACTAACCGACACAATCTTTCAAGATAACTACCATAACCGAATAAATGATTATTAACTTTATTCTTGTCATTCTAGGACCCTAAGCTTATAAACTTTACATACACGACTCTAAATACATAAACTAATTGCACTACGACCCCTGAACATGGATTAATGAATTATCATCCGATAAATGTGACTGGTGTAGAATAGCTCATATAGTCTGTTTTGCTCAAAAGCATTTCTATTGGTGTAACAAAAAGACTCATTTACACAGTTAAGCTATTTAGCTCATAAGCTCATTGGATACCAAAGACAGTCTTTTGCACTTGTTTTATTTGGTGCTTTTTAGTACGGATACATCATAATACTAAACCTCAAGAATACTTATGCTTTTCAATTACTAGGCGTTTCTTTAATATAACGATATAATACCTCATAAGATCCGTGCTTTTATTTGGTATATAGATGCGAGATTATCATTTTCTAAGGAGGAATATGACAGTTTATGTACTACAAAAAGACTACTGTTTATAATAATAAGGGAGGGGGGAGTGGTCACCTAATACCCTAGGTGCCACCTCACCTCCATCCAATAAAAACCTTACACATCAAAAGTACCCAATTTTACCCTAACCATACCCTAAGTGGAGGGAGTGGTCACCAATTTGTACCCGATTTTTTTTTTTTTTTTTTTTATTTTTTTTTTTTTTCATACATAAAATCACATACAATATTTAAAATAAAACATACCATTTCATTAAATAAAATAAAACATTACATAATACTTAAAAAAAACATAACATAATACTTAAAACATAACATAATACTTAAACATAACATAAAACATTACATAATTTGAAATTAAAACAAGTTGAAACTACAACTTAAAATTGCAAGCCCATCCGTGTTTGGTGCAAGTTGACGTTTTGGTTGAGCAATTACAACATAGCGGGATCGCGAATGTGATCATGCGGCTCCAAAAATACTTCATCTCCCGTTGTTCATTCTTGAACTTCGCCCCTCGATTTGTGTAGCCAACAATTGTTTTGCCAACGCATCCTTCTCGCGTTTTACGCCAAATATTACATCTTCTTTTGTGTACGAGTTGATTTCATCCGCAACACTTGAGATCGACGAGGATACGACTTGCTTCTTTTCATCTTTCTTGAAAGTGGAGGGTGGGGTCTTCATTCATGTCGGGAACGGTGTTGCTTGCCGATTCATACTCCCCGACTTCCTTTCTCAAGAGTTGCTTGTCGACCGGAATACCTTGAAAACATTCTTGCTCCGTCCATTTGTCATGACCTCGACAACCTCCCACGCCAAGGTATGAGTAAATTGTCTTTTCTTTCTTTGTATAGTAATCGGACTCGACTTGCCTCACCACGCCCAAGTCGTTGCACCCACTAGCCTTAGCACGTTTCTACATTATATACAAAATAATAAAAATATAGCTTAAACAAATAATGTAATTGTAAATAATATAGTATAGATTATGCAAAATAAAAGTATAGATTATGTAAAATAATAAATATAATTTGTACCGATTGGAGGTAGTAGCCGTTGAAAATACCCATGGCCGTGTTCATTGTTTTCCACTTGGTATTCAACGAATGAAAAGTTCGTGAACTCGAACCCATACTTGACTCGTAATGCTTGAGAACCCGTTTCAAAACCGTCGGACTTTTGTTCATTCTGACAACACCACATTCGAGATTTGAATCCATGCTTTCGCCAAAGCCTCTTGTGCCGGCGACCAAAATTCACGGGGCCTCCTCCGAAAGCTTTTTCTTCCTCTCGGATCAACTTCTTGAACTTCCTCATCTTCGTCTTCTTCGTTTGGTAGTGGTTGTGTTTCGGTGCGTACTCTACGTCTTCATCAATGTTTTGGAGCGGGAAAACTCGCTTGTAGTAGTGATGTTGTAGTGTTGTGGATTCATTTGAGGAGGACCCATATTATATTGGTAAAAGGGTGGAGATTGGGGTTGTGGAAAGTAAAAATTCGGGGATGGTTGAGAATAAAATTGGCTAAATCCTAACGGAGTTTGATGTGGTTGATTCGGGGATGGTTGAGAACGACCTTGACGTGAGGTGAAAGTTTTTACCTCTTCCTCGATCCATGGTTTCGCCAAATTTTGAAGGATTAGTGTGTGAAATGGTTTGGTTTGTGTATTGTTATTATGAAAATTGAAGTGAAATGGTTTGGTTTTAAAGAGAATTTTTTTTAATTCACGACCAAATATAGCCGTGCTATATTCCAACGTTCAATTTTTTCAAATCCAACACCAAAACACGCTCGGCTTTGTACCACGATTTTGGTACCCGATTTGCATACGAAGAAGGCATGATGTTACCGCTCGGGTAAGTGGCACCAATCCCTTACCGTGCCTCCCTCCTCTCTAAGATATATTTTATAATGCACATAACTAGATACAACGAGTTCTGTTCCTTTCTAATGCCATGTAGAACTGAGTATGACGGCTTATGGCGATTGGACTTGCTCCTGAATATAAAATGATTGCAGTGTAATGTATTCAATTCTTGCTTACTCATATGCTGAATTTTTGATTGCTCTCTTGAACTTGTTACCATTGTTTTTTCCTAGATGTTGATGAACTAGAGAAATATTTCTCTTTTATAAATGCGGATACGACATCATAGCTCAGTTCATATTTGGGTATATTTTGCCTGGAAAGCCAATTGCCAACTTGTGTAGATTTTGAGAATTAAATTGAAGACAAAGTATAAATGTGTTTGGACTAAAATACCCTCGACTACAAAACAAAAACCAGACATTGACTTTGACATTAGTGGTCAAGAGACGAGTTTGGCATTAAAAACCCAAGTTTTGGACTCTTCACGATGATAATGCCCAAGTTTGTCCCATTGCGATGCGCAGGAACAACTTTAGGGACCAACGGTGTATTTTAGTCTAGTTTTAAATTTAAATTGTAAAAACTCATAGTTTAACACATTTAGACATTTTTACAAAAGTAAACAGTTTTATTTGAGTCAGATTTAAATTTTTCAACCACTTATTCAGATTAAGATGGAAATCATATTCATACTTTTCTATTGCATATTCAAATTCAAATGTACAAATCAGATTCAGACTCAGAGCCTCTTAATAAACAAACGACACTTTAGTCTTTTTGGATCTTTGTTTTTTAAATTAAACAACAAAAGATGTTCTCATCGAAACGGGTATAGTTTGATTTCCTTTACCTGATATTGTTAGCAACGAGCCTTTAATATGTAGGTTAGTTATCTTTTATACATGTTCTCTAGTGGAAATGGAACGTCAAAGGCTCAAGGTGAAAGTGTTTTATTTATTTAATTGATACTTTTGGTTTCTTTGCACTTGAGGCTTTGGAGCTCTTTAACAGAGTCCAATAAGTTATGTATAGCAATCTTATTACACCTAGATCTACAAACGTAGTTTTTAAAAGAATCAGCTTTGCAATTCAAAAAGAGCTAGCGGCGCAGCTTCTTGCTCGTTTGCTTTGCACTTCTATGTAAATCGAAAGAATGTTTTCAATTAATATATGATTTTATTGTTATATCTAAATTTAAAAAAAAAAAAAAAAAAAAGGTTTTAGGGTTTGTACACCATCTATTATTTTTATTCATAGGACAAGACAATTTTAATGTTTTTTGTTTTGTATATTTTGACTTTTACTATTTTGATTTTAAGGTTTCGTTCCACATTTTTTTCGGCGCTTTACTCATTTTAGCAACAGAACAAAGACGGATTTTATTGTATTATGCTTCGTATTTTATGTATTTTAATACTTTTGACTTATCAAACTTTATTATTTTTGTCATTTTTTTATTTCGCAGTTTTGTAATGAAAACAAAATTATATTAAAAAAAAAAGATAAAAAAAAAGAAAAAAGAATAGGTGGTGAATGAATCCTATATTGGTATTGGTAAGCCTATTAAAGTGTTTTCTTAACGGGTACTTGATTCACACACACTTTTGACTTGAATCATACACACTTATAGATCTAATGATTGTGTTTTATTGTTTTAATTATTTTTATTATTAAATAAACCATCATTAAATAACGATTACCTCCTCTTTCTTTTAAATATTAATAAATTAATTATTTTGTTATTATTATGACTTTTTTATCATTTATTTTTTACAAATAATTGTTAAGTTATATTAACTAATTATATATTTTTTATTCTATAAAAATGTACTACAGTTATTTTATTGTGTTTGACGCTATATTTTATCCTTCAAAATAGCATAACGGATCTAATATCACAACAATTTTGTACATTTTATAACTCATTCGGTATCTTTACATGAAAAGAAAAAACAGTTAATAAAATATGAGAAAACTTAATAATTAATAAAACAAACTCATTCGGTATCGCCGATTGAGTATCGCACTATCCTTAAATATCGCCTCATGATCCCAATTTTTCCGGTTGATGAAAGTCGTCCAGTTTGTCATAAAGCTTGTTTGGACTCATTCGGAGAGCATGCAGTTCATTGTAAAGAGCTTCCGAGGTTCAAATACCGACACGATTTGGTTAGGGATGTTCTTTTTGACATATTCAGCGGGTGGGATTTCGATTAAGAAAGAAGCACTGTGAATTTCTTGACCGACCCGATGGAAGGAAGATCGACACTTAGACCGGTGACATTTTGGTCTTTGGATGGATAGGAGGAAACATGCTTGTGTAGATCTAACGGGGTTTCTCCACTTGTGGGATTGGGGAATCATGCTTTACGGCGGTCGGTTGCTTTGAAAGCCGCTCGCAAAGTAACCAAACACGAGAAAGCGTGCCTTGATAACCAACACGCGCTTATACCTTTTGCATTTGATACATTTGGATTCCTTTCACCGAGGTGTGGAGCTGCTCAAAAGAGTCCAACGGGTTATGCATGGCAATGTTACGACCAAGGTATCTGAATGTAGTTTTTAAAAGACTAAGTTTTGCTATTTAAAAAGGGCTAGCGGCGCAACTTGTTGCCCGCTTGCCTGTCGTTTCAGTGCAATATTCAGTTAAAAATTGATCTTGATAGAAGAACTTTAAAAACATGGCTTTATATCAAATTAGAGAGGATAAAAAAATACATTTTTTTAATTTAATAGAAGAACTTTAAATGAACAGTAACTCATAGGGCCGTGCATTTATTCTAATATTTATATATTTTTTTAAATAGCAATTTTAGTCATTTATAATTTTTAAATCATGTACACGCGGGTTAAACATATAAAGAAAACTAACATTAGTCGTTATTGAACATGTATAGTGAAAAAAGAAAAAAAAAAAAACTGACATCAATATAACTTGTTTAAAAAGTACAGTAACAAGTGAATACTCGTATTAATAATTTAAATATACTATGATATACAAGTAGTACTAAAAGAGAAATGGATAAACAATTTTTTTAATGTAGTATTTTTTTAAAGTTTGTGCAGATTAATTATTTCAATGTGTAACTACAAGAATTTGGAAGGCCAATAGATTTTCTCATTATAAGACCTTTTTATGCTTTCAAAACTATAGGTTAGAGTTCGTATTTTTAAGTCAAAGTGTGTATAAAACTAATGACTATAGAAGTGTTTTCTTTATATAAGTTGAAAAGTGAAAATGTTTTCTTTATTAAAGTGTTTTCTTTATTTAAGTGTAAATGGAACGTCAAAGATTAAAAGAGAAATAGTGTTTCCTTAATTAAAGTGTTTTTTTATTTAAGTGGAAATGGAAAACAAAATGTCAAAGACTCAAACTGAAAAACTACAAACACAAAGCCAAACTCACTCTTATGATACATTTGGTATGTTGTGATGAATGATAATAGGTATGTGTTCGATAGTATTGGTGGGTCCCACACCAATGAAAGATCAATTTCTACCTCTTTAGATGTATATGGAGCCTTCTCATCTTAAACAAACATCTTTAATCATTTTCATAGTCATAGTGTCATCCCATAATGGGATACCAAACGCACCCTTAGATACGCCTTGATAGGAGAATGATATCCTTGGTGACTGTAGATCAAAAATCAGAAATAGTCATAATATATGCATGTTATGTGTTGACCAATAGTAAAGTAGACGCCTTTCTAGGAATGAGGCCTAGGGACCGACATGATGATTGGTTTCTGTAGTCCTACGGTGGTATTAGATGACGTGAGATTCTTCCCGCAATATGTTTGCAATACTTTGTTTTGCTAATTAATTTTTTTGTGAAGTATAAATTATAAACAAAAAGTTTATTAGAATATATTCACAAAAAGACGATACAAAATTGTTATATCTATATGTCATAAAACTTTGTAACTAATTAAAAGAATAGAACTATGCTAAACGACTAATTAAAAAAATCATAAAATAGTATGCGATTTTATTTACTTCACAAATAATTTCCCTTTCACAAATACTACTGTCTCATAGTGTTTGTTTTATGAACTACATTTGATTTTGTTATCAAGTTTCTCATGGATTTTAAAGAAAAACAAAATTGTATAAAGAGAATAGAATTTTTTTTGATTAGATACTTGTATCTTATGAGTTTTGAGCAAGTCCAAAACTTGTGTCAAGTTTTTTTCCCACATCGGTGGAAGACAACAAATTTCACTTGGTTATATAATATGGTGTAGATGGTTCATGCAACTTAATATCAGTATTATTCAGCCGCTAATGGTCGTACCGGATGGTAAATATGTGTTTACCATTATATTTAGTATCCGTACAAAGCTGTCATGGTGATTCATACAAGTTATTAAGTTTTTGTAATATGTAGTGTTAAAGACTTATATTATCAACGCTTTACAAAATTTTCAAATATGGGTAATATACGTTTTAAAATGCTATTATCAGTATCCAAACTTTTTTTGTACCGGAAAACATTGCCCATATGTGGAAATTTGTGAAGTATATTACCCATACGAGGGACTGAGATAAAAGTATATTACCCATATGGAGGACCGAAATAAAATTATATTACCCGTTGTGAAAATTTTAAAAGTTTGGATAATGATAATGGGTTTTTTACACTATCATTTCAAAAAATTTGCCTAGACAAGATATGCCTTATTTGCACGATGGAAGACCCGTTGATATGGTCTTCAACCCATTAGGAGTACCTTCACGAATGAATGTAGGACAAATATTTGAATCTTCACTGGGTTAGCGGGATTTGCTAGATGACATTATCGAGTAGCACCTTTGATGAGAGATATGAACAAGAAGCTTCGAGAAAACCGGTGTTTTCTCAATTATATGAAGCCGATAAACAAACAACGAATACATGGATATTTGAACCCGAGTCTCCGTGAAAAGCGAAATTTTGTTGGAAGAACGGGGTCCTTTTGAACAACTTGTTATAATAGGAAAGCCTTATATCTTGAAATTAATTCATCAAGTTGATGATAAAATCCATGGCGTTCTATCGGGCGTTATTCACGTCTTACACAACAAACCCTTAAAGGAAGGGCTAAGAAAGGGGACAACGGGTAGGAGAAATGGAGGTTTGGGCTTTAGAGGGGTTTGGTGTTGCTTATATATTACAAGAGATGCTTACTTATAAATCTGATCATATTAGAGCTCGCCAGGAAGTACTTGGTACTATAATCTTTGAAGGAAGAATACCAACTCCTGAGGATGCTCCCGAATTTTTTCGGTTATTCGATCTAATTTATATCTTGTACCCTAATATGTATGTAATTAGCGTTTGTGTGAAAATGATATCTTTTATCAAATTTTGGACCACTAATGCTTCTATTATAATATGTTTCTTATGTTACGATGTACATATATCATCATCTTGCGAGTTATTAGCATGATGGATATCTTGCGAGTTGTTGGTTATTTAGCTTGCCACCTATCTCGAATCTCTTTCAACACCGCCCTTTGAAGGCTATGAAGACCTTGCTACGCATCATCAACGTATTCATAAAAAAATACTTTTTTGTTTGTCCGAGCTTTAGAAATTGCGCGCTCAAGATCGAGGGAGTATTAGTGGATATATAGTGGGCCCAAGCCCGTGTGTGGTTTGGACCAACTATCCATCCGCTAATATAGTGGACCCCGCACATAAAACCGGACCAAACCTCTCGAAAATCAAATTATGTCCTACTGCACCTCGTCGCTAGTCAGTCCACTAAACCAATCACCCTAACTTAGCCTCATCAACGGTGGACCACAATTGATAAAATTGGGACCCCTTGGTGGTACATGGCTTTCAACACCAAAATTAGGCTAACACCGACATGTTCGTGATATTAAACCAGCATATCAAACCCTAGACCTAATGGACACAAAATCACAATTTGTTTGAGCCAACTTACCTAGTTATCTAGTAGGGAGACCTCTTGGGAAAAGAAAATTCGGCCGAGTCTACGTCACCCGTGAGACAAAGGTAACACATACATAAGATATCTATTAAACACTTATAGCACTATGGTATCCTCCAAAATAGTCTTACGGCATATTTAATTTGATATGTTTGTGTTCTAAATAGACCAAGTACATAGTAGCCTTGAAAGTGATATTTAAGAGGGGCAGATGTTTTTATTCATACGGTGGCTACTTTTTATTTTATTTTTTTATTTTTATTTTATTTTTTTTATTTTTATAATTTTGTTTATATCAAAAGCTATAAACCTACTTAAATATAAAGTTTAATAAACCAAACGCTTAAAACTGCGTAAATACGAATGAAACGACAAAAAGCGTTTGTCAAAAGTGGGGACAAAGGAATATTCCTCGGGGCTAAGGCATAGCCATGAATAGTATATCCCATTTAAGAGCAGATTAAAAATTATAAACTGCAACACCTACTTAAATCAGAGATGACGATTCAAACTAGCCTCCACCATCCACATGTTTTTAGACTACTAGCAAGGTATCCGCGTGTTGTGGTAACGGGTATCTTGAAATAAAATATTCTGATGAATAATATATTTTAGTTTATTTTGTTGTTTTTGACAATAAATTTATGGATATCAAGAATTTCATCTAACCCGTGTCCGTTCGGGCTCGAGCCCGTTTGGCCCGCGGCAATTTGAGCTAAGCCCATTTTGCCAGTTGACTATTCGGGCTTGAATATTTGTATAATGTGTTTTATTATTTGTATTACTGACATTTAATATTAGGTTCCCGCGCATTATGGCGGCGGGTACCCTGGAAATCCGGTGAATCATGTATTTTAGTTTATTATGTTCTTTTTGATAATAAATTTACGAATTTCAAGAAATTTGTTTAGCTCGTGCCGGTTTGGCTTGCGCCCGTTCGGACTCAAGCCAATTTGGCTGCTGTCTGCTCGGCTTGAATACAATATGCTTTATTATTTCTATTAGTAACATTTAATGCAGAAATTATATTTAATTTGGTTATACAATATGCTTGATAATTTGTATTTCTTATGTAAATGATATTTTAATAATTGTATTAATTGTATGATATAAGATCATTTGAGGACAAAAGATTATTTACATGCCAAGAGATCAACCTCCACATTTCATTTTTATTTGATCTAATGGATGTGATTAATCCCAACAATTTAAAAAACCCACTTTCATCATCTTTTTTCAAATATTAATATCTTTTAAACCGTTAATCGTTGAGCGAACAAAAATATATCATTGCGACGAGCATTTAATTATCTTTCTATAGATAGACACTTTGATATACTTTCGACAATTTTTTTTCCGCAATTTTCACTTTTTTTTCTAGTTTTTTCGTTTTTTTTACGTTACTGAAATTTGTATTAGAAAAATCATATATGATAAAACACTAATTCGAATATCAGATGTGATATTATTGTTAAATCATATATGATATGTAATATCACATGTAATATTAGTGTAAAATCACATATGATATCATATGTGATATTACATATCATATATGATTTAACATTAATATCACATGTGATATTCAATTTAGTGTTTTATCATATATGATTTTTTTCATGCAAAATTCAAGAACGTAAAATAAACGAAAAAAGAATAAAAACGTGAAAAATGAATTTTTTATTTTTTCGAAAGTATATCAAAGTGCCCGTCTATAGAAAGTTAATTAAATGCTCATCGCGACGGTGTAAATATTTTCGCTAACGATTAACGGTTTAAGAGATATTTAAATTCTAAAAATGAGTGAAAATAATAAAATGCTTTTAATCTCGATCATAAATTTTTTTAGATGGATGGTGGAGATGAGTCCCTGGTATGTGAAAAAGTTTGGTATGTAAAATAACTCTCCTCTAATTGTATTTATTGACCAGTATTATTTTTGACGTTTTTAATATGTGCAATAAAGTGGTGTACGCTATGTTTCTTGTCTTGTATATCTGAAAATTATATGCATTAAAGTATTGTACACTATGCTTCTTTTCTTGTAAGTCTTAAATTTGGAGAGATGATCATCTCTCTATTATATATAGTATAGATAACGGTCAGATTTTTGTGTAAAAAAATGTTAAAATTTATATTTAATAACGCAAGCTTATGGGTTAAAATATTATATTAGTACATAAATGCAATTCTAGAGTGCAGTTAGATTTGAGTCTTTACTTTTTACTCACTAATGTTACTATTGTAATAGTCGGTTTCACGTAATACTATCGTGTAATGTTTATATTTAAATTTCAAAAATTTAAAATAGAATATTACTTGTTTTTTTTAATGCTATAGTAAAATCGACACTAGAGAAATTTAGTTTACTTAAAAAATTCCTTCTTATTCATTAAAATATAACTCAATATGTTTGTTTTATGAAGTACATTAATTATCTCATAGCTTTTAAAGGAAAACAAGAGAAAATTTCTTAAACGAACATTTTTATCGCTACTTTACACATATAACCTCGCTTATACATTTTTCTAAAATGAACTTTTCAATATTATACGTTAGATTCCTACCATAATAGGTTTTAAACCGTATACGTGTATAACGAATTCACGGGCGTGGCGAGGCGAGAGATCGGGCGAGATTGCTCGGGCGAGGGCTTGGGCGTGTGTTGGGCGTGGCACAGGCGAGGCGGCGTGGCATGGGCGTGGCTCAGGCGTGGAGCTAGGCGTGTGTCTCATGAGGCTCGGGCGTGGAGCTAGGCGTGTCCATGAGGCTTGAGTTTTATCTTTTGTTTGCCTTTAATTTTGAACCAATCTTCAGCACAATGTTTATGAGCAGCAGCTAAATCATCTTTACAAGAACAACCCAACTCAATAGGAATCCCATTTTCTCCTTATTCTCTTCGTTACTCAAATCTAGACTTAATTGACATATCCTACAATCCCTTGTTTCATCTTTTGACAACAAATGTACCACCACCTTATTATCACTACCCTCATGGGTCCCACTTTCTAGATCCACAACCGAATACTCCGACACAGATGAATCTCTTCCCTTTTCCGACACACCAACAATCTCGGTGTCATTGCCTTCATCAAGGCTCGGTGCGTGAACTACACTCTCCATCCTCCAAATCTTGGTGGGCTTGTTGTAAAGTTTGCATTTTTTTTGGTGTGTGATGGAATAGTGAAGATGAGACCATGGATATACGGGTCTTTTTTATTTGTTTGGTGTTGTTGTGTTAATGATGATGAGGAAAATGAAAAATAAGTGGAATAATAGTAGCCACGGTTGGGAAGAGAAAAGCTTGAAAAACTGATGAATCTATGGTAAGTATTTAATAGTACTAGCTCGGCACAGTAATAGAGAGGGGGAATATAAAAGTGTGGGGCAATGAAAATGACATGTTATGGTCATTTTGGTAAAGTATAGGAAAAATGTTCACTTTGGTATAATCACTATGTATATGGTTTATTTTCGTAATTTGCTTGAAAAACAATGTATAGAGCGAATAAAAATCATTTGAGCGTCTTTTAGCAAAATTTGTGTCAGTTTTTTGTCTCACATTAGTTGAAGATAATAAATTTTGCTTGGTTATATACTGTGTGGTATATGGTTTATACAATTTGACATTAGTATTATGTAGTCGTTAGGATTTTGTGAAGATGGCAAATGTAGATTTAGCATCTCTTATCACTGCTAATTCATACGAGTTGTCAACTCTTTTTTTAACTCGTTGATAATACATATCATTGTTAAGATCCAGTTATTTAATAAATAAATTTTCAAATTTTGATTATTCCGTGAATCGATTCTTTAAAATACGTGATTTGATTGTAAATTGATTCGATACAAGAAAATACATCAACCGATACAAATAATAATCGAAATTCAAAAAATTAATTATTAATATCAAAACGATTTGTACATAGTACTCAAAAAGTGACAAGTAAAATGCAATGATCAAGCATTGTTACTTGTTGTTGGAAAATTCATTTTGCAAAATGAGTTTTTGCAAATTTTGGGCACTATTTAATATATGTATATGTGGAAAACTAGAAGGAGGGTTGAATAGTTTTACCAATTTAAAACTTTCTTTCAAATATTTAGATCGACTTATGTCAATCTATTTGGTTGTTTATGTTGGACGTTGATAGATAGATATATAAACGTGTAATGAAAGATAAAGAGTAAGAACCACATCACCACGACACAAGTTATTTATAGTGGTTCGGCTACAAGGACACCTTCCTTGCCCTACTCCACTCCCCGAGTCACCTACTCGAGAGTTCGTAAGCACTACACCAACTCCTTATGGCGGAGAAGCCTTCACAACGTCGCTTAACCTTTTTCCGGTACAAAGCTAAATACCGAGTTCCTTCACACCAAGGCGAACCACACCTAACACAACGTCACCTACCCTTTATACGGTGCTAGGCTAACCACCGAGTTCTTTCACACCTTAGGAGAACTAATCCTATCACAACGTCACCTACCCTTTATTAGGTACTAGGCTAAGCACCAAATTCCATTACTATGGAGGAACTACTACCCTTCACGACACAACACCTATCTCAAGGAGATCTACTCCTTGTTAAAACACCATCAAGGATATCACCATCCTTGTAAATAAACAAATACTTATATGTATAACGATGCACCTCATCGATTATACGACCTAAGCATTCTTCCCAAATGCTACTTGATTTGATTCATCGGTATCCTTCACTAATGCCTTTGACACAACGCTTGGCACCCTTCACTAATGCCTTCGTCTTGACACCTTTAGCATTCTTCACTAATGCTTTGACACGGACGATGAACACCTTTCACTAATGTTTTTCATCTTGACACTTTCGGCATTCTTCACTAATGCCTTCAACCCAACATCTATGGAGAAAGGAAGAACTATCAACAAGAGAACCTTCGTTGTCTTGATGATGACGAAGCATGGCAACTCATGGACTTGAGCTTGCACGTCTTCAAGAAGTGGTGATCTTTCCTTTAAGAGGAACCTAGAAGATCACACAAAACAAAAGACAAACTACATAGATCACTTGGATATGAGGTTAGAGGGTTAGAATACTGGGGAAGTATGTGTGTAAAGTGATGAGTAGAAAGGAAGAAATGACTCTCTATTTATAGAGAAAATTCTCATCGCTCCTCGGATCCCACGGATCCTTCCACTGGGATCCGGCTAGCACAAAGCTAGGGATCCGTGGAACGCCCTCTTGCCCATGGGTATTTTTGGTTATGGGTCATGGGTTATGGGTTGATCCATGGTTTTCTTTCTAGATACAATGTATCTTAAGGATACAATGAACTTGGTCAAGTGGTATATATAAAACCATGGGTTATGGGTCAATACCATTTGCTAGTATACAATGTATCTTAAAGGTACAATGAACTTGGTCAATTGGTATATATAAAATCATGGGTTATGGGTCAATACCATTTGCTAATTTTTACCCATTTAGTATATACTTGTTTTTACCCAACTACATTCAATGTATTTGGTCAATGGGTCAAATACTTAAGTTTCTACCCATTTATATTACCCAATATACTACATACTAGTTATGTGTATATTTACCCAAATATGTAAACACTAGTTGTTGTACATATGTAATATTAAATCATAAAATCACTTATACTTGTTTTAGTGTTTTATGTGAAAATGTGAATGTGTTAGAAACTATTAGTTCGAAACATTTACGTATTTTATTTGTTTCGTTAATATGATTTTACGTTTGTTATTGACAAAACATTAGAAGATCGTAAAATATAAATGAACGTTTTACGGCTTATTTGTATTAACAATCTCCCTTTTGTTGATGACAAAACATAAAATTATTTTAAGGAAAAGCTAAAATTGTAAAAGTTTGAATTTGTAGTTTTATTTTCTTCTCCCTTTTGTCGAAACAAAAGAGCTTTGAAAGGAAACTAACACATTGTTTTTAGGAAAAACATGTGAAAGGAAAAAAATATAGAGCAAGTAACGGAACGGATCTCGTCTTTTACTCCCCTTGACGAGTCCATCCCTATGTAAGGCGTCAAGAAAGTAATACTAAGCTAGTTTGTTAGCAACTAAGTTTGCAAAAGATTTCGTCTAAGTGACGAGTGTGCTCCCCCTTGATGATTGCAATTTTGCAAAGGAATGTCGAGAAATGTAATCCTAATATTGCAAGTAATTTGCAATGTATTGTTTTGACACAAAGCTCCCCTAGCTTTCGGGTGTCAAAGGCTTCAAGTGTAGATTGAATAACTACAAAACAAAGGTTAGAAAACAAGTATAATGTACAATTTCCTGCATATGTGATCCAAGTTAGTAGAAAAATAGTTTTCTGTCTCACGGATCCCACGGTTCCCTCCTAGTAGGGATCCATCTAGGCAACTTTGAGAGATCTGTATAGCTAATGATCAGCAATGGTGATGTAACAAGTAAAGTTAACATCAAAATGAGATATGTATTCAACCAACAAACATATACTCAATGCAATATGGCAAGTAAACTATCATTCAATAAAACATAAGAGATGATCAACAAATCTCTAAAAACTAAGAGAATGATTTAGCCATATTCTACTAATACTAATAAGTGACCAAGGCTTAAGAAGCAACAATGTGCTTGAGTCTAGGGATGATTAGACTTGTTGATTTGGTCCAATCTTTCAAGAAGATGATTAAACATGAAATGAAACTCATTTCGTACTTCTTGAACAAGTCCTTGGGTGATTAGACAATTTAGAGCAATTATTGTCGTGATTAGGAACAGGATGTTTTGAGGAGGTTCTACAAATGATGGTGGAGGTACATTGAGTAATTTAGGATGAGGTTCTACTAGGAATGAGAGTGGTGGTAATGGAAATTCCTCCATATGATCAAGTCCTTGGTGGTTCCTTGTTTCCAACGATGGACTAGTTGGTGATGTAGGTGGTTCCTATTTTAACGAGAAGGTTGGTGAATGGGAAGTTCTCGGTGGTGAATGCTCTAATGAATAGAGATTTGGGTGAGAGAGAGGCTCGGTGAAGGAGTGTATTCCATGCTCTAGGAATGAAGGTTTAGAAGTTTTGCTAGAACTTGGTACGTTTGGTTTAGAGCTCGATGATCCCTTTTCTAACCTAAAAGGTTTAATGCTAATTATTGCGGTTCTCTTGGCAATTGTTGATTTGGTTTGTTGAAGTGAGATTCTAGCACTATTATCTCTTACGGATGATGATTGGTGGATAGGAAATCCTACCATTTGTGGGTTTAACCGGAGATGCTTCGGATAAGGAAATTTCGTGTACAACACGAGCAAGTTTCTTAGGTGGTTATTGGTTGGACGAGTTAGCACTAGGAGCTTTCCTCATGATGAAATGACTAAGGAAAAGGTTTCTAAATGCTGAGAATTATGTTGTGTTTGATGACTAAGGAATTCTAGCAAGATGAATTATAAAGGGAAGGATTTGGCAAGTGCATTCAAGACTTAAGTCTCTAATATCCTTTGGAATGTGATGATTAGCATGCACAAGAGTCAACTTTGGAGTTTTACTGATCTAGGGATTTAATAAGGATGAGGTGGAGTGTTCAAGTTAGCAGGATGAGCTTGAAATGATTGTTCGAGCAAGAGTTGACATAAATCATCACCCGGATCCTACGGTTCCCACCAATGGGGATCCGTCTAGGCTAATCCTAGGATCCGACTCTCGTGACTAGGAAAGGATAGAAGTGATGTTTGAAAGGTCTAAAGCCTATACCTTTTGAGTGTTTCAGTTCTCCTAAGTGTCTTTAAATGGAAGGGTACTTAAATGTTCAAGGCAATGAGTGATGTAGCTAATGATTGCCTTATATGGAAGAAACTGGAACTTTCATGAGTACCAATCAATGAACAAAGATGACACTAAAATCTTGAGAGTGTCAAATGGAGCTAAATGATCCTAGTGATCAGATAGTGACTTAGGATAATGTCTTGGAGAAGATCCTAAAGGTTTTAAGGTGGAAGAACTAAAATTTGATCCATTTCGATCAATTTTGAGGTAAGGATGATTATGATCAATTCTTCCATAATCGAAAGATTTCTAAGTCTAGATGTGAGGGATTATGTAAGAAATAATGAGTGATCTAGAGAGCGAAAGAGTAATGAGTTTATGTGAAACGATAGATCGAAAAGCACTTTGAGTGTGATCCTTAATGAGCTATGAGTGAGTGTGAAGCTTACTAAGCTTGAGAAGGACTTAAGAGATCCTAAGGTATTAAGTTCAGCTAGTGTGAAGTAGTCTAGGAACATGGTTTGAGGTGTAAAGGATTGAAACTCCACTTCTATTTGCTCGGAATCCACGGATCCTTCACTTGAGGGATCCGGCTAGTTACAAACTAGGGATCCGGCATCTGGGACAGTTTTACTTAACAGTGAGCGTTTGTTCTAAGTATCGAACTTAGAAGCTAATGATCTCTATAGTAAGCATACATGTGTACAAGTAAATCATACTAAGAGCATGTAGAAATAGCACATAAGCAATTAAATGAGATCTAGCTCATAAGTAACACATAGGTTTATCAAACTTAACAACCGCTATTCAAGAAGCTCAAAATAGATTTACGATCTAGATTAGTAAATCATTTGTATTAACAATGGCGTGTAGAGTAGATGATGGTGTTCAAGACAATAGGGTTGTTTTGGCCAACGGAAGCAATGAACTATGTATAGTCATTACGGATGGTGATTAGCATACAATGAACTTCGTCCATGAAGTCATGTAGCTCTTCTAAATCAAAGCAAGATAATCACTTGATGAGGCAAGTGGTTGTGATTAACTAAGAGAAAAATTAATTTTACAACTTGTTTGATTAGTAATCCTAAGATAATGAAAATTATTTCCATTGTAAACTTACTTTAGGAAAACATAGGAGTATAAATTTCCCAAGTGAGAGAATGAATATGAGACTATTACTAGCGGTGCTTAATTACGGCTAAACACGACCATTTTTACGGGTGATTCCACATACCCAACTTCTATCAAGAAAGCAATTCAACCGTTAGGTCAAATTGAGTTTCTAGTGCAATAAGTTCTCCAGTATTCATTCTCAAGTTAGGAAAGTTTATATTCCTACAATGGCCTATTGAAGAGTAACAATGATGATACTTTGCTTCATTTAATATTATACTTGAGACAACTAAGGTGACGAAGGTGTCATGTTAAAATAAGTTTAAAAGTTGTCCATATGGTAAACAACAAAAAATGGTTGGATGAGCTAGTTCAACATATGTTGTCGAAAGCTTTGAGTTTGGACTTTCGGATATGAACAATTATATTTGGGTTGCAAAATAATTTACTTGAGTATATCGGATGAAATAATCAAGTTGTCAATCCTACTATGAAGCTTGGAGAGCGATCATGAAAAGAAAATGGAGAGTACATCATCAACACAAGTGTAGGTTATGATCCGATGTACATTCTTGTTGTTTTTAGAGAACGATACAAGAACAAAGAAATCATATAAGCACATAAAACATTTATGTTGCACACATGACAAACTCAATCACAAAAAATAAAAATCATTTAGTGTGTTATATGTTTTAAACATTTTTCAACCTATATGACTTATCTAAGTATCTAAACTAACATTTTCGACACAACTAGATGTTATCCCAAACACTCCTTCAAATAGCACATTGATTAGTAGGATATTACTAAATGGACAAACAAGCACAAAAGCTATTTGAGATAAGCAAATAATCAAGTAACGCAAAGAGGATAATTTATCATTTAGCATAGCATACGAAAGTTCTTTTCATCGCTTTGTGTTAGATATAAACATGTAAACCAAGCTTGATTAGTTTCTTTAATATTTATAAATATGATTGATGAGTGTGCAAATACTCATCATTTTTATACCTTTTTGACTGCTAAAAACATCTGAAAACACTCAGAAATGCATCAAAATGATGAAAATATCACAAATAAGTGTTTTATGTGTTTTAAATGCAAAATACCAAAATCGATGAAAACGTATCAAGTTTGCATAATTGGCGCTTTAGTCCCCAAGTTTCAAAAGTTGTCAAAACTAGTCCCCTGTAATTCAAAACTTGTAAAACATCATTTAAGGTCCATGGATTCAAAAGTTGTCAAAACAAACCCTTTAAAGTTTAAAATTTACAAAATGACAACTTTAGTCCCTAAAGTTTGGAAAAGTGTCAAAAATAGTCCTTGGTTAATTTAAAAATGGAAATTTATCAAAAATAAACCTTGTACTATTCATTAATGGCAAAATTGGTCCTGAGTTAGGCCCTTAAAGTTTCAAAATTGGCAGATTTGGTCCTTGGACTTATAAAAATGGAACTTTATGCAAATTTAGTCCTTGTACTAACCATTATTTGCAGGATTGACCCTTGTGATAACCTTGGAAACTTGTCAAATTCATTCCTTCAGTTTCACCAAATTACAACTATGGTCCTTGTGTATTAATCTAAACCAACCGGACCCTACATATTATCCAAACCCAAATCCAGGCCCAAAAACCAAACCCGGCCCAAAAATTTAAAACATAAAACCGCCACCACTGTTACCCCTTCTCTCCCACCCATGCAAACCAAAACCACCTGGTTTTCACCACCTCTCCCACCACTTTCCACCTTGCCATCTTATCCTCCACCTGTATACCAACCCCCCTCCACCTCCACATCCTCCCAAAGTCCATTAAATGCAAAAAAACTGCTTTAGGACTTTTTGGCGCCAAAATACTATTTGATGGCTAAGATGAAATTGACCCATCCAAAGGCTGAGATTATTGATGGGAAAGATCAAGTGGGACCCACAGAGTTCAAAAGATCTATAAAGAAGAGGAAAGAAGCAGCATGGAAAGTATGTAGAATAGTTTTAGTTTTTTTAAATATCGTAGGTAGTGTAATTTAATTTCCAATGTATTTTTCAGCTTATAAGTTGTATTATTAAAGTTTTAATATATTCTAATCCTATTCCAAGTATTAATTTCGCTAACAAGTTTTGATTTCGCTTTAGCAATTCGAGTGAATTTGACAAATCCACTTAATATTGTTAAATGTTGTAGTTTTATGTTTCTTTAAGCTCATTTTACTTATTTATAATCTTTTATATGCTTTTAAAAGCAGTAGAAACTAGTTTAATCAAAAATCACAAAAATACAAATAAATAGCTCATAAATTAAAAATTAAAGACAAAGAATCAAGACAGCTGTACCAGTGTTGAATGTTGAATAAAAGTTGGTTTAGAACCTCATGGGAGGTAGTAGGATGGTCCTTGGTATCTAGTTCATGGCCTTTGGCTGGAAAACATTTGTAAGCCTTTTATAAGCATTTTAGCTTTTTACTGTTTAAGTAACTTATAAGTTTTAATCTGTGTTTGTTCATGTTTCTTAAGTGTAATTAAGCAAAAGTAAGCATTAAAACAGTAACCTTGTTCTTTAGAATTGGTAATTGTTAAAAACCTTAGTTTAACAGTGATAATAGTATAAGTGTCAATTCGTATATTTATGTTGTTATTGTTCTTATTTAATGCTTATTCAGTCTCATGTTATGATAATAAAAGGTTTTGGATCAGTTTAATGGTTTAAATCTGTGTTTAGCTTTGAAAATCACAAAAGTAGTTTTTTTAAAAGTAGTGTTTGGATCTGCTGAACTAGTAGATTTGAGAGTTGTCTCAGTTGTTGTTATTACTTGATTCATGCTACTTTAGCACCTAATAGCTCAATTAAACCATATAAACTAGTCCTTGTTCAGTTAAAAGTCAAAATTGCATGTTATCTGCTTAAATTTCAGTTTTAGTTGGAGTTAGTTGGTAAAACTTAGCACATAGGTGTAGAACTTTATAACATAGCTTGCATCAGTCTTACTTTACCATTAAACAACAAAATCGGTTAAGAAATTTGATTCAAATCTCATAAAAGTCAAAGTTTCATAAGCACAAAAGTCAAATTTTTCTTTGGTCGGTTTTGAATAAACTTCACAATTTTATTGTGATCTCAATATTAGGATTTAGTCCATAAGCTTTTGGGATAGTAATATTTAGTTGCTTAACTAAATTAGAAAAATATTAGTTCGGTTATAATCAGCTTATTAAGTCCTTATTCATTAGCTTCTTTGACCCCTTGTCAAAAGCATGCCTCGCACACACTCGGCATACACTGAGTGTGCACAGGTATATTGCAGCTCTTGCACAAGCTTCATTCAAGCTTGTGAGGAGCTGATTTTTGGTCCAAATATAGTAGGCTAGGTGATGTTTAGGTTCCAACTTCTGTTTTTCCCTTTAGTTTATTAGATTTGCTTATGCATTAGCTTAAAGTAGGACACCTAATCACTGTTTTTCATTATTAATCCAATAAGCTCAAAACTAGTTTAAGCTTATTTAATAATTAAGAGTACTGTTAATTAGCTAATTTAGACTTAATTTAGCATTACTTAGCTTCTGTGTTCATTTGGTACTCAATTGTGGACTTTGGCTTATTTTGAAGTGCTTATTAATAAGCAGTTTCACTGCAGCCTCATATTCTCACACATAAGCATATGTTTTTATATTTTTTATAAACTTAGAATAATATTTTAGTATTTTCCTGAATTTTTCATATTTTTCCATCACTGTTTAGTATTTTTCCTTATTTAAACTAGTTTTTAATCCTTTTTAAATAGCTTTTAATACAAATAAATCAGAAAAAGTTTTAAAAAATATGTTTTCAATTTTACTAGATTAAGATAAATATAAAAGTCATAAAAATATGTTTCCATAATTTTCTTGGTTTAAATAGTATTTTCTAGCATTTTAATTAGTTTTAAATAGTTTTAAATTAATAATAAATACATAAAACTCTAAAAATATATTTTCAGTTTTAAAATAAGTTTTATCATATTTTAGATTTTTCTAAGTTATAATTTCATTTTCTAGGTTAATTTTGTATTTTCTTATATTTTAGTGCATTTTAAATACTTAATAAATAGTTTTTAATTAATAATAATTAAATAAATAGTTTTAAAAATAATTTTATTTTTCTAATAATTTTCTTTTATTATTAGGATTGTAAAATATCATTTTCATATTTGTAGGAATTTTATTTCTTAAAACTCACGTTTTATTTTGTGCGTTACGTAATTTTATTTAAACGTGCGTTTTAGGTTTTAAACGTTCATCAATTTTAAAATAGTGATAGCGTTTATTTAATATATTTTAGCTTTTAATTTTCTTTAATTTGCATTTAAGTCGCTGTAATTTATTAATCTTTTCTTTAGGTATAAATATATCAAAATCCTTTCTGATCACTATCCTTAGTGATTATTCGACATCTGTCTGTGTGAAACACCAATTCATCCTCCGTGGGACTTAACGACCCAGGAATCCCCTATATTCCTCGATCTTAATTGCATTAGTGTTTGAGTGTTTTAAGTTTGTTACGGTTGACCATTCACAAGTGGTTAGCTTGTGTAATTAAACTTGACGGTTTAGCACCAATCAAATTTTAGGCGCGCACGGGAGGTCAGTAAGCGTGTTTTAAGCATTTCGGATCCATTCTTGCACATATACCACCGTTTGTAAACAGTTTTTTTGTAAAGTTAATCAAACTCAAAAAAGTTCATTAACACTTTTCCTAAAGTGTTAACAAAACCCAAAAAGATTTTCTTTCTTATTTTTACAAAATGTTATCCAAAAATCCAAAAATATCCATCCTTACCCTCTCACATCTTTGATTCTTCATCCCAACCCCTCTGTAAACCTTTGATTCTTTCTATGTCTTATCCTCACCCTCTTGGTTGTCAATGGTGTGGTGGTCCTTATAATGGTGGCAATTGCCCGGTTGTAGCATGGTGGAATCGGAAACGGGTCCATCTATAACCGTGATCCCTATTCCTACCATAACACAACCGATTTATTCCATCGCCTACCACACTTTGTGAGATTCAAGATTTCTTGTTGTGAGTACTTGTGGTGGTTCACACTCAGCTTCGATTGTCAATCGGAAACACGCTTGTCTATGAGCGGGTTCACGATAACAATTATGACTACAACACATATGACTCACGGCCACATCGGTTTCTTGTTGTGAGTATTGTGGAGGTCCTCACCGTAGCTCGATTGTCAATCAAGGAATCCATTTCCTTGTAACAATTACGACTCTTCGTATCATGACCAACCTCCAAAGTACCAAATGAATCGGGCACCACCTCACCTGAGCCACTTCCTCAAAATCTTCCTTTATTTTGGATTTAGTGAAGATTTGAAGGAATGTAAACATTCCCAAGATAATCCAAATGAGAAATCCATGGAAGAATTGTTAGTCAAGAGCGGTCGCTAAATTAAATTTCAAATTGCCTTTGAAAAATCTATTAGGAATCAATTGCAAAAGAAAAAGCAGCCAAATCTAGCTCTCGATTCCGTTTCATTCACGATGACGATGATGATGAAGTTACCCTTGATATTAGTCAATTTTGTAGAGGTTCATCAAGTTCATCGGTTGAAATTCCTTCCATGAAAAATCGGGGAGAAAAGACTATGATGGAATTACTAGCGAAGAACAAATGGAAAGTATAAAACATATGTATGCTAGTCCTTCTCAACTCCTTCACTGTTGTTATCACACCGATATTCCCACTCACTCTCTAAACATGGGGATGAGCTTCTTGACACTGTTCACGAAAAGGAATCGGACGAATTCATAAAGTCTAGTGTTGAGAACCTTGTCCCAATCCCGAGAGAGTCACCGAACTTCGATCATATGTGATATCCTTCCCTCTTGAGTGTTCAAAAGATCATTTTGAGACTTTCTCTGATCTTAGCGACGATTGTGCTTCCTATGGAAACATTGAGTATGTTGAGACATCACTCCCACAGTCTGATCCTCTTCTTGAGGAGTTCACCGATGAACTCGCTCACATCAATCCACTTTCATCAAAAAGTGATGATGATATCTTTGATTTCGAAGCCGACCTAGGAGAAATTGAAAGTCTCCTTTATAATGATCATTCACTCACTTCTCACCCTAACAGTCCAATAGAGAATGTTGATCACTTTGTTCCTGAAGAGTTCAAAACTACTCTCATTAATCCTCTATTTGAATTCGACTCTGAATTCACTTTAATTTCTGAGAATCCACTCTTTGATACTCAGATTGAGGATAGTGATGAGTCTACATTGGAACAAGAGTTCACAGATTTACATTACGTGAATGATTCTCTTTACGAGGAGTTCTCCTTTGAACTCACTCATATCATATCTCTACCAGAGTATGATAACTTCCACTTTGATCTAGACATAAATGATCTTTGTGTTCGGAGGAAATGTTCTCACCATGAGAACTTGCTTGATATAAAATCCCATCCCTCCCACCCGGGATATGTCTAGACCAATTGAGCTTAAGAGATGAAATTCATGCTATCATGAATTCCCTTCCGATGATGATGAGTTAGTCAAGATTATTATCATGACTTTCTTTCTCTTCACCTATCCGTGGCTTCTCCCTTCTTCACTCCTTCGGAATGAAGACATTATCTTTGACCAGCATTTTCATTTATCATTTGTAAGCCGGTTCTATGTATATCTCATCGGTGTGGAACTTTCACGTATTTCAATGTTTATACAAACATCTTGAATGAAAGTCCGATGGAGATTGTCTCTTCCACTTACTTCCCCATGAAAAAAATTAATTCGGGGTCGAGTCAAGCTAGCGACTCGGTAATCAAAAACAGTAGCACGCACCATATGGGTGCAAAACCTTAATTTCAATAGAGGACACATTGTTATTCAAAAGCGAAAATTTCCGTCTTCAATTAGATCAAAAGTTTGTGCAAAAGTTATGACCGAAAAATGACTTTCTATTATAAATCAATGATTCTGTAAATTATTGTTTTGAATCAGTTTATAAAATCATTTTTAAATGAAAGTAGACTTAAATACCTTTAAAACGATAGGTGGCACGACTTCTAACGACTTACGGTTAAATAGTTATGAATTTTGAAATTCACACAAAACCGTCTTCGTACCACGGATCCCTTGCTTGAGGATCCGTCCGGTAATCTGAGGATCCGCGGATCGACACAAAATTACAAAAATGTGTGCTTTGACCCGACGTAAAGGTTTAGTCTTTGTACACTTTTTAGTGAAGTTATATTACCCATTTTTACCTTTATTCAAGCTTGATTAACAAGATATCTAACAACAAAACTTCAAAGAAAAAAAATCACTAAAACACTTTTCATATTATGCTTATTATAAGATAAGAGCATATATCACCATTTTGTCCACAAGCAATTTAGCACGTTTTTGACAAAAATTGTAACTAAGAAAACATACCTTTGCTATATCCCCTTTTTATGGTTTTAGAAACCATAGACGCGAAACACTTCATGATCTTCTAAGATACCCCAATCCTTTGCTATAATCCCTTTTTATGGTTTTAGAAACCATAGACGCGAAATACTTCATGATCTTCTAAGATACCCAAATCCTAGTATGAAGACTTCTCAAAGGAAAATGTTAGAATGATCTATCACTATCCAACATATGATGATTTCTAAAACATGACTTTTGTTTTAAGAAATTCCATTCTTTGTAGTTTTCAAACATACACGGATCGTATCAAGTTTTCAAAGTACAATATACTAAAAAAACTTGGTAGCGAAGCTCGATGTCAATGTGGAAAACTAGAAGGGGGTTGAATAGTTTTACCAATTTAAAACTTTATTTTAAATATTTAGATCGACTTATGTCAATCTATTTGGTTGTTTATGTTGGACGTTGATAGATAGATATATAAACGTGTAATGAAAGATAAAGAGTAAGAACCACATCACCACGACACAAGTTATTTATAGTGGTTCAGCTACAAGGACACCTTCCTTGCCCTACTCCACTCCCCGAGTCACCTACTCGAGAGTTCGTAAGCACTACACCAACTCCTTATGGTGGAGAAGCCTTCACAACGTCGCTTAACCTTTTTCCGGTACAAAGCTATATACAGAGTTCCTTCACACCAAGGCGAACCACACCTAACACAACGTCGCCTACCCTTTATACGGTGCTAGGCTAACCACCGAGTTCTTTCACACCTTAGGAGAACTAATCCTATCACAACGTCGCCTACCCTTTATTAGGTACTAGGATAAGCACCTAGTTCCATTACTATGGAGGAACTACTACCCTTCATGACACAACACCTATTATCAAGGAGATCTACTCCTTGCTACAACACCATCAAGGATATCACCATCCTTGTAAATAAACAAATACTTATATGTATAATGATACACCTCATCGATTATACGACCTAAGCATTCTTCCCAAATGCTACTTGATTTGATTCATCGGCATCCTTCACTAATGCCTTTGACACAACGCTTGGCACCCTTCACTAATGCCTTCGTCTTGACACCTTTAGAATTCTTCACTAATTCTTTGACACGGATGATGAGCACCTTTCACTAATGCTTTCATCTTGACACTTTCGGCATTCTTCACTAATGCCTTCAACCCAACATCTATGGAGAAAGGAAGAACTATCAACAAGAGAACCTTCGTTGTCTTGATGATGACGAAGCATGGCAACTCATGGACTTGAGCTTGCACGTCTTCAAGTGGTGATCTTTCCTTTAAGAGGAACCTAGAAGATCACACAAAACAAAGACAAACTACAGATCACTTGGATCCGAGGTTGAGGGTTAGAATACTTGGGGAAGTATGTGTGTAAAGTGATGAGTAGAAAGGAAGAAATGGCTCTCTATTTATAGAGAAAATTCTCTCATGTTCCCCGGATCCCACGGATCCCTTCCACTTGGGATCCGGCTAGCACAAAGCTAGGGATCCGTGGAACGCTCCTCTTTGCCCATGGGTATTTTTGGTTATGGGTCATGGGTTATGGGTTGATCTATGGTTTTCTTTCTAGATATAATGTATCTTAAGGATACAATGAACTTGGTCAAGCGGTATATATAAAACCATGGGTTATGGGTCAATACCATTTGCTAGTATACAATGTATCTTAAAGGTACAATGAACTTGGTCAAGTGGTATATATAAAACCATGGGTTATGGGTCAATACCATTTGCTAGTTTTTACCCATTTAGTATATACTTGTTTTTATCTAACTACATTCAATGTATTTGGTCAATGGGTCAAATACTTAAGTTTCTACCGATTTATATTACCCAATAGGCCAATATACTACATACTAGTTATGTGTATATTTACCCAAATATGTAAACACTAATTGTTATACATATGTAATATTAAATCATAAAATCACTTATACTTGTTTTAGTGTTTTATGTGAAAATGTGAATATGTTAGAAACTATTAGTTCAAACCATTTACGTATTTTATTTGTTTCGTTAATATGATTTTACGTTTGTTATCGACAAAACATTAGAAGATCGTAAAATATAAATAAACGTTTTTACGGCTTATTTGTATTAACAGTATATTTTTTATATATTTATATTTCTTGGTAGCTTGGCGTTCTCCTCGACGAGAGCTTCGCAACAAGCTAAAGTATGTCCAAAATGGAGTTAATATAAATGAGATATCGTGTCTCAATGTGGGGCACGTGAAACACAAAATTTGGAAAATAAACACATCTCACATCGCCTAGAAAAGGAAGTGAGAGTGTGTTTATATAGAAATTATGATACGGACCTTCAAACTAATTTGTTGGTTTCACTCCAACACCTACGTGTGCGCGCACGCAGGTGGGTGCATATTTCAGGATTTCTGGGCCAAAATGGGTTCGAAGCTTTTGAACTCATGCGAGCCCGCGCGACCTGCGGACACTAATGCAGCTCCGAAACCTCTACCTTCGGTTTAAATAAATGGAAGATATTGAAATCGTGTTTAATATTTAACATATTTTCTTCGATCAGAAAAACGCAGCTTCATCAGAACGTTTTCCGGTTCCTTCGATCGAAATACACAAACTTGATATTTCGTGCAAGTGTTTCTAGTCCGTTGTATATGACTTTGTATCGTTGTTCCTTGGGTAATGACGCGAATTTGTTTTATGGGAATCGTGTTAAACACGAGCCTCGTGCTACTGTCTTTACTGCTTTCGTTTTATTTTATTGAATAACGCCTTTCTTCTGCTTTTACTCCATTCTGTATGTTATTTAATTTTATGTATTTTATTTTTGTTATTATTAATTGTAATCTGATTTCGTTATTAATAAAAGTGTACACCGTTTCTGACATTTGTTAGTTGTTACTACTAATATTTCCAAATTCATAGCATAACATAAACTCTAAAAAACTTGGTCAACAATATTCAACAAACTCAGTTGATTCTTAAAACAAGTTGCAAACGATCTATTCTTCGAAAACATAAGAACAAATGTAGAACAAGGTTCATAGTATATTTGTCATTCGGTCATTGATCCATCACTTGTAGCTCGTACATATCTTCTTATATCCACCTTTGATGGAGTAATCTATTGAGATTGTAATTTCTTGACCTTGTGTTGCCTTTATAGGCTTTCCAGTTTTTAAAAACCTTGTTCGGATTTCTGGATTCTTAAACAAAATCGACATTTTGCGAATATAATCCATTTCTATGTATGCTAAACCAAAGAAAGGTTACAATCTTTGCACCATATATATATATATATATATATATATATATATATATATATATATATATATATATATATATATATGCCAAGTCATATTTCTTGAAAAAATAAAACCACTAGAAATCAAATCAATCTTTGAAATATATTGTTCATACAACTTGAAAACCACTACAACTATAAATATATTTTGCAACTCTACAACTATAAGCCCACAATGAATAAATTCAACTAATATAACCCTATAATTATTAATGCTAAAACTATGTTTTTATTAATTCACGGTAGAAAAAATATAATCCTCCTTTTTATCAAAACCCTTATAATCCAATATGTCGATCCACTTTCTCTGTTTTAGTGAAAACCCTAATATGTTCATGTATTGTATTCAATTTGATTTATGCTATATTTTTAAATGATTCACGGGTTTATATTACGAATATACTTTTGTTTTGTAGAATTGCATGCACGGGTTTTAAAGACCATAAACTCGACTTGAGGATCTATGAAGTTCGAGGATTGGATGATGATGGATATTTGAAGACTACTATTATGTATTCAGATATTTTATCAATATCAATATCAAGGTGATGTATTATGTTATATTGTTGATTCATCATATTATTTGTATCTTTTTTAAAAGCACTATATATCTCCATAAATAACAAAAGGACCTAGCGGTGGCTAGGGCCGGTAATTACAAACATGGTGGAATGATGATACAAGGGTCACTTGACCACACAAACCAATCAATTGAATGCTTCCTGTTTCAATTTGAAATCCAGTTGTGGGAAAGCAACTTCATGATATTAAATATGAGGTCTTTGTTTTTGTTGTTGATTCGGCCTTCTAATACCAGGAAATTCTTAAAACGTGTCATCAACTTTGCACCAAATTCAAGGAAGGCCTCAATTGAATAGAGTATATTTCTAATTATATTTGCATTCCCCTTAATTATTTTGCTTTCGCTTTTTCTTATGTTTTGGCTCATGAGTATCTACTAATTGTAGGAAATTAAACAAGAAGTAAATCTGGGTAATACACAGAAATCCATGCCTATAGATCCTTCAACAATATATGGACAGGCAATTTTGCAGTCAAATTGTGTACTCAGTGGTGCAGGTAATTTATACAAATGCACTTTACCTTGCTAGAGATAGACTATAATTTATTATCCATATTCATTGGAATAAATGGTTCTGAAGAATCTTATATTTACCGAGTCCTTGTGAGTTTATGGATTGGTTTAATGTGTGTTTTCCTATGTGGTTACTGAATATACAATTTGGTATTTGGCATAGATGTCGTATTTATCAAGGCCTGGTCCTTTTTGTTAGTTCCCATTTAAGACAAATTTCTTTAAATGTTAATTTCCTTGAGTTTACAACAATCAACAACATTGAAATTCTTATATGCTACATATGAATGCTCATTTAATGTTCATCTTCATCTATTCATGATTGAATCAAGGTGTTACTGGACTTCCATTAAAGGGATGGCCTCTGACTGTAAGTTATCCTGGGATTTCTCTCTTTTGTCTTATGTTATTACTTAGTTTGATGGTAAAGTTAATGATTAGTAATAACGTGTTTTTGCAGGGAATATACAATTTACGGCCTGGTATGGGGTTGCAAGTACAAAAGCTCAATATGCAGAACCAAAGTCAGTTTTATTTTGCAAGTACAAGGCCCAAGGTAACCATGGAGATTCACCAAATTATGGGCTTGGTGGGTTAGCTAGAGGCAGTCTAAGTATGAAAGATGGTCAAAGTACAAGAAATGATGGACCCAAATTATTTGATACTGTTGTGGAACCTTATAATGACACACTATCGGTCAACCAGTTGGTCGAAAATGCTGGTGAATGTAATGGTTCTTGACAATGAGGCTCTCTATGACATCTGTTTTAGGACTTAAAAGCTCAGATATCCAAGCTGTAAGTATGTTCCTTTGGAATAAGTACATATTATAATAAAGTAACTTGCTAAAGGTTCGGATTATATGATTATTTGTACGACCAATTTCCGATCAGGTTCAATGCGGGTTCCTCCATTAGTTTCAAAACTAATATATGAGCCGTTTAAGTAAAAATATCACGTATTTTTAATTACGCTTTTTTTAACTAATAGAATAACCTATAAGCGAAGGACAATTTAAAATGACACTGCGATGATATTCATCACGGTGGTTTTTCGTGGAATCCGTCTATAGGTGTCACCATGCCTACATGACTTGGGTTTCAACATGGTTCTTTGGATCGCATCGGTATTCCAGCATTCATGCACAACCAATGCAATGTTCTAGAACCTACGGTATTGTTTGTTCGTACCCATTTAGATGCACTGTTCTATTTTTTATTTTCATTAATGGACCTGTATGATTTATGAAGTTGTAATAAATAATTCTAATATGTTGTTTTAATTTGTGAAGGAATGTTTCATTGTTGTTAGATCAAGGTTTCAAAAAAATAGGAGACGCTGTAACTCCATAAGTAATTTTACAATGATTTGGACTGCAGTTTATGTGTACGAAATCGTATGTTGGTCGGTTCAGGGGGTGGTTCAGGGGGTGTCTTCAAGGGGTTGGGTTCAGTGCTATGGTCCATCGACAAATTCGACGTTTAACTACTCTTTTTCATGGTCATGGAGAAGACCTCTTGGAATAACATTGGCCCCAATTGTTGGTGGGGGTAGCTTGAACCCTCTTGAGTTCAGACAAAAAATCACCACAAACATGGAGAAAGTTATCGGCCGAATCAATGGTAATGCACCTCAGTTCATAATAGGCGAGGTATATACATTCCTACAAGTCATTTTTACATTCCACTTTCATCTATTCAGTACTTCATATGCATATATTTGAATCTGATTCTATGTATTTGATAATTATTGAATTCATGGTGAGAAGTCAGTGGATCCACCACAGTCGGTGCAAAGAGGTGTGACTAAACTTGTCAAAGCTGCTCTTTTTCCAAGAAAATTATGCATGATGGAGCCAACTTGGAACCCATGGTTTTAATTTTTGTACATACACAACTAATAATTATTGTTAGAGCTTGTCTTACTCGACTACATTATTATTGGTTACATGGGATTTAGATCATCATATTTTGCATACACATGTATAAAAGCTAAGCTAAATAAATGAACAGGTTGCATCAATATTAGTGTCGCTTCTTAAATTTTATTTTCAAAGAAGTTAGAAAAGCTGCAGTTTCAGGTACTAATTCTTCTCAAATAAACTTAAAATTAGTTAAATATGTTGTTCTTAGCATTGACTTTTTCTTTGACCTGCAGCTATGCCTGAGTTACTTTGTTTAGCAAAATTAGCCGTACATAAGGGCAGTTCCAGGGTCGCAATGAGTCCTATGTAAAAGCAATTGTCTGACTATATCATACCAGCTCTAATAGAGGCGTTACACAAGGTTGATTTTGTCATTTCGGTAACTTAGACAGACTTGCAGTGCATGCTTTTTCTTTCTAAAAACTCTAATGATATCTTCCTAAGTTAGTGAAGTCGTTAACTTTCTGAGATGAGTGGGAAATTATAATGAATTGCCGTGTAAATTTGATAGAACTATAGAAGGATGAATTGTATATTGAAACCTTTTTGACTATATTCCAGATAGTTTCATTTGATATGATATTTATATCTATATTATAATTGCAGTCTCATGGTCGAGTAACCATGGCTTTAGCTGTCAACACTTCACGATTTGATAGCATAACAATGGTTCCCCCGAGCCCTATTCTTTGAGTATCTGAAGCTTTTAAGGCTGACAAAAGTGACTTGAAGCTCAATCTTAGTGTTGGTGCTTATCGTACTGAAGAACTTCAACCATATGTGCTTAAAGTTTAAAGCCAATCATAGATTGTCCTTCAGGGTTTGGCTAACACACTAACGCCGTTGCTGCAACAGGTCAGTCACACTCCATTCCAGAGCCTCTTGCAGCAGGCGACACAACCCCCCACACAACTGGAACGGCCGATGAGGGTGAGCAATATGCGTTTATTAAACCTATTATTTGCTACCGCAAAGGGCTATTTATGTTGTAAACCACTAACCCTTTTGGTTAGGTTTATTCGGAGCCATTTTCGTACCCATTAATTGTGAATATGTCTATGAGTCTCTTTATAATTCGCCTTCTAACTTACTCGCACCTCGTGCATATACATCTCTCATGTACCATCAACAAGCGTACCAAACCCGGACATGCGAAGGGCCGAACATCGACCGTTCCAAGGCCACCAATGACGGAAACCAAATGGCAACGTCGATGCGTTCGATTAGCAATATGCACTCACATTAGCGTACTTATAAAGGTTAGTTTCACATATGCATTTAAATATGATGTTTACTGAAATTCTATCGCTGGAGAAATTTCATCAATGATTCTTAGCAAGATGAAAGAAATTGTTGACGCGTATGTGTTGCCGACTTTCAAGATAAGATCATGTTAAATGCTTCTTACATATTCCTTTTTTACTGGTAATATATATAGAGCATGTTAGATGCTTTCATTTGGTGGATTCATTTAAATTAGAAAAATTTATTATACGTTGGCACCTATAGTGTAACTCAAAGATCTGTATAAGCATGCTGACTTTTGGTAACGGGACTCAACTGACTGCTAATGTAATGTACATGAATAATCGTGCCCCTCCCGATATCACTTCACTTTTTACAATAAAATGTAGTTAGCAGATTTATGGGGGTGGAAAAAGTACCTGTTGCCTAATGAATAAGGTGCTTGGAACTATTTAAGTGACCACCAATAGCTACTGGATTTATATTGCGCGCACGTTCCTTTTACAAAGGCAAAAAAGTTTTTGGCTTGATTGTGCTATGTGGAGCAGGTGTTGCACGGGACCAGATAACGCTTGAGTTGACAATAAGGACAATAGCTTGGTGGTCACTTGGCACATACCGTGGCCAACTTCGTTATTCATTCAATTACCGTGGCCAAAGAAGAGTTAAACTTAATTAGTATGATTATGTTATGATATTGAAATATGGGCGATGTCATCTTGAAAGTATCTTTTGGGTATACAAGTCGATATAGTAAAACATTTTGCTAATGTTCTTTTTTTTCTCTAAAATTAGTTTACCGAGCTCCCAAAAGACAAAGCCGTTTAGGAAGTGTAATGGGAGGTAACCGATCTTTTATTTTTTGTTGATTGCTATAATTTATAAGTAAGATGGTATGTTTATAGTTGAAAGAATCACTAAACAATATGAATTCATTTTTAGGCGCCTATGATCATATTTGAGGAGGATTTTGAGAGAAAATAATTGAAACGAAAGTATAAGCTAAGAGTGAGGTGGTAAATCAATAAATTAGCTAATGAGTCGATTTGGGATTTGTAGAATGGTTTACCCCTGATGCACAAAATGGGTCAAATGAAAACATTGATCAAAAGTGAAACGGGTCACACAGTTTGAACCATTGGAAGCCCCCTAAGTGTATTTTTAATACTTATAGGCCTTTAGAATCATCTTATAAAAATAAAAATATATTACTGTTGTGGAGGCAAGAAACAAGGCCAATCGGTTTTGGGACTCTAAGAATCTATTGAAATAAGATGGGTGATATGGAGGCTGGTGGGTTTAAGTTTAAGCACAAGAGTGCTGACATCTTTATGGTGCTCATGATCAAGACGCTTTATGAACCACTTCATAAGATAAATTCACACTCAAAATTCTGGGCCCTGATGTTTTTTATCCTTGAAGTGGTATCGTTTGTAGCTTATCACGTTAGTGGGTTGTTGGCGCGTTTACTCAAATTGTCCAAGATTCAGCATCTGCAACTGCGGGTTTGATGATAGCGTTTATAGCATCTGGTCAATTAGCACTTATTATTCTTGCATTCATTTTGTATGCTCAAACCTCTTAGTGATTCTTAGTCAAAGGTAATTAAACATATTGTGTTTGTACAAATTAAAACATTGTGCCAGGATCTTATGCTTTTGGATCATTCGGTATTGTTTTTACCTCAGGTTAACGTTCACATGGGTGAGCCAGTGATGGAGGGCAGAGATGTTCCCACTAAAATGTAGATATGTTTTGAAAAAGATTCGTCTTGCTAAAGATTCAAGGTACCATTTTTATTATTATTATTATTTTTTTTTCTTTTTTTTTGGTGTTATTTTTTTATGTTTACTTGGCTTTAAATGCGCGAATTTAGCATCCGTTTATTGTCGAGTTTAAAAGAACCTTGGGTTGAGAAGGTTAGGATAATAGTTTTGGGGTAAGTTTTGTGGTTTTTAATGTCATTTGATCTCTTTTGTATATCATTGTTTTAATTTTAAGTGGATTAATTTTAATTATGAATACCGATCGATTGATAAATTCTATTGTTGTTGTTATTGAACTTGTGTGGCTAATTAAAAATGTACAACCAAAATTTGGTATTGGCTCGAGATTGAAAGTACAAGTTTTTTTTTCCAGTTAGCTTTGAACCTGAGTCGAGTATCACTAATTAAATGGATTCGTGTGTAAAATTAAGGGGGTGACTGTTTTAGGAATTCATGTTGCTTACGGGTCGAATCGTGATCTATTTAAGTTCGGGTTAAGTCGTGACCCGTGTCACGGAATTGTCCGTTCTGATTGTCACTTGTTTAGTCATGTGGTAATAGTTAAGAAAGACTCAATGTAATTCTAGGAATCCATTGAACTTTGGATGACATTATTCTGAAATATTTGCAAGATTTGTTTGCATCTTATCTTTAAATGCATTTGAATTGTTGTTGCAGTAAGACTTGCTCACGAAGAGATTTCATGCAAGATGTCAGGTTATGAACACAATGGACCAACATGCTTGGCATGAACACGAGACATCATGGTACGCTACTTATCTAATTTGCAAGAAAAAAAAGGATAATAGTTATAGCGAACCGGCCTAGCACCAATCCGATATCTTGGGAAAAGTTATTTGCAATTCACTATCCAAACTATTAGTCATGTGTGAATAAGTAACAGAACAATCATCATAAACTTACTTCCGAAATAACTAAAACACACGTGTGAAGTTACTAATACCATGTTATCTAGAATTTAAAGGTATATGGTGCTCATTCTATATGATCATAACTGATGATAACTGATGTGTGCTCATTCTATATGTTCATTCTGTCATTCTTATAGTTTTACAATACTAAAATAATAAATGATTCCTCTCAAGTAGTTTGTTTGTATTTATCTTTAATGGATGTTTGGTACATGAAAGTATTTTAGGATGGTAGCCTTAACATGTGTAGCATGGATAACAAGAAACGATAGTCATATGTGCTATTCTGGTCTCAATGCTTAGCATTTTGCTACATAGTAGGACAATGTTATGTTGCTTTGTTTATATTGTATGTACTTTCTTTATTACAAATCACGAATGTTTATGCATATTGCAAACTTTATTAGTATCTTAAGCATTCTAAATAATGTTAGTCATTAAGAATTTATTAAGAGGTATTTAATGATATTTTGTATAATGACTTAATAATTCCGGTATTCTCCACATATAGATAGTCGTTCTCCTTTTGCTATGGAATTGGAAGCGCATCATGGTTTGACACACTTGCCGGACATTAAGGACGGTGATATCAAGCTTGCCTTTAAGGAGCTTATGGTCAGAAGGCGGGTTGAAATACCGGACAACGTTATAAATAAAACCAAACGAGCATTGTCCAAAAGCGAGGACATCGAAAATGAGATGCGATGGTCTTGGTGGCGGCCAGGGAAAGGTATATCCTCTTTCTCTTCACACATACTCACGCTATTGGTGGTTAAAGTTTATATCATTTTGTATCTAATATGTGATGGATCTTATTGCCTTAGTTCTAGACCTTTTGATGTACATACAAACACAAAATCTGTTATAGCGTAACAATAGTACACATATGTTACTTTTCTATTTGGAAATTGAGTAAAGTTGAGCTTACATAATTAAAAGCTTGAAGTTTGGAATTTTTTTCCCATTTACTTATGAATTGGTGGATGTCTTTATGGTTTATCCTCATTTAATAAATACTAACTAAAAGATACATGGGTCTAATTGGTCAAATGGGTAGGAATTTGACAAAATTTAACTTTACTCTTACGGTTCCTAAACTGTTATATTGCAAAAGATCGTTATTATTGTAGTAGAAAAGTTTTGGTAGTCATGGTCAATCCAACCGAATCCGACCGTTTTGACTCATAAAGGAAAAACAACCCATTTCAACCCAAACCCATTCGACTGTTTCCACACTCGCCATTTTGCTCTTTCTTGAAAGCTTGATTCTGAGTATATTCATTCATGGTCCGTGTCGTGATCTTTTTGAATTACTTTCATATTTAAGTTAAATCGGGTAACTTATTATACTTGGTGTTTGTTTGGAAATGGTTGTTGAAATTCATGCTTTGATAATTGCGGTGAGTGTTGTTGGAACATCTGGACTTTCTCGGTTCTTTTATCGAACACGTAACATAGGTTTGGACTTCAAGAGATGAATCCATCCGGAAAACTGCTTTGATCAAAAGTTAGATTATTATTGTATAAAAATGGGTTCCAACCTACACTCACTTTTGTTGACATGACAGCTAAACTCCATAATGCATTGTAACAACAATTTTGCTCTTGAACAATGAAGGGTTCCTGGTAGGAATAATAACAACAATGATGGAGTAATAGCCCCATTCTTCCTACCCCCGAAGGTCATCCACCTGCAAAAACTATGTCCGATTTATGTTCTTTTTGATATATTCGTGTAAGTATAATATAATCTAATTTCGGTAATATTCACCAGGAACTAAAGCAACAATTTGTTTAAGTTATTAAATTTTTTTCTATGAGAATTTAATGATGTAATTAACAAATTCAGATAAAATACAGTCAAAGAAATTTCAGAAATGCTTCAACTTCAAGCCATTGTTGCTTCTGATCCAGGCCTGTAAGCAACTCAGAAAAGCATCATCTTCATTGGATAAAACTGTGAGAGTATGGGATTTTCCAAATGGCCTTTGCATTCGAGTAATATGTGGAGTTACCTCTCACCTATGTTTTCGCTTTGTAAGTGTACATCTCTGACTAATACGTAATAAACATTCATCCTCTCACCTATGTTTTCGCTTTGTAAGTGTACATCTACTACTAATCGTAATAAACATTCATGTTTTGACTCAAAGGACCAAATGTGAAAGAAAATAGTATTTCTATGGACCATTCGCATAACTGACATCAGCGAGAGACCATTTTCTTAATTCTAAGAATACCACACGAATTTTTATGATATCATGTAGCAACAGATGGACTAAAACATTTGAGTTCTGCCGCAAACTGGATATGTTTTATCATCTAAAGGCTGATGACTAATCATATTATGTTAAGGTTTTCCTTTTCTTATCATTTTGTTTTTTTTGGGTATGAGATGGATTTCCGGCTTGCAGAACTTCGTAATGAAGAGTAAGTAATGTGCGTGATTTTTAGGAGTCTAAGGTGACTAGACCCTGTTGTATAATCTATATCTATAATCTATAATCTATAATCTATAATACTATATAAAGCATTTAAGTTATGGGCTCCACAAAAAATTAAGATAAGGAGCTCCAATCATTGAGTGACATGTGTCACTTCTCTAACTAAAAAATAACAAAAATGGATGAGCTCTAACAAACTAAAATAAAGAGCTTCAATAATGAGGTGACACATGTCACTTCTTAACTAATTAATCACCTTTGTTTTTAAATTTAAATATCTTTTAATTCGTTTAATTTTTTTATGATCTAATTTCACCATATTTTTTAAAATTTTGTGCTCTTTAATTCAACATCCATTTTAATATATTTTTATGAGTTTTTAGTTTTACATTTATTATATTTTGATTTAAATTTTTATAACTTTAACCTTTATTTCAATCAATACAAACTTTATTTATCAAAATCATTTACTTTTGGGAAAGTGTTTGACGGGAAAGAGATTGTGAAGTTCATTTGATATGCGGGAATAATGATGTCACGGGAAAGATACGGAAAACCCAAACAAACACATACAACTAACACATATACATTTGGAGTGTTGTGAAATGAATTAACAAAGCGGGTAGGGAATTGCGAGGAGAGTTGGGTTAGCAATTCATTTACTATATTTATTATATAATTATATTTATCGCCGCCGCTGTGCGCGGGTATCCAACTATATAGTAGAATGTCACAAAAAAGAGACCTCATAAACAAGAAATGGAGTTAACCAACTTGGGTTGTTAACTGATTCTATAAAGTAATAGATGGAGTTACCTCTCAGCAAAGTACACCTATTCGTGCTTTTAACTTGATATCCAACTGGGTTGTTACATATTATCTGTATTTGTTAATCTCCTATATTCATACTTTTACCGATACTATTACAATAAGGATACAAAGCAATCTAAATGGAATACCTTCTTTTTTTACTCTCCATGGGAACAAAAGCGATTCGGCTCTAATATTTTGTTTACGTGTGATTAGTCGGCTCATGAGCGCATCGAAATAAGCTTCTAGAGGGACTCAGTCTCCAGCCACTTTATCCCCGTCTGCAGTTGGCCAACCTTCAGCTTCTTCCAGGTCAGCTAATGGTGTTTCTTCAAGCCCTGTAGTAGTTATAAATGTTACCCCGGTTAGTAGTGCTTCCCTTACTGTGGCATCTGAGTCATCATCTTTATCAAGCCCTCTTATTCCAGCGGTTGTTGCAGGTATGTTATGGATGACATGACTCTTGTAAGTACCATGTTTGCTTTTAGCATCAATTGCTACATTCATTTTTAACAAATTTGTTATCACCGTATGTCATTAATGTTGTCTCAGTATGTCATTATTGTTGACATAATCTAAATAATATATGACCTGATATGACCAAATATTACTTTTTTTGTTTATAGTCTTTAGATGTTCTCTATTCCTTTAATGATGCAAGCCTTGCTCTGATTATGTGTTGTTATCATGACCTGGTAAAATCACTTAACATTTATAGAGTAAATTCTATGATAAAATATTTCTTCAATATCGGTGTGAGCCAACTTTAGAAATTTTAGATTTCTATTTATTAACACAACATGGGTGTCAATATGACATTGAAGGGTCTGTAGTTTGTGGGATACATAATTCCATAACGCCTGGCTATTAGTAAATGTAAAGAGATCACAAGATGCTCCATGTCAGCAATATCAAGGTTGGTCTTATATTTTGAAATAACTTTGTTGCTTTGTAAACAAAAGTTAAAATCTATTATATGTAAAAGTTAACTTTGTGCTAAGAATTTTTCTTGGGTTCCGTAACATCGTCTAATTTATTACCATATTCTTTCCCTTTTTTTAGCTACATGGATATATAAGAGTGTAGGAGGGTACCTCTTTAAACATGGATTTCATGATCTTATTTGTTATCTAATTGCTTGCATTTAAAGGAATTGACTGGCATAGCATCATCCTAATATTAATACCCATGCCTGTTTGGAAGCAAGCCTATTTATGATACTTAATTTTTAAGATGGCCTGATGTATGTGTGATGGTGTGAATGATTGATCTTTGTCCAAGTTCAGCCCTTGATTGTTTTTTTACTTGAAAACTGATCGTCGTTATCATTTGGTTCTAGGCACCATGGTAACTAAATTACTGAATCTACTTGTATTGGAATGAGATTGTGTTTATTTCGTTTCTCAAGTGAGAGAATTGGGACAATGTGATATCAGGTATATATTTTTAATTTAATTGTTGCCTATGTAATATTTTTTTATAATTAGTCAAACATGAAAGAGTTTGGATTGTGTTACTTGGTAATAAAAAAACTATAATAGACGACATACCCAATGGGTCTGTTGTTGGGTTTATATGAAACTTGTACGTTCATTTAGTCTAACAAAACCATTGGACCCAAGATACTTCTTCTACAACTTTATAAGTGGCCCAAGTAGACCTTGAGGTGTTAAGACTAACATAATCGTACAAGTTACCACATTTTCATATAAACCGTCTTGACCTATTGGGTCTAGATTGCCGATTATAGACGATATGCACTATCAAAAGTTGTGTTATAAAAATAATTGCTAAAACCATCCTCATTTGATATACTTTGGAAGTTATTGTATTACAAATGCTTGAATCTACAATGAGGTAACCAATGATACATTTAAACTCCTGTGGGGAACTTAGATTTTTTATACACAAATCATGTTGCTCTATATATTAAGAATCTTGAAATCTACTTTTTCATCTAAAATTTAAGACACATAAATACTTTGATGTAAAAGAAGCATGTACTGGACACCCTAACTACACCCACATGTCCATGTACAACCCGGTTGTATCGATATATAACCAACTTAAATTTCCAATTGGGTCAATATGGATTTCGTTTGATTTCAAACCAAAGAAATAAAAGAATTTAGCTAATGGAACGGATTGATGTTGTTCAATACATTAATTATTACTATTTAGTTTCTTTTAATGTTCATAAAACACCCCTTATCATTAGTACTTTTTCATCACTTATTTTTGATGCGTTTGGGAAAGGAAAGTCTCATGCGTGCTCATACAAAGTTGTGTTTTCTATCTTAGAATCGCATTTTGTATCTTCTTGATCAATATCGGTTGGCTTTAGTTCAATGCATTTTATAACTTCAAAGACACGGGATAATTTTGATTAATGAATTACAAGAAGTTGGCATGTAATATATTGTGGAATACTTTGTAAAATACGATATTAAGTGTTCGGATTGGGTGCACGTTCTCTTGTCCGTGGTAAGCTTCTTTGGTCCGAAGATGCCTCACATATGGAAAACATCAACGAGTACAGAAAGACTGCCAAAGCTATCATGTGCAACCTCTTGACAAAATTTCCCTCAGCTACATCAAGTAGAACATAAGGTAATTTTTCCATTTGTTCCCACAATACAACACAACCAATAATTTTAAGAGCATTTATCAAAAGTTCCCAAAGTGTATTTCTTATGTACGAAAACTGAGAATTTTGGACAAATGTTTTGGCTAATACGTAAAAATATTACCTGTTAAGCTGGTACCGAATCGTTCCACCATATTTTTTTTTTTTTTTTTTTTTTTTTTGGGTAAAGGGTATTCCACCCGGTAAATTAATTCCACCATATTGTACGTCTCATAAAAGGTGTTATTTTGATTTGGATAAAGCAAGCGGTCTAAGATGGGTTAGAAAGTGGAATGCTTTGCACCAGTTACTTCTACTTCTTTAGTTGTTCTATTCAATTGCTACATGCTCTCATCCAAGACTTCAACGCTTGAATGTTATTCAGAGACCTTTTCGCCATCGATCTTAACCTTTACATTTAACTTTTAATTATTTTTAGTATATATTTGTTGTACTAAACCCTAAAAATAAAAACCACAAGTCATACCCGTCCATCGGACGAGTTTTGCTACTATATATATATATATATATATATATATATATATATATATATATATATATATATATATATATATATATATATATATATATATATATATATATATATATATATATATATATACTTTACACTACTATTACTAGGATTGAAACAACAAAACAAAGTATGAGCAATTTTATATCACCAATGAGCACTCGTGTTCAACTTTGCGAAAAACATGTGTAGGCATACTTGTACATCGCGTTATATGTATCGTTCACCAGCCCTCAGTATAGTGCGTTTATGCTAACAAGTATATATACTTTAATTTTGATCTTTAACTCAAATATCTCAAACAACGACTTTATTGATGATGTACATATATTCTCACAATCTTTTCAATATCATTCTTGTTTGTGAGTCTTTACGAACAACATTTTAATTATTTATAAATCATAGGTTCTGTAATTTTAACTATAATTAAGTTCTGTAAACGTATCAGACGCTGACCTCTGGGTTTACTTGCATAGTAATAAGCGGGTTCTCCTAACCGCCTCCTGTACATAAAAGTAAACCTCGGGAACATAAGAAAAAGGAAAAATGACAACATTTCATTGATCTCTTCAAATGGCAGTACAAAATTAACGACGGGTGTGGATGACTTATATATCAAATGTGATATCTCTAGTCAAAACATGTCGCCTGATGCCATAAGTGACACCTGTTATCAGAATGATTATGTTAATGGAGCTAATGGGACGGTTATATTACAAGAATCAACGAATGAAACGTGGGAGATGAAGGCATATGATTCGAAAGATGACTTAACTGCCAATGTTTGAGGTGTGTTGGATCTTCTAAAAGAAAATATTATGATATTGACAATATCGTTCTTTTAGGACTGGGATTAGAAAACTTGGGTTACGAGCCTGATTTTTCCAAGCTTTGATGAGTTCATTTTGAGGAAGATTCACTATATTAAGGTTTTGTCTAAGGTAAATATATTGAAGATACTGTACAGCAACAAGTAATATGTAAATTTTCAAATATACTATCTTTTTTTTTTTTTTTTTTTTAATTTATATTATGATTTAAGGCTAAACCCAAATAATAAAGGACCGAATATCAACTTAGAAAATTTGTCCTTACCTGTTCAACGTTGATATGTAATTGCATAAATAAAATTTAATTGTTTGAACTTGTAATAATGTGTTGTTATATTTGATAAGAACAATGTAAATTTTGATACATTAAATACCATCCTATTTTAAGCATATCAATGTAATGTAAATTTAATTTAATCTAAATTATTAATTTTTAAACCAAAACTTAATCATCTATTTCATTTAACCCAATTTAACTTTTCCGATTTAAAGTTGGTATAAGGGCCGATTCAACATACATGTCAACTTGGAGGTTTCTATTGAAATTTTTGCGATGGGGACTTTTAAAATTTAATCAAGATTTTTTTGTTTTTATTTTTTAAATCGGTTTAATAATTCTTTTAAGGAACTATTTTGTAATTTTAAATGTAAATAAGAAAATCAAACTAAAAATTTATATAAATTATTTAATTTACCCTCACTATTTAAACTTTTAATTAATTCTATAAACACCATTTAATTTAAAAGTGAATTTTCACCTTAATTATTTACATTAACAATAAATTTTAAAAATTTATAAACCCAATACAAATCTATTTAGTTAAAAATTTAAATGTTAATGTTTAAGATTACAATATTAGCGCATTTAATTTGGAATAACTCATATAGATTCCTACACATACCATTTAAACATCATCAAATGTTCCTTCTGTAATTATAATAATATCCATTAAGAAAGTCATAATTTGTTGTATTTGTTAAAAGATTAGTTTTGAACGTAATAGAGATAAACCTGTTAATTATCCCATAAATTTCCTTATTCAAATTAAATAATTCCGCCGTTTAAGATAATAATTTTAAATCAATATATTTTTATTGTATCATACATTTAAAGCCTGAACGATTATTATAATATTGTTTGATTCTATGATTTACCATATTTAACTTAATCCAAACCTAGATTATTTAAATAACCAGCTTCCTTGTTAAAACCGGAGGAAAAACTGACCTGAGTACTAGATTTGTTCGCCTGTGTTACGAGTTAGTTTTATCGCGGTTTTCCGAGCCATTCGGTGTCTTTGAAGTCGTATTTGATTGGTGGACGAAAGAGTCTGGGGATGTCGTTTAGTCGGTTTAGTCCTTTGTATTTGTCATGTATTTTTAGCAGGTCTTGTATTGTGATTTGTTGGTCTGTGTTGGTGCTTGATTGATGCTGATCCATTGCGAACTTGCCACTGGTTGTAAACATGAGAGGTTCCTTTCTTGTTTCTGCCTTCCAATTATATAAAGCAAGAGGCACAAATTTTTATTCATATGATAAGACACTTTTTAATGTTTTTTATTTTTAGTACATTTTTCCTTTTATTATTTTGACTTTATGGTTTCTGCTCCGCATTTTTTTCGGACAGTTACTCATTTAAGCAATAGAACAAAGACAGTTTTCATGTATTCTGATTCGTATTTTAATACTTTTGACTTAATAAACCATATTATTTATGTTCTTTTTTTTTGATTTCGCAGTTTTGTAATAAAATGAAAATTATAAAAAATAAAAAAGATAAAAAATAAAAATTTAAGTTGTGAGTGAATCCTATATTGGTAATGGTAAGTCTATTAAAGTGTTTTCTTAATGGTTAAGTGTTTTTATTTTGTTAAAAAGTGAAAACTGTTTTCTTTATTAAAGTATTTTCTTTATTTAAGTGTCAATGGAACGCCAAAGACTCAAAGAGAAATAGTGTTTCTTAACTAAAGCGCTTTCTTTATTTAAGGGAAATGAAAACAAAATGTCCAAAGGCAGAAAAGTACAAACACAAGCCAAACTTACTCGATACGCCTTTGATAGAAGAATGATATACTTAAGCGCCTTGGTTCAAATTAGGAAACGGGAAAGGAAAAATGAGAATGTAAAAAGAATGCAAAGGAATAGAATATAAACTATCATTATCATTGATAGTGCTGCCTGAGAAAATACATTAACTCCAAAGTGGTGGTGGTGGTCGATAGTGGTGGGTGGTGGCGGGTGGTGGTGGTTGCTGGTGCCAGCGCTTGGTGGTGACGGCGGCCGGTAGATGGGCGCGGCCGGTGGTGGGTCATGGTGGATGTCGGAGGTGGTGGTGGCTACGGTGGTGATGGTGGCGGGGTGGTAAGGTGGTCGCTAATGGTGGTCGGTGTGGTGATTGTTAGCCAAGGGTCAAGCATGGTGGTCGAATGGTGGTAGCTAGGCTAATAGTGGTAGCTAGTGGTGGCGAGAGGCGGTCGTTGCCGGGTGGTGGTGGTGGGTGGTGGGCGATGGTAGGTGGAGGGGTGACAGTGTGGTTGGTGGACAAGTGGTGTGGTGCGGTGGAGGCTGGTGGGCGGTGGTGGTATTCTAGTTTCAACCGCTCCCATGTCATTCCCCACCTCATTACCCCACTCAACCAAGCACCCCTTAGTGTATCAAAATCGTAAACATCTATAGTATATGTATATCATGTCATGACCAATAGTAAAGTAGACTCAAGAAAGCAAAAGAGAGTTAGAATGCACGGTTAAATGCATTATTAACTATATCGAATGAGTGTCCTTTTACTTTTGACAATTTTATCTATTTATTTATTTTGCTATTTACACTCTAGTGATGATTTAACCGATGAACATTGTGATCTAACTAATGAACATTATGTTTTTTTAGAAAACTCGATAAACAACGTGATATTTTCTTTTCTTCCGAAAACTAATGAATATTGTGATAACAAAAAGAAAGTTTTTCAAAAAAACCGATGAGCAACGTGATCTAACTGATGAACATTGTAATGTTGTTAATCAAAGAAAACCGATGAATATTGTGATAAAAAAAGGAAAAGTTTCAAAACTTATATTCAAACATAACTAAACATTGACAAGGCAATAAATATTAATTAAAATCACAAGTATTCGATGATGTTTTCAAAGAACCTATGCAGGGAATTGAAAGCGCTGGCATATTTCAAAGAACCTCTTGTTGATGTTTTCCTAAACTCTAAGCATGTTGCAATAAGTAGTTACGAAATCGACGTAGTATCAACTAACTCGCTGAGGTCATATAGGCAATATCTTCGAGCTTTTGTAGATATTTTGTGACGATAGTATTCTCAATATCGGTGAGTGCATCACTTCCATGTAAACATTTATTATTGAACTCATGCGATGATTTCACATAAAACTCGATTCCATATTCCTTGGTACTCACCGGCAATTGATAAGCACCCTTTGTTACTAATGAATACTCTGAGATTGATACTTGTGGCTCAAGATTATTAATGATATACACCATGACAAGTGCCGAACTTAGGAGAATCAAACCAGCACTAGAGTAATTTATTTTACTCAAAAAATTTCTTTTTTACTCGCTAAAATAATACCGTCGATGTGTTTGTTTAATATATGAACTACATTAATTATGTCATAGTTTTAAAGGAAAAACAATGTATGCCGAGAATAAATGTTATTTGATTAAAGTGTTGCACTTTTGAGTTTTGAGCATCATTTTCCAAAATTTGTGTCAAGTTTTGTCCCACATTGGTCAAGGTAATACACTTTGCTATATAGTGATGTAGATAGTTTATGCAACTTGACATTACTATTATGTAGCCGCTTGGGATTATAGAGGATGGTAAATATAGATTTAGCCTTCTTTAAAGTCTGAAGCGCCTAATTCATAAGTTGTCAAGTCTTTTTTTAACCCGCTAATAATACGCATGTAGTTAAATTTTGTCAACACATCATAATCTGTTCACTTGTATTATATATTTTGGGCCCTTAAAACATGTATTCATGTTGTTGTCTCTTGTAAGATGATCACATTGTTATTTGTTGCTGCTTATGTTTCCAAATTCATAGAATAACATAAACTCCAACAAACTTAGTCCACAATATTTAACAATCCCAATTGATCGATAACTTGCAGCTCGTACATATCATCTTCTATCCACATTTGATGGAGTAATATGTTAAGATTGTGAATTTCTAGACTCAAATATCTCAAACAATGACTTTATTGATGATGTACATATATTCTCACAATCGTTCCAATATCAATCTTGTTCACGCGTCTTTGCAAACAGGATTTGAGTTCGTTATAATAGGTTTAAAAGAAGGTATCCATACGTTATAAGAGGATTTGGATATATATATCTCCAAAGATGCAAAATTGCACATATTCTTTGCGCATAAAACCATTGTACCATATGCATCAAAACTTGTAACAAAGATATATATGCAATTATTTAAAGAGAAAATAGAAATGATTTAATTAATGCTTTTGCAACTTTTCTTAAAACATGTATGAAGTTATTTGTCCCATGGGTTGAAGACAATAAGTGTTGTTTGGTTATATATCATGTGTAAATTGTTCATGCAACCTGATATTAGTACTAAGTAGTCATTTGTGGATCCGCTTCGCATATGTCGAGTTGTTGGAATAAGCCACATTTGGCTAATGAATACAAGTTGTCGATTTTGAGTATAGTCAATTAGTCATTACGGCTAATATAATCCTTTTATTTTTTTGTGACTTTGGTGATTGTGGATGTATAGTAACCTGTTTTATGTAATGCGTGTAATGTTTACTTTCAAACCTAAAACCAATCAAAATGAAATTGAAAAAAGATAATATTCAAACATAACTAAACATCAACAAAGCAATAAATTAAAAAATCACAAGTTTCCAAAAGATGCATTTCAAGTAAAAGGTGTATCCGGTCTTAAGCCCAACTTGCGTAATTGGAAAGAAACCTTGTTAACTAAACAAATATGGATTGTTGCTTAAAAAGACACGTTATGGGTTAAATGGATTAGGTGGAAAAATTAAAGGCTAGGAATATATGGAATGAGTGTTGATTATAATGAGCTTTGTATGGAAGACTTCGCTAGGAATGAGAAGTAAAGTCAGAATCATATGGAAGGAAATTGTAATGGAAAGCACACATCAAGATGGTATGACTACCGGCATAATTTGGGTCCCATTAGTCAAATAATCTCAAAAAGAGACATTTATGCAGCAAGGATTCCATACACATGTAGTGTGGCGTAAGCAATTGAAAGGATGTTTGATTTGGCCTCGATGAGTGGTATAAAAATATCCTATACTTAGGCATATACAAGCTCCAAATCTTAATAAGGATACAGTATGATAGTTTAGTATGGAGAACAAATGCAGGAAAGAAGTGAAATTCTCAGAAGCAATGTGGAAGGATAAAGTGATAATGAGCAATAAGTCGAATGGAATTCTATGGTATGGTTTGCAAAGTGTGTTCCCAAACATTCATTTGTAATGTGGATGGGTGTTCAATAAAGGTTATTGACCTGTGATAAGATCCTCAGTGGAAACCCAATGTCGTGATGAAATGTAGTTATGTGACAAATGCCATGATTCTCATGAGCATTTATTTAGAGTCAAAGAAATAGTCAAAGTATAGATATGTTGTATAGAAGTAGAATAATAGAATAAGAATGCTATTGTTAGTATAGCTTTTCTTTTATTTGATCTCAAACCAATATGGGCATGTCTCGTATTAAGTTTGACCGATTATGTACAATTCCGTTCCTATCTATAAATATACTTCACTTTCAAAAAAAAAAAAAGTTATCAATCTCTTCCTTTCGCTCGCGATGTTATCAATGGTCACTTGCGCTTATTATACCAAAATCAAGCTTCAATTCAACTGACATCACTTATGAACTAAACATCTAGTTCTTAAAGCACCGCACACCTAGAATCTTTTCTTGAACATAGGACCCTATACATTTTAAATTGACTAAAATACACCGTTGGTCTCTAAACTTGGTCGACGGATCGCGATGGACGAAACTCGCCTTTTCATCGCCACAGTCCAAACCTTGGCTATTAAATGCCGATTGGTCCCTTGACCAATAACGACGTTGTCAACGCCCGCTATAATAAAAAACCCGTAATCAAGTTACCGCGAGGTACAATAGTCATTTTGTTTTATATATCAGAAAGCACCGCCTTGTCCAATTTCCCGCCATTTTGTACAATATAACAAAACCGTACTCATTGCTCATCCCCAAACTTGTTTTGGAAGCTCACCCAAAACCCTAATGCAATGTCTATCATCAAATCAAATAACTGAGTAAGAAAATAACAAACAACCACCTTGGATTTACTCTGTATAGTAAGGAATATCCTTTATATGATGATCGTGAAACGGAGGAAAGAGTCAGCAATGAGATATTGTAAGTCTTTTGGTTAGAGCCTATTACAATCATATGTTAGTAATGATCGATTAAGTTATTCCCTTTAGGTAACTTTAGCTTAACAATGTTTTGTACATTTTTTATACAGTGGTGAACTCGGATCGCTTAGCATGATGTTCCATTATGAAGGTACATTCAAATACTTTCCGTGTAGGATATATCAAGGAGGCAAGAAATGCCTTGTTGATCTTGTGGAAATAAAGAGGTATCCGTTGATGAAATGGATGCTCTCATGACCCAAATCGGTTATGAGTCCGACAAACCAATTATTTCTACTTTTTAAGCCTGGTTGTACATTAGACGACGGTTTGTTTTCTTTGCGTGAACTCGCTAATCTAGACTTGTTGAAAGATGTTGTCATACATAGCAAGATAGACGTGTATGTTGAAATAGGAAGACTAGATTAGAACTTTCAAATGTCCCCACAATCAATTAAGACCGTGTTTTGGGAGATGGATGAAGATAGAGAAAAGTTGCTATCATGCTATTCAATCCTGTGTAGACGGTTGGTGTTAGATGATATAGATAATGAACCTTCCTAGATCCGCTTTATCCAACTTACACAACTTCCCGTGGACGCCAATGATATTGGTGAATCTAGCACTTGCCAAACATTGAGCCACTCTTTCCACCTTAGATCGCTTATTTGCTAGCCAACCTGCTCAAAACAAAGGAGCGTGCTTTTAGTAGTTATTGATGAGGAGAATGCTATAAAGGAGCCCGATAATGTTGAGGTTAATCTGCTTAGAGTGAGTCGGGAAGGACTTTGACAAAGGTGGAACAACACTAGTTGATGTCAATAACACCTTTGAGGAGCCCGAAAATTTTGAGGTTAACTGTTTCAATTGACACAGGAGAAGCATTTACAAAAGCAGTGCATCACTAGTTGATGTGAATAACAGTTCGAGGAGCCTCGGCGGATGTAACTCTATTTCAACCGACTCATGATAACATGGAAGAGGATCCCGTTGTTGATCTTACTCTTACAAGCGAGTGACACTAGTGCATTTGGCAATGCAGTTGAACCAAATCAAGATAACACTTGTTAAGAGAATGATGCACACTTGGTATGCTACAAGTAGGTCGAGTAATGATTTAGGTGAAGAAGGAACAACCGAAATATAAGTGATGATGATGCTTGGTAAATGATTTACTTGTGATGGTTGATGAAGAATTTTGCAGTGACCATGTTAGTTTCCAACACGCACACTTTGCTAATGGCATCTATACCACTTTTTCTATAATCGTCGAGTTTGCACCGCAGGGAAGTAAAACCCAAAGAAGAGAGCATTCAATAGAAACTAGAGGAGTTGTTTTTTGAAGAATGACAAAACAAGAATAAGCGCGTGTGTAGGGGTTGTGTTCCAGCCCAATCCAAGGTCCCGGATCGGATATTGGCCCATCTAGAAGTCCATTAAGCGTATGGTATATGCGCATTGCTTTCTGCAAAAAGGACCCTTCACAAATACCGCCCATGGCTATTGTTTGTCGGCAGAATGGTGAGACAGTATCCGGTCGGTCGAACATATAATGAGCAACACACTTGTTTGCAATCAAGGGAAGTCGAGCTTTTGACCTTCGTTATATCTCATGTAAAATTACAAGACAAGTTGAAACAAATCCAGAGCTTCTTCGTCGTCCGTGTATAATCAACTTACCAACCAATACGACCTTCGTTGTCCCCGCAGAAGGTTTTATGGCCAAAACCTAGCAATAACAGCATCGTGGGTCAATTCAAGCTAGAACTTACCATGTTGAGAGATTATGTTCAAGATTTGCGAAGACAAACCCTAATACAACAGTGGAGATGAATGTGAGCGACCTCCTGATGAGTCTCTTCCAACCGTAGAATTCAAGAGAGTGTATGTTTGTTTAGGTGCATCACAAGGAGTTAAAGATTGTGGAAATCGTTGTTGGGGCTGGTCTTTTCCAATTCGTGGTCCTTTCAATGGTCAATCGATGACACCATGGAATTGATAGCAACAATGGTATATACCTTCGCTTATGCTTTTGTTGATTGAGATAACATAGGATCATGGACTTGGTTTCTTCATTGTTTATCCGATGATTTAGCACTTGGGCCAATTTCAAGCATCACTTTTATTACTAACATGAATAAGGTACTCTTACCTGCTCATGAATTTAAGTCTCACTGCTTTGAAACAGACAAGAAAGATATTTGATTTTGTGCAGGGATATAAGTAGAGTGAGCGTAAGTTTTGAAAGTGTAGAACACATATTCAGATAAAAGCATTCATGAGAAAATGAAATTGCAATGGAAAGGTAGGGCCCACAAAGACCATCTATGGAAATGTGCAACAACTCAATCTGCAGTAGAGCTTCGAAAGCTATGGTGATCTCAAGAAACATAATCAACCAGCCCATGATTGGTTAAGTAAGATACCACCGATTCATTTGTCAAGGTCACATTTTTCATGTAAGTGATCTATCGTTGTCACTTAATTTGTATTCATAAATGCAGATAAATAGCTATAATTAATACATGTTTATTACTTGTCATCTTTAGAGAGCTATCATGTGTTACTTAATAACATGTGTCAAGTGTTTCATGAGAAATAAAAGAAGGGTTACAAACCAATTATTACACCTTTAGAATACATCGTGGAATACAGATAAAGAGGATAATGCATGTTCTTATGGTGATTGAGAAGAGTGATGGGCCACTAACACCAACCGCACAACACATGCTGAGGCTATTAAGAAAGAGGTTGTTAAGTATAATGTGTTATGAAATGGGGATCTAAGTTTCGTGTTAGTGGACCATGGGGTGACCAATGTGTAGTTAATGTTGTACAAGACTTGTACTTGCATATGGAGATAACAGTTTACTATGTAAACATGCTATTGCTACCAATTGAATATGGTTTTAAATGGCCAATAAGTCTGAGTCAGAGAAACATGGGCTCATCCTTGTTACTATCTTCTCACTGGGAGGCTACCTACAAACACCATGTCCAAATTTATAACTAGCAAAGGTACATTGGGAAAATCAACTATGCCAACAAAAATTGTTCCAATCGAACCGAACAAACCCACCTACCGCAAGAGGTAGAAAAGAGTTAGGATAGCTCCGAAATCAAGAGATTGTGAAGGATGGTAAGTGTCAAGGTTGGAAGAGTGTCGTGTAGTATTTGTGGCATTGCTAGACACAACAAGGTAACATGCCTAGGGTATGGCTTGAGTCGAAGTAGTGGAACCGCCAATAAGGGAAATGTCAAACAGCTTGCCTACTAAAGTCAGAAAAAGAAACATCCTAAGGTAAAAAGGTAGCAGATATAAAGAAGTCAAGGTACAGTGTTGTTGTTAAAAGCCAAGTTAGTGCAGCTCAAGGAAGTGGTGTTCAATCTAAAAATCAAGAGCCAAGAATCGAACATCCCATCATACATGATGCATCCCCTGTCACAATCCCAAAGAACATCAAGTCAAGCAATTGCCGATCCCATCATGCATGAGCAAGCCCAAAGGTCAATCCCAAAGAACATGATTAATCCCACCGATTCTCGATGCAAACAACTCGATGTTCAAGCACTCGCTTCAACCCACCGCTACACGAAGAATGACTAGCAAAGCTGCGCACCGAAAGAATGATGGCCTCACCATAGGTCAAATCATATGCTAATTATCTAGACGATGTTTCATCTATGTCATTTCCGGCGGACAAGTTATGTACTCTAAAACATATGTGTGTGTGTGTGTCTAATCTGTATCTCTCATGCTTTGAAAAGTATGCAATTTTATGCGCTTGAATTATATCCATTTGCATTAACTATGGAACCATGTCATTATTGTGTATTTTTAGATTGACTAAGCTTGATGTGTGAATAATTTGCATCAAAAGTAACCAAAGCTAAATAGAACCTTATAAGAATGTTGACATTTGAAGATATATTTAGCATCTAGTATAAAGCATCTTCCACCAATTCATACCGGATTATCAACTTTTTTTGTGAAATTCAAATTCATTTATCGACTTTTTTTGTGAAATTCGATTCTTTTATCAAAATTTCTCTTGTTAAACATTTGAGCTCAAATAAATAACACATTTTGAAACAATCAAATGTTCATTATGTAACAAGATACATATATCACAAGATTATGTATAGTATTTGCTTGTAATCAAATGTTCATTATAAGCCATAAGCATTTCAACATATCATAACTCTGTGTCTACTTTTATTAGTACATTTTTTTGACACGATACATTTCAATAATGTATTCATGTTTTGCCTTTTGTAAAATTAAATTATCAAGCATTGTTACTTATTATTATTTCCAAACTCATTGCTTATTAAACCCAACAAACTTAGTAAACAACATATAACAAATCATGTTGATTCTTGAAACAAGTTGCAAACAATTTATTGTTCGAAACATAAGAACAACCATAAAATAAGGTTCAGGGAAATTTATCAATCGAGCATCGACCGTCACTTGACTGTCACAATCTTGATAACAGATGAAGTCCTCGATACGATGCGGCTACGATCGCATCACCCTCCGGTCACTTGACGGTCACAATGCTTTATTCATCGTTGTTAGTTTGTGTCAAATGCTTTTCCCACATTGGTCAAGATAAATGATTTTGCTTGGTTATATCTTGGTGTAGATGGTTTATGCAACTTGGTATTAGTATTATGTAGCCGATATGGTTCCGTAATGGTAAATATATAGATTTAGCATTTTGTAGATCATGGACGACTATTTATACAAGTTGTCAACTGCTTTTTTTAACCCGTTGATAATATGTACGTAGTTAATTTTTTGTCACTTTGATATGTACGAAGTTAATGTTTTGTCACTTTGATGGTTGTTGATTCAAAACTACTTTATTTGTGAAAATGACATCTTTTATTAAAATTTGGTCACTTAACTCACTTTGATGGTTGTTGATTCAAAACTACTTTATTTGTGAAAATAACATCTTTTATTAAAATTTGGACCACAAAATGGTAAATATATAGATTTAGCATTTTGTAGATCATGGACGACTATATATAGATTTAGCATTTTGTAAAACAAACAAGCAAAACGTCTGCCCTCCTCTTACTGGTATCTAGCTATTGAGTTACCGGGGCTAAAACGACATTTGGCTAATGAATACAAGTTTTCAGGTTTTTTATTTTTATATAGTCATTACGGCTAATATAACTTTTATTTTTTGTGACTTTGGTGATTGTTGATGTATAATAACCGGTTTTATGTAATGCTATAGTGTAAACTTGATTTTCAAACTTAAACCAATCAAAATTAAATTGAGAAAATATAATATTCAAACATAACTAAACATTAACAAAGCAATAAATATTAAAATCACAAGTCTTCTGAATAAGTAGAAAATAATGGGCATATTCCAACAATCCAACCTCTTCATGATGTTTTCCTAAACTCTTACGCTTGTTGCAATATCTAGTTACGAATCTCGACGTAGTATCAACTAACTGCTTGAGTTCATATTGGCAATATTTTCTGAGCTTTTGTATATATTCTGTGACGGTAGCTTTCTCAATATCGGCTCGCATCGCTTCCAAGAAGATATTTATTATTGAATTCATACAATGATTTCACATAAAACTCGATTTCATATTCCTTGGTTCTCATTGGCAATTAATAATTAAGCGCTCTTTGTTACTAATGAAAATTCTGATACTGGTACCAGTGGCCCATGATTATTAACGATATACACCGTGACAAGTGCCGGACTTAAGAAAATCAAACCCACACTAGAATAAATTGTTTCACTCAATTTTTTTACTAGCTAAAATATTACTGTCGTTGATGTGTTTGTTTAATGAGCTATGTTAATTATCTCATAGCTTTAATGGGGAAAACAAGGTATAAAGAGAATAAAATTATTTGATTAGGTGTTGCACCTTTGAGTTTTGAGCATCTTTCTTAACTTTGTGTTAAGTTTTGTCCCACATTGGTTCAAGGTTATAAACATTGATTGGTTATATAATGTGGTGTAGATTGTTTATGCAACTTGACATATAGCCGTTTGGGGTTATGGAGGATGGTAAATATAGTTTTACCTTTCTTAAAAGTCCCAGCATCTAATTCATACAAGTTGTCGTGTCCTTTTTAAGGGTGTTGATACTACACATTTTTTTTTTATACATTCACCATATTTATACCAGAAACCCTAAAAATACGAAAAATGTTAAAAGACTAATTTACCCTTTTAAAATCAAAATTTATAAAATACGTAAAATATATATATATCGCTCATTAAAAGAGATTTAAAATCTAACTCATAATAATTACTTTAAAAAAACAAAAAAAAAAACAAAACCTAACGGTATAATAGGTAATTGACGTTTGGTACTACGAAAAATGAAGTCACGCCAGACAAACTTAAGGCATCGCTTTCTCTTTGTGAATCAATACCAAACATCAGCTGGCTTCGTTTGTTTTCGTGATCCGATTGTTTTCTCCAAGTCTTGAGGTCGATGGGTTGTTGAGCCCATGATCTCCGGGTTGAGCTTTTGAGCCGAGAACCACACACCAAAACCCATGAACCGATCGGGTATATACCTATAAATACAAACACAAAACACAAATTTTAAAACCTCGCTCAAAAGGTCTCAGAAAACCTTACTCCTTTTGTTTTCCGATCGGTGCAACGCAAACCTCAAACTTGATACCCTAGTTTCACAAGGTCACAAGACGAAGACGCTTTTCTTTCTCTAACCGATCGGTGCTCATTCCTTTTTGGATCGGTGCGCGTGACTCGAGCTAACAAAGGTATAACCTTCTTCCTTCGTCTCTATTATACGTCACATACAAATATTTAACCTTTAAAGATGTGAACCAACCATATGAATGAAACGTTAAAACTTGTGTAAGCGTGAGGTATGATTAACGGAACCACATGGGAAAAGTCGAGCCACATATATATATATATATATATATATATATATATATATATATATATATATATATATATATATATATATATATATATATATATATATATATGGTAGGTCGTATATTAAAACAAGCATGTTAACGAAACGCATGAGTTAACCGAACCTTACTAATGAAATATGTGAGCCTTGTCGTAAGTATGTTATGTATTCATGTTTCCGAAACCTATATGAATGTGTGTCGATCAATGTATATAAACCAAGTAACAAGTAGAGTAAATATTGTCACATAAAATCATAAACTTGACGTATGATGGGTAGGAGTTAACGCATGGTTAAGTCATGAAAGTGTTGCGAATATATGCATGAACCATGTGTCTTATTGGTCGCGTTAAGGGTTATGAGCCGATATGTAAGTATCACGTTAACTTTATGATGTAGTTTTGTTTGTGTTGATCCGCATGCATGGTTTTCCTAACGAAGTCGACTTAAATAGGTTAAGTAAAATGTGTGTCGATTTGTTTATGAGTCGGAAATAACGAGGTTAAGTTGGAGTTTGTATGTGAACGATATATTGAAGCAAGGGAAAGGGTAAACTTTGGTCTCGTTAATATGATTTATATAAGTCAGGTGGTGTGAGTTACTAGTGTAAATGTAGGCATGGGTTTTGAGTTATCTTCGGTTTGTTTTTCACACGCTCTAGGTCAAGGTGATAAGTCATTAAAACTGTAATATGTCAATTTAATGTGTATTTAATATGGTGCTAAAGTTTGGGAAAACCCTAGGTCATAAATAGTAGTCGATTAGGGTTAAAAGTCAGGGTGTGTTGGTTCGTTATATCATGTGAAAATAGTAAGTTTGGAGGTCATTAATAACCATTGATTAAGTATATAACGAGCTAGTACTAAGTGTGTTGTACGCATGCGTGAGTTGTGATTTTATGTAAGAAACTAAGTGTCATGAATTAAAAGTATTGTATGCATGGTCTCATTAAGTTTGTGTTCGAGCAATGTTACATGAGAGTCTTGGTCTTTCATGAAAGATATAAAAGCTTGTGTAAACTATTTTGAAAGAGAGTCCTAAAATCCGTTCTTGACATTTATAAACCCTATACTTTGAAAGATGATCATATAAGCTCTCAAATAAGATATTTATCATATTAAACCCTTAAGTTTACCATTTATCATTTGTAACACAAAATTTTGGCTAATTAATGATTAAGACTCTAAAATGTTGTAATTCCGTCCGTCACTAAGAATGAGAATATACTTACAACTATAAGAAGGTGAATACGATTAATCCGTTATAACTTTAATGATGCTAAGTATTAAATAAATCATAATCCGTAGATTCACTGGAGGAGACGCGACGTTGTATCTTCGTGTTCCTACATTCGCTTTCTTTTCTCTCATTTGCGTTATGTACAGATATTCGACCTTTTTAGTAAAGGTTCCTCATGATTCCTTCTTTGTCATTTCTATTATACTTATTAGGATTTCCTATGCCATTGCCATGAACCCTTTTCGATTGTTTGATCTGCTGTTTATCCGAACTTCGCTTTATTGAACCATGCAATATCCGATTTGAACTTGTGTTATGAAGACTCGATATGCACATTTGTTGAACCTTACTATGTTTAATTATGAACTTCCAATTATGAATGTATGATTTGATCGTGATATGAATTTCGACTTCGAATATTCGAATATGAACCTTATGATATGAATTATCCGATATGTTATCTCGTTGAACTTTGTGTTTGATTATGATCCGTCATTATGACAACTGTTGACCTAAGTTAGTTTGACACCCGAGCCAAATATTTCACTAGTCATGGGGTTCCATGTCCGTGTTAGTGATGCACCGACATGACTCTAGGGCGGTGAGAGTGATGTTCGCCACGCCCTTTCCGTTATCTCGCTTATTGATAGATGGCCACTATCTACGTCTGCTGGGCGATGGATGCATCCTAGATCCGATCTCATATCGATATGTTTTCGGTGAATGATGTCGTGTATTGTCTGCCTTCACAAAATTCGAGCTAGCTACTCCAATTAGTTTATGAGGTTACATTCTAAATAAGAAAGATATTTCGATATGATATGTTCGGGCTCGTGGTAGTTAACTAAATCTTTATCTCGTTATTTCTATGTTAAGTATTCGATTATTATTCGTATGTTCAAGTGTTTATAATTATGTGCTAGGCTTATTATATGTTATTATATGTGTTTATGCTTTTGTATGTTTATGTGACTACCGCCTATTATGCTAGGTTATGATTAACATGTTTAAATATGATTCACATGCCGTCATCCGATGTCATGTTAGTTTATCGTTATGTGAATTCGCTGATCCGTGAGATGAATGTGCTAGTGTGAAAGTAAGTATCCAAAGTTTAGTAAGTATGATTGTTCGCTTAACCGGTGAACTTTGCCTATCGCTAGGTATCTATCCGCTTATGTTTGATCCGCTATGTTTAGACTCGTTATATTAAGGTTTGATCCGGGAAATGGTTTAACTAATGATGTCTGCTTTGATAATTTGCTAATTGCTATGCTATGTCTTTTGCTTATTTAGTTATAGTATTTCCTATCATGTGTTCTCTATTAGCATGTGATCGCCATGACTTTGATCGCTAAGGTTTCCATTGTTATGATATCGGTAAGTTATTAATGTAAACTATTTGACTTGTGTGAGTGCCATGTTTATTTTCCGTAATTATTCCCGTTAGCCTTTAGACTTTTCGCTTGGCTTATATGCACTCGCTTTGATTTATTATGTGCTTGGTTATTTGATGTCTCCGCTCTGTGTCATCAATATGCTATGTTTTGTTCTTATTTGTTATGTGTTTCTTCCGGATTTACGTGTATTTGTGTTTCGCAGAATCTTCAATGATTCATGATTCTCATTCCGTTGTGATTTCGTTATCCGTATCTTTGTTTGTTTAGCTTTTGTTTTGTTATATCCGCTCACTGGGCTTTGTAAGCTCACCGCATTTTCTTTTCCCGCGTGTATTAGGCATTCAAGATGAGCTTATGGATGGCTGATCCGGGTTGAGAGTAGAACCGAGAGCAAGTTTTGACTATAGAGATCTTAGATTTATTTTGATTATTAAGTTATTTATGTTTTCTTTTGATTATTTTGTAAAGGCTTCCGCTTTGTATATTATTTAAAGTTCGATATGAAACCGACAGTGATATCTTTGCCCTTGTTGGTTGGGGTGTTACATGCGCATTATATTATTGTACAATGTGCATTACAAGTTGTTGTACAAAGGTGATGTATGTATAAAAAAAAATAATGTGAGTATCAACACCTTTTTTTTAACCCGTTGATAATACGTATGTAGTTAACTTTTTTATCAATTTGATTGTTTATTGATTCAAGCTTACTTTATTTATGAAAATGACTTATGTTATTAAAATTTGGACAACTACACTCATCCCCTATTATATATTTACCCAACTAAACCCATGTTTAACCAATACGTCTCAAATTGTCAGCTCTAGACATAATATAGTTGAGTCCGGTCTTCAGTTCATGATTTTTCTCATATTCGGTCCCGGTCCAGCTCGGTTTGGGCTTACACACAACCGGCCATTATGTTTTGTTAAACCGGACTGAACCGACGAGCCATACCAACCCAAAACTGGACCGAACATTTCAGTCTGTCCGGTTTTTTAGGCCAAATTGATTTATAGTCCGATCCGGTTTTCGAACGTTGATGAGTCGTAATATGACATAACACATAAAATATCTTAAATTGTTTGTAAGACTCTTGATAATTTGATAATGTTGATTCGTTTATATGTTTGACTAAGAAACTAGATGTGAAAATTGTTGATAACTATTACCATATAACACTAACCGGTCCATACACCCGATGATAATTTGTAAAATAATGTTAAGCATGTAAATAATTTGCTTCTCTAAAAAGCTAAGAACTTATGCATATTGTCGATACCCACCGGTGGTCTTAACGTTGTTCTTTATAACGCCAAGCAACACGGGTATCCGACAACATAACCACAAATCTCAACTTGGGAGTGCTTTTACACCAAAAGTATATAATTACAAAACTCTTTTCTCTAGCCGATGCGGATTGAAAAGTTGATAGTAAACAAGGGTTTTTTTATTGTCCGTACATTAGTCATGGTTTAACTTACAACAAGACTTTATCGGATGTTACAAATATCTATACTACTTATAATGGAGTGAGGACCATCTCTTTTCTAATTTTTAAGATTTTCATATATAGATTTTAAGCAAATACAACTACTTAAGCTATATGTACAATTACTTTATGCATAAACACCTACACATACTGACTGGTCAACATTTGTAATTAATTTCATATTTAAAACACTCATTTGATTAAAAGTATAATTTATAAAACACAATGTACAAACTATTTGAAGCACAAATACAACTAAAAAACACTATTCAACACATACAATTAATACACTATTTAATTTACCCATTCACTAAAATATACAATCAATTAACCACAATGTACAACCTAATCAAACTACTAAACCAAGCATTTAAAAATAAAACCATTAGGTTGCCCGCATTGGTCGGTCGACTGGTTCGTTCACCGCTGCGCCGACCAAGTCGCCACCATTGCAACATGAGGGTCGAACTGGGTCGGTCGGCTCCAAAATTGACGAAGGGTGACTGTGCTGAAGGAAAGAATCAAGATTTTGTTTGTATTTGGTTAACAGGAGATGAATTATTTTCACGGTCATAACTAAAGTTATTGTTATTTGTAATTTAATTGTTTAATAAAAGTATGGCCGCATAACATTACATTATCGTGAAAATATAGTCACAGTGTACCGCCGCAGCATCGCGCTGGTACCACTAGTATTTTAAGACATTCAATCGAAGGATATTCCATTCTGTATTATTTCATATCACATAATCACAACAATTTGTAAAGCCAAAGACCCCATAAGTCTATCGTTAATATTATGCTCTTCTCAGATTCACTAGATTTACGCATGTTTTTGAATTTGTAAGCCAAACACCCCATAAGAGTCTATATAACATACCATTTCAACACACAATCAAATGTTCCTTATGTAACAGTGTGCATATATAACATACCATTTCAGCACGTCATAATGTATACGTGTATCATATACGTTTTAAAACATGTATTCATGACGTTGTTGCCTCTTGTAAGATATGATGATCAAGCATTGTTATTTGTTAGTGCTTATGATTTCCAAATTATAGCATAACTTAAACTCCAAAAACTTAGTCAACGGTATTTAACAAACCCAGTTTATTCTTAAAACAAGTTGCAAACAATTTATTGTTCGAAAACATAAATAGAACAACCGTAGAACACGGTTCATAGTATATTTGTCATTCGGTCATTGATCGATTACTTGTAGCTCGTACATATCATCTTCTATCCACCTTTGACGGAGTGATATGTTAAGATTGTGATTTCTAGACTCAAATATCTCAAACAATGACTTTATTGATGATCGACTTTTTGGTCTGCATTTATATTATAATAATAGGTGCAGTAAGCTTAGTGCAGACGTATGGCGCGAGCCTTATTTTTAAATTTGTTGTGGTATTTAGTTTGTATAGTTTTTTTTTGCTACTATGTTACCTTGGATGCATCAACACTGATATTATTTGCTATGCTGTTTTGCATACTAATGTTACCAAATATAATAGAATTCTTTGTGGTGTTTGAAAAAAGTTCTACTTAGCATTTGATGGGTGGTAGATAAAATTCCTTTGTTGATAGTAGTAGGACCCCAAGACTGATATGTGTGTGTTGGCCAGTGGAATTGTAACCAAACACTCTAATTGTGAGACCACTAGATAAGGTACAAATACAATGGTGTAATACTTCTTTAAACAAATGTCTTTTTTCGAATAGCTTTGATAACTTAGTTTAGAGAATTAGTTAAACATTTGAGTCATTAAAAAGTCATTTAGTTTTGTACTGTAGTATTTGTTATATATATATCCTTTAAGGATTGATAATGCATGATTTAGTTAAGTTACAAATTGTGTTGGAATCACTGGTGTTTATTGTAAAGGCAAATGGTTGGAAGCAGTTTAAATGATGTGTGAAAATTTAAAAAAGTCTGTGAAGCAGCTGTATACTATGTCTGGCAAGAGAGGAACAATAGACTTTTTGGTAGCACAAAGAGAACTGAAAAAGAGGTTTATCAAGAGATAATAGAGACGTGAGGTTGAAGCTACTGAGTCTGCAAGTTAAAGAATCAGTGGCAGTAATGGAGGTTGAAATGAAATGGAATGTAAGACTGTATGGAGTCAAAGAAATATTCAAAGTATAGATATGTTGTATAGAAGTAGAATAATAGAATAAGAATGCTATTGTTAGTATAGTTTTGCTTTTATTTTATCTGCAAACTAATATGGGCATGTCTGTATTAAGTTTGACAGATTATGTACAATTCTGGTTCCTATCTATAAATATACTTCACTTTCAAAAAAAAAAAAAAAAAAAAAAAAAAAAAGATATCAATCTCTACCTTTCTGCCCTCGCAGATGTTATCAATGCTCACTTGCAGTTTATTATACCAAAATCAAGCTCCAATTCAATCAGATTATCATTTCTGAACGAAACATCTAGTTCTTAAAGCAGCCGCACACCTAGAATCTTTTCTTGAACACAGGACCTGAGACATTTTAAATTTTAGACTACGCCTAAATACATGTGGTTCAAGTCAAGTTTCTATGCTCGACATGAACAAGTTAATACTCCTTAACCGTTCTCAGCATAGCCAACAATTTTCATATCATGAAGATAGTACAAAACCTTAGTTCTGCTAACTGATATATAAAGTCCACGGATGAAAATTTCAGATAAAAATTCATAATAGGACTATTACTACTAACTAGATACGCCTAAATCACGACACCCAACTTGATTGTTAAACATGAACTTGGTTATTCTGAGGGTGGAATTGTTTTCGTGAAAGAGAGCAATAGACAGAAATAAGACACATAAACACATTGCTTTATTATTTCTTGACTTCACACATAAAACTTACATGCCAACATTTATTTATAATACACCAAGTACTTCTGGAAGAACCTAAAAGCATAATTGACACAGCATAACCGACATAAAACTACTAAATAAAACTGCAAAGTAAACGGCCAATCCAAATTCAAACATAGTCTCCATGTTCCAGCTTCCATCTTATCTTATGACTTGAGTTTATCATCAACAAAACATAGGTAGCTTGTCACACATACTATTAAGCCTAGTTCCTTGAAGAGCAGGGTCCGGACATTGAGCTAGATGCAACTCGAGGGTTATGGCTCTTAAGGAATTTCAAAAGCCGCTGACCCATAATAGCAAATTTCCTCTTATTATCCTCAGTAACACTCGCAAGTTGAGCAATCTGCAAAATGCCCTTGTGTTTCTCCAGTTCCTCAGACCTAAGCGCCTCAGCCAATATATAAACCAGCTTCGGACATGACTTAGTTTGTAAATCACACATAAACTGCTGGTCAAACACCCTCCCATACCGCCACATCCGCCTCCTATAATTCTCATCATTCCATCCATAAACCCCAAAACACGAACCAAACACTCCACTTGATTCTCCATCTCCTTGGATTTAATAGTATCCACAATCAATTTCATACTACAATTCGATGCCTCGCTTAACTGCATAACAATACCCACAATATGCATACCACTATACGAAGACCATCATCGTATAAAAACTCTTCAAACTCAAAAACTTGTGTCCGAGTTACTATATACATAAACCGATACAATGTCACTTTCGCTGTAATATCATCCAACCGATACTTGAAAAACTGAAGCGCATCCTCAGTAGGAGGAGGAACCCTCACATTAACCGTCTCACCATAAAACCTTGAAAACCGTTTATAATACTAGACCAAGACCTCACATAAGACACCGCAGGTTTAGTAAACAAACGAAAAAAGCAGCAATGTATGAGTACATTGCTGCTCTCTCGTCACATCGCCACTTGGTCTAATCATTTCATAATGTCCACATTCGTCAAACTCATTACACGGCTTATCCTCATTCGTTTCAAGCGTTTCGTTAGAATGAAAAACATAGTTCCTAAAATTAGTCCCTGGTGATTTAAGATGATAAGCTAAAAGAAATATTGGCGCGATGCCAGCTTCCTTGCTATACCCGGAGGAAAAAACTGACCTGCCGAGTGACGCGATTTGTTCGTCTGTTTTACGAGTTAGTTTTATCGCGGGTTTTCCGAGCCATTCGGTGTCTTTGAACTCGTATTTGATTGGTGGAAGAAAGAGTCTGGGGATGTCGGCTACACCTTTGTATCTGTCAAGCATTTTTAGTGTTGGTGCTTTCTTACGAGTTGTTTTGATTTGTTTGTCTGTGTTGGTGCTTGATTGATGCTGATCCATTGCGAACTTACTACTGGTTGTAAACATGAGAGGTACTTTAGAATGAAAATTTTCATGAAACAATGTATGTGCTCTATATATATATATATACACGACCTATGCATACCTACTTGATGATCTAATGTTGAAGCAATGTTTTGAAGTAGTTTAGAATGAAAATTTGAAAGAACAACTCAACCATAAGGGGAAATTATCACAAAATCACTTTTCAGCAACCTATTAACCTTACATGAAACTAAATAGCCATTAACTACCATTCCCGTCCAACAAAAAAACGCAGGTTTGCCCCTAATATCTAACATGTAAGCTAAAAAAAAAAAAACTCTTTAGACTTCAAATAAGAAAGAAGATCCAATTTCCATGTGAATCAAGCTCAATGTGCTTAAATTTGTTCTCTGAACTTTAACACAATCAGAAAGCATACCGATCACCCCTTTATTCGCTATAAGAATCAAAACTTGAAAATAATCTACCATTAAATTCAACGAACTTCACAACTGTGTCAACTAAATAATACAAAAGATCCATATAAGCAAACCTTTAACACAAACACAAGGTCAAATTCAAAAAAAACTTGCATATTTGCATATATACCCAAAACACAAAGATCAACTAGAAAAATAATCATAAACAAATTTTATGGGTCGATCAGTCCCCAAATCCAAAACACAAACTATCTTGTAACTTTTCAAGGATTTACTTAATATCAAAAATAAAAAATTTATTAATCAGACAAAATCAAAGAAAATATATAGTGTAAAGAATCAAGACCCTTACAAAGGAGAGTGTACGTATGTTGTCGATTTGGAAGAAGAAACCAAAACCACAGGAGATAACCCAAGAACCACCAAAGCTTAAATCAAACTCTTAAGAAATCTTTGGAGCTTTTGAGTGTGACTTTGACTTGGAAAGGGAGAAAAGCATATGACTTCATGAATAAAGTGAGCCGGCTTGGAGTGGGATGAATAGGGAAAGGTTTTTTTTTAAATTATTATTAACTCCTTTGTGTACCGTTGAGATAAAGTGAAATCATGGTCGCCCTTTTTGTTAAAACTAGGCGAGTACCCGTGCTTAGCGGCATCGGTTTCTAGTGGCAGACAATTAACGATATGTGATATTGTGATAAGTGTTTTGTATAACGTTCAAAATAGAACGTGAAAAAGGATCAATATGTAATTACAAACGATTGTAACATGTGACATTTAATGAAACTTATAATAAAACATTACATCAATTATGAAATATTAACTAACAACACATGTTACTCGTCGCATAAAACTTCTTGATACACGACAAGAGAGGTTTTTGCATCATTACTGTTTTACCATGAAACAAATATGTTTTTGAAAGAAGAGAGTTATCTTATTACATTGTCCATTAGAATCAAATCATCAATTCATTTCTTTACATGCCATCCAAACAAATTCAAACGAGTAGCTACAATGGACTTAGTTGCATCTCAGATTATTTATGGCCTATACAACAAATGCAAGAAGTTGCACGCACATTGCAAGTGCTACTAATTCTCCTTTAGGCTAGTGATTGTAGCAGGTCTTAATGCACTCAACCCCTGCGCAAGCCCTTGGAAAATCATAAACATACGACTTTATATGAGCACCTGTATGTTTGAAAGCACAAATATTGTAAGAGAAAATCATGAATGGTTGGTTGATTTTATATGTATAATATGTCTTTTCAACATTACAATATGCAAATATATATGAACGAACTGAAAGAGATTTAGAAATTACCAAAATGAAACATGCATGTAAAATAAGGTACCGATATTTTGGCATGCTTCTTCAGCGTCAGCGACAACAAGCTTGTTTGTGAAAATTAAAAATAACATGCAAACAAAAACAAAACACATAATATTCTTCGCCATCGGAAACTTAGATTTTTAAGATTAATACTAAAGATCGATGTCGATGAATTTGTGTTGTCACCTTTGAACATGAAAACTTGGTATTTATAAAGACTCTTTCTTTCACTTAGTAAGTATGTACTAAAATTATTACACAAAACGCTACACGCGTTTCTTAAAATAAAAAGGAAGTTTCTACTTTCTAGTCCACAATGCATTTATAAAGCTTCAATTTTATGGGAATACATAGCACGTTGATATATCTAAATGTTTAAAGAAATCAAACTCTTAGACGGTTGAAAATTTACACAAGTCAAACACTCATCTTCATTTAGCAAACTAAATTTACGGGATTAATAATGGAAATTCATAATTACATGCACACATGACAGCAAGAATATTTTCCATGCAAGATATATTTAATATTGATTGAGCATCTTTTGACTATTTTCCATGCAAGATACGTTTTAAGTTAGAGTAATTTTTATTTTGACATTTGAAAAGGTTTAAAAAAGTTTGACTTTCAATATTCAATTTTCAACTTTTCATTTTTCCTCTTTGACCATTTTTCCATTTTAGATAGTAAAGATGTAAGAAATATATTTTTGGGTACGTTTTTATAAAACTAATATAAAAGCAAAAATTATTGACTCGAGTAATAATTATCGAATTTAAACCATTAAAATGCTATGTCGATACGCGTATGGGATTGTTCTCCTCAATTTGTGCAGTTTCGTAAGAGTTATACATAAAAGTAAATATGTAAACTTCAAAATAAATTCTTTTGAGTTTTTGAGTTAGCAAGTCGCATTTGCTAACGAGACAAATGATGTCTCTTCATCTCGTGTACAAATCTCTAAGGTCGAATACATCTTATCCGCTCGGGTGGACGGAGTACCTCGATGTATGTGCTTCATCCATGATTAGGGTTCTTACGTCACCACTTAACTGCACCCAAAGTTGGTTTACAAAGTACACCCAACGCCACCCTTTTTCTCCAATTGACTATCTAAACCTCGCAGCTTCTCTCTTGGGTGCATCCATATCCTTAGATGCTTCTCTCCGAACCGCTAGTATCCTATCCTTTATACCCGACCGTATGGTTATACTCATGGCTTTTATCTTCCTCGGCTTGAGTCTTTCCTTCATACTCAAAGCATCGCCTACTACGCTCCACTTACATGGGTGGTAGCGAATCTCGCAATCATAATTGTTGAAGAGCTCTATCCATCTCCTTGCGCATATTCAAATCTTTCTCGATCAAGATATGTTGGAGACTCTTGTGATCATTATAGATAATACTTTTCGCCCATACAAGTAATGTTTTCATATCTTGAGAGCGAATACTACAACACCTAGCTCCAAATCATGGTGATATAGTTTTTCTCGTGGATCTTCACTATCGGGATGCATAGGCAATCACTTTGCCCTTTTGCATTAATACGCACCCAAGACCTTGACAGATCGCCACAAGACACTACTTAAATCTTCTAGTCCATCGGGAGGGCCGATTGAGCATTGCCTTTGCATATTAAGTTTAAAACTTATATATATTTGTATATAGCTGAGTTTTGACTTAGTAGGTTTTACACGAGTAAAACTTATATTTTAGTCTAGTTTAGTTTTAATATATAAACTTGTAGTTTTACCTTTGCAAGTGAGTATTTAGTTTCTACCATATGTTACGGTTTAGTAAGTCAAATACGCGTTGATTCAAAAGTTGTAAGTCACAAAATAACAAGTTGAATGAGCCGAATCAAATAAGTAACTTCGCCACTAGTTGAGCTCGGTGGAGCTTCACCCAATACACCCGCAAACACAATACAAAACCAAAAATAAAATGACCCAATATCCAAGTCCAAAATAGAATCAACCAAGACATTTAGTACAACCCCAAACTAATATTTACCCAAACTCAATAGTTTGAAATCTAAACACCATGCTTATTAGTTGTTTTGTTGGTTTTTTACTAACAGTGGGCAACAAAACCAAATGCCGCTATGCTGACTCGAGTACACAAACAACATACACAACCTACTGTTAGACTAAAATATTTAACCAAAATAAGACTCTTATTGTAATTTGACTATTGAAAGTGAAATGGCAAACCAAAGGTACCCACTGTTGGGGTTCGACCACAACAAAACCAAAACCAATGCAACCCAATAATCGACACAATTAAGTCAATGATAATAAGCAAAACAAGAATAAGCACTTTCATGAGCCAACACCCTAATCTTTTAGATATAGTTTTAATTTCGCTTATCAAATTCATTAGCAAGTTGAAATCTTTAGTCACCACACAAAATCAACTAGAAAATAATCAAAACCAAGCATACTCATATACAAATTTTATGGGTCTATCAGTCCCAAATCCAAAACACAAACTATAACTTGTAAATATATAAATGTGTCGAAATGGAACTTTTCTCCATAAACATAAGTAACTTTTAATGCCTCTTCCTTTTATATATCTTTTATACGGTGTAAATTATATATTAGTTGTTATATTAGAAACTTCAAATTATATGTTTATCCTCGATATTCTTCGTTGGTGTTTGTTTTTCTAAAATACCTTTAACAACATTTTAATCGACTCATCTGACATTGCGCTTGTACATCTGCGCCATTAAGAGACTTTTTTAATGTCATTAAGAGCCAAGAAGAGGCAAACAAAGATTAAGAACGCTTTGTTTATTATGGTCATTAAAAGGTGAAGAGACATAAACTTTATTGAACAAGATGAGGATGCGTGTCTTAACACCTCTTAATGTCTCTTTTTATTTTTTTCTTACTTTTTGTTATTATTATTTTATTTGTGTGTGTGTTTTTTCATTTTTTTTCTTGTTTCTCCTTTATCTTTCGTATTAAAAGTATTAAATAGAATTATTGCATATGTTTATTAGTAAATAATATATAAGATGATATGTGCCAATTTATATTTTGTTCAAATTGGGAGGTTCGGTTCAGACCATAGATATCAACTTTAACATGAACGCTTTGAAAATTCAATTTAAACTCCAACATAATTGTACTTTTATCTTTTAATTGATTATATTATTAAATTTGTTTTTATATTTAATAAAGTTTATTTCTTGTGAATACAATAGTTTTAAGACTAAAATACACCGTTGGTCCCTAAACTTGTTCTGCGCATCGCAATGGGACAAACTTGGGCATTATCATCGTGAGGAGTCCAAAACTTGGGTTTTTAATGCCAAACTCGTCCCTTGACCACTAATGCCAAATTCAATGTCTGATTTTTGTTTTTTAGTCGAGGATATTTTATTCCAAACACATTTATACTTTGTCTTCAATTTAATTCCCAGAATCTACAAAAGTTGGCAATTGGCTTTCCAGGCAAAATATACCCAAATATGAACTGAGCTATGATGTCGTACCCAACTTCAACTTCAACACTCGCTACACATGTCCAGCCTTATAAACATATGTATCATCCTCATTGTATTGTTCCTTGGATTTTGAATTTTGATTAGTAATTCGTGACCGGTTTGTCGGTTTTAGATGCAAACAATGTAAAGAGCGCTCACATGTTAATGGAGTTCGTGATGAAGTCGATGTGATGATATCAAGAATGTTGCATATAAAGGTTCCTTTGAGTAAATTTACATGTACATTGTTTGATTCCACCATGCAAGATTTATCGCGTTTGTTTACTTAGAATATTTGAGACTATCTTTGAACTTTGGCTTGCTTCCACTTCCTTTGTCTTGCTCTTCAACTTGATCATCTTTGTCACAAACTTTCTTCATTTGTATTGTTTCGCACTCTTGAATCTCCAACACACTATTTCTAGTATCACGATCTTCCGATTCGGCTTTCTGCTTCTTGACTTGATGTCTTCCTCAACTGCTTTCCTTCGAAATCTTGATGGCGCTCTCGATGTTTCTTGCATTCTCCCTGCCAACTCTCTCTTCTTCTAGGAGTTTCTTATCCGAAATAACTCCATGGTTTTCTTTCTCAAACCGTTTTCTTAATGTCTTTAACTCTTTCATCTCTTTGCTTGTGCAATCTCTAAACTTTTGAGGTTCTTTGATTCTCTCTCGCATTTGTTTCTCAAATGCCATTTCTATTTCTTATTCTCTCTCAAACTCTTGTTTTTCCATCTCTAACTCTTGAAGCATTTCAACTTCCAAAAGTCTAATTTACTCTTCAAGTCAATTTATATCTCCGACCGCATATCTTCTAATCTTCCTTTGAATTTCATCCTTCTCAATGACAATTCCTTTTCTTCTGGTTCTTCCTTTAAGGATGTTATCTCCTTTTCATCTTTACTAGTAACCATCAATAGTGCTGGTTCGTCATCTTCAACACAAGGTTTGCTTTTCTTCTACGGTTTGGTCTTGGAGAATTTGCAAGATAGTGTCCAAACTCATGACTATTATAACATTCTATTTCTAAAATCTCTCCTATGGTAGTTTTGATCTCCATGGTTAAAGAGCTCTAAGATATATTTTATAATGCACATAACTAGATACAACGAGTTCTGTTCCTTCCTAATGCCATGTAGAACTGAGTATGACGGCTTATGGCGATTGGACTTTCTCATGAATATAAAATGATTGCAGTGTAATGTATTTAATTCTTGCTTACTCATATGCTGAATTTTTGATTGCTCTCTTGAACTTGTTACCATTGTTTTTTCCTAGATGTTGATTAACTAGAAAAATATTTCTTTTATAAATGCGGATACGACATCATAGCTCACTCATATTTGGGTATATTTTGCCCGAAAGCCAATTGCCAACTTGTGTAACTTTTGAGAATTAAATTGAAGACAAAGTATAAATGTGCTTGGACTAAAATACCTCGACTACAAAACAAAAATCGACATTGACTTTGGCATTAGTGGTCAAAAGACGAGTTTGGCATTAAAACCCCAAGTTTTGGACTCCCACGATGATAATGCTCAAGTTTGTCCCATTATGATGCATGTGAACAACTTTAGGGACCAACGTGTATTTTAGTCTAGTTTTAAATTTAAATTGTAAAACTCATAGTTAACACATTTAGACATTTTTACAAAAGTAAACAGTTTTATTTGAGTAATATTTAAAATTTTCAACCAATTATTCAGATTAAGATGGAAATCATATTCATACTTTTCTATTGCATATTCAAATTCAAATGTACAAATCAGATTCAGACTCAGAGCCTCTTAATAAACAAACGACACTTTAGTCTTTTTGGATATTTGTTTTTTAAATTAAACAACAAAAGATGTTCTCATCGAAACATGTATAGTTTGATTTCCTTTACCTGATATTGTTAGCAACGAGCCTTTAATATGTAGGTTAGTTATCTTTTATACATGTTCTCTAGTGGAAATGGAACGTCAAAGGCTCAAAGTGAAAGTGTTTTATTTATTTAATTGATACTTTTGGTTTCTTTGCACATGAGGCTTTGGAGCTCTTTAACAGAGTCCAATAAGTTATGTATAGCAATCTTATTACACCTAGATCTACAAACGTAGTTTTTAAAAGAATCGGCTTTGCAATTCAAAAAGAGCTAGCGACGCAGCTTGTTGCTCGCTTGCTTTGCACTTCTATGTAAATCAAAGAATGTTTTCAATCAACATATGATTTTATTGTTATATCTAAATTAAAAAAAAAGGTTTTAGGGTTTATACACCATCTATTATTTTTATTCATTGATAAGACAATATTTAATGTTTTTGTTTTATATATTTTGACTTTCACTATTTTGATTTTAAGGTTTCGCTCCACATTCTTTTGGGCGCTTTACTCATTTTAGCAACATAACAAAGACGGATTTTATTGTATTATGCTTCGATTTTATGTATTTTAATACTTTTGACTTATCAAACTTTATCATTTTGTCATTTTTTTTTTTAGCTTTGTAATAAAACAAAATTATAAAAAAGATAAAAAAAAAGAAAAAATAATAGGTGGTGAATGAATCCTATATTGGTAATGGTGTTTATTAAACTGTTTTCTTAAGGGTACTTTATTCACACACACTTTTCCTTGAATCATATACACTTAGGGCCCGTTTAGTTTGTAAGTGGGTTTAGAATTGGATTTAGATTTGGGAATAGTTTGAAAGATTTGAGAAATGTTTGAGAAAAGTAGGAGAGAGAATATACATTTTATATATAATTATATAGAATAAGAAACATTATTTGAAAATAAAAAATATAAAACAAAAATTGATAAAAGAATATGTGGTCTACAAAATTTATGAAATAAAATAGAATATTTATTTCAATTCCACCAAACCAATGGGTAAGGCTAGATTTGAAATAGTAGACAAAAGTTTTGTATCGTAGATTTAAATGAATACCAAACATTTGATTCATACTATCAATCATACCAAAGCTCCCACACCCGCATAACAAACGGGCCCTTATAGATCTAATGATTATGTTTTATTGTTTTAATTATTTTATTATTAAATAAACCATCATTAAATAATGATTACCTCCTCTTTTTTTTAAATATTAATAAATTGATTATTTTGTTATTATTATGACTTTTTTATCATTTATTTTTTACAAATAATTGTTAAGTTATATTAACTAATTATATATTTTTTATTCTATAAAAATGTACTACAGTTATTTTATTGTGTTTGATGCTATATTTATCCTTCAAAATAGCATAACTGATATAATATCACAACAATTTTGTACATTTTATAACTCATTCGGTGTCTTTACATGAAAAGAAAAAACAGCTAGTAAAATATGAGAAAACTTAATAATTAATAAAACAAACTCTTACGATATTTTGCATAAATTAATAGAAGAACTTTAAAAGAACATGGCTTTATATCAAATTAGAGAGGATAAAAAAATGCAATTTTTTTTTTAAATTTAATAGAAGAACTTTAAATGAACAATAACTCATAGGGCCGTGCATTTATTCTAATATTTATATATTTTTTTAAATAGCAATTATAGTCATTTATAATTTTTAAATCATGTACACGCGGGTTAAACATATAAAGAAAACTAACATAGTCGTTATTGAACGTGTATAGTGAAAAAAGAAAAAAAAATCAGACATCAATATAACTTATTTAAAAATTACAGTAATAAGTGAATACTCGTATTAATAATCTAAATATACTATGATATACAAGTAGTACTAAAAGAGAAATGGATAAACAATTTTTTGATGTAGTATTTTTAAAGTTTGTACAGATTAATTATTTCAATGTGTAACTACAAGAATTTGAAGGCCAATAGATTTTCTCATTATAAGACCTTTTATGTTTTCAAAACTATAGGTTAGAGTTCGATTTTTAAGTCAAAGTGTGTATGAAACTAATGACTATAGAAGTGTTTTCTTTATATAAGTTGAAAAGTGAAAATGTGTTCTTTGTTAAAGTGTTTTCTTTATTTAAGTGTAAATGGAACGCCAAAGACTAAAATAGAAATAGTGTTTCCTTAATTAAAGTGTTTTTTATTTAAGTGGAAATGGAAACAAAATATCAAAGACTCAAACTGAAAACTACAACACAAAGCCAAACTCACTCTTATGATGCGTTTGGTACGTTTGTCATGAATGATAATGGGTATGTGTTCTATAGTATTGGTGGGTCCTCACCAATGAAAGATCAATTTCTACCTCTTTAGATGTATATGCAGCCCTCTCATCTTAAACAAACATCTTTAATCACTTTCATAGTCATAATTTCATTCCCATAGGGGATACCAAACGCACCCTTAGATACGCCTTGATTGAGAATGATATCCTTGGTTATCAGAGATCAAAAATCGAAATAGTCATAATATATGTATGTTATGTGTTGACCAATAGTAAAGTAGACGCCTTTCTAGGAATGAGGCCTAGGGACCGACATGATGATTGGTTTCGAGTCCTACGGTAGTATTAGATAACGTGAGATTCTTCTCACGATATGTTTGCAATACTTTGTTTTGCTAATAAGTTTTTTTTTGTGAAGTATAAACTATAAACAAAAGGTTTATTAGAATATATTCACAAAAAGACGATACAAACTTGTTATATCTATATCTCATAAAACTTTGTAACTAATTAAAAGAATAGAACTATGCTAAATGACTAATTAAAACAAATCATAAAATAGTATGCGATTTTATTTACTTCACAAATAATTTCCCTTTCACAAATACTACTGTCTCATAGTGTTTGTTTTATGAACTACATTTGATTTTACTATCAAGTTTCATGTATTTTAAAGAAAAACAATATTGTATAAAGAGAATAGAATTTTTGATTAGATAGTTATGCCTTATGAGTTTTGAGCAAGTCCAAAACTTGTGTCAAGTTTTTTCCCACATCGGTGGAAGACAAAAATTTCACTTGGTTATATACTATGGTGTAGATGGTTCATGCAACTTAATATTAGTATTATTCGCCGCTAATGGTCGTATCGATGGTAAATATGTGTTTACCATTATATTTAGTATCCGTACAAACTACAAGGCCGATTCATACAAGTTATTAAGTTTTTGTAATATGTGGGTTAAAGACTTATATTATCAACGTTTTACAAAATTTTCAAATATGGGTATTATACGCTTTAAAATGCTATTATCGTGATCCAAACTTTTTTGTACCGAAAACATTTCCCATATGTGGAAATTTGTGAAGTATATTACCCATATGAGGATGAGATAAAAGTATATTACCCATATGGAGGACCGAAATAAAATTATATTACCGTTGTGAAAATTTTAAAAGTTTGGATAGTGATAATGGGTTTTTACACTATCATTTCAAAAAAATTTCCTAGACAAGATATGCCTTATTTGCACGATGGAAGACCCGTTGATATGGTCTTCAACCCATTAAGAGTACTTTCACGAATGAATGTAGGACAAATATTTGAATCTTCACTTGGGTTAGCGGGGGATTTGCTAGGCAGACATTATCGAGTAGCACCATTTGATGAGAGATATGAACAAGAAGCTTCGAGAAAACTGGTGTTTTCTGAATTATATGAAGCCAGTTTGCAAACAGCGAATACATGGATATTTGAACCTGAGTCTCCAAGAAAAATCAGAATTTTTGATGGAAGAACGGGGGATCCTTTTGAACAACCTATTATAATAGGAAAGCCTTATATCTTGAAATTAATTCATCAAGTTGATGATAAAATCCATGGGCGTTCTAGTGGGCGTTATTCACGTCTTACACAACAAACCCTTAAAGGAAGGGCCAAGAAAGGGGACAACGGGTAGAGAAATGGAGGTTGGGCTTTAGAGGTTTGGTGTTGCTTATATATTACAAGAGATGCTTACTTATAACCGATCATATTAGAGCTCCCAGAAGTACTTGGTACTATAATCTTTGGAGGAAGAATGCCAACTCCCGAGGATGCTCGTAATCGTTCGGTTATTCATTCTAATTTATATCTTTTACCCTAATATGTATGTAATTAGCGTTTATGTGAAAATGATATATTTTATCAAATTTTGGACCACTAATGCTTTTATTATAATATGTTTCTTATGTTACGATGTACATATATCATCATCTTGCGAGTTATTAGCATGATGGATATCTTGCAGTTGCGGTTATTTAGCTTGCCACTATCCAATCTCTTTCAACACTGCCCTTTGAAGGCTATGAAGACCTTGCTACGATAAATAACGATTCATAAAAAATACTTTTTTTTGTTTGTCAGAGCTTTAGCATATGCTTTTGCTCAAGACCGAGGGAGTATTAGTGGATATATAGTGGGCCTAAGCCCGTGCGTGGGTTTGGACCAACTATCCATCCGCTAATATAGTGGACCCGCACATAAAACCGGACCAAACCCGGAAAATCAAATTATGTCCTACTGCACCTCGTCGCTAGTTGTCCCTCAACTGAATCACTCCCAACTTAGCCTCATCCCTAGTGGACCACAATTGACAAAATTGGGACCCCTTGGTGGTACATGGCTTTCAACACCAAAATTAGGCTAACACCGACATGTTCGTGATATTAAACCAACATATCAAACCCTAAACTAATGGACACAAACTCACAATTAGTTTGAGCCAACTTACCTAGTCATCTAGTAGGAGACCTCTTGGGAAAAGAAAATTCGCCGAGTCTACGCCACACGTGAGACAAAGGTAACACATACATAAGATATCTATTAAACACTTATAGCACTATGGTATCCTCAAAATAGTCTTACGGCATATTTAATTTGATATGTTTGTGTTCTAAATAGACCAAGTACATAGTAGCCTTGAAAGTGATATTTAAGAGCGATTAAAATTATAAACTGCAACATCTACTTAAATCGTAGATGACGATTCAAACTAGCCTCCACCATCCACATGTTTTAAGACTACTATTAGGGTATCCGCGTTGTGGTAATGCATTCTAAATAAAATATTCGATGAATAATATATTTTAGTTTATTTTGTTATTTTTGACAATAAATTTATGGATATCAAGAATTTCATTTAGCCTGCGTCTCTCGGGCTCGAGCCGCTTGGCATGGCAATTTGAGCTAAGCCCATTTTGCCCGCTGACCGCTCGGCTTGAATATTTGTATAATGTGTTTTATTATTTGTATTAGTGACATTTAGTATAGGGTTCCCGCGCGTTACGGCGGCGGGTATCCTGGAAATCCGGTGAATCATGCATTTTAGTTTATTATATTCTTTTTGATAATAAATTTACGAATTTCAAGAATTTTGTTTAGCTCGTGCCGGTTTGGCATGCGCCCGTTCGGACTCAAGCCAATTTGGCCCGTTGCCCGTTCGGCCTTGAATATAATATGCCGGTTTGACACTTTTTAAGGGACACAACTCTCTCAATATATAACCAAATGGAGTGAAATTTGTTCTTGAATTTAGATCTGTATCTTAGCTTTCAAACCCAAGTGGTATCACCTAAAAACTCAAAGTTTTCAACCTTTAAACAGTTGTCCAAAAGATAAGCATGCAAGTAGCTAAACATGCTGTATAGTTGATTGTATAGATTCTTGAATATAATTTCAATCCAAGCATATGGTGAATTAATTTCTACAGATTTGGTTATAGAAAATCAAATTAATTAATTTTTGCTTGTAGAGAAAGGGTATAATGGATATTTTATGTTAAAATATATTTATCATGTATTTTGGGTTTAAAAATATGTAAAGTAATTATTTGGACATATTTGACATTTTAAAGTTTAGGAAGGATATATATGCAATTATAGCTTTTATTTGGATACATACATAATTAAGAGAACTTTGGAGAGATATATATGCAATTCTCATTTTTTGAATGCTATAGTAAAATCGACACTAGAGAAATTTAGTTAAAATAGAGTTTTTTTTTTTTCTCTTCTAATTAATTTTTCCTAAAATATTAGGCCCTATCAAAGCGCACGTGGCAAGCCAAGTTTTGAAATATTACTCTTCTACCAGATTTTATCTGCCAATTTTCACCATACCCAAAACACAAAATTAAATAATCATCAAAAGGTACCTCCATTCTTTAAGGCTTCCGGTTTAAGTTTGTTTGTTCGATTTTTTAGGTTTCGATTGTAATGACTTTTTTTGTTCGCTAGTGATGAAACAATTTTTAGGCTCTTTAATCATTTTTTTGATTTGACAAGAAGCAATTTTGGGTTCGATTGTGACAAAGCAATTTTTGGTTCAATTGTGACAAACCAATTCTTAGGTTGTTTAATTGCATAAGATAATTTCTTCGCTTTCAAAAGTTTTTTGTTAGCTTTTACTAATATTTTTCAAAATTAATCCCCATTGGCCAAGGAGGTTCACCTGCCGGGCTATTTAAAAGGTAGTCATTATGTGAATTGGGTCGCAATGTCGAGCGGAAACCTGAAAAAAAAAGTTACATTCTTCATAATTGCTAGAAATAATTTAGGGGGATGTTATGAGTTATTATTATTATTATTATTATTTATTTATATATTTATTTATTTTTGGCACGATGTTAATTGGTTGTCACAAGGAAAAATTTGTCAATGATTTATACGTAGTATATGGAAACTAAGCTAATTATGTCATGTTTGAAATACTTTTAAAAAATATTGGAATTTAACTATTTAAGGCATTCACACCCATAACCCAATGGACTTTTAAGTTTGATGAAACCCAACATGGTAGATTGCTAGGAAAAGTTAACAAGGGGGAGCTTCTTGTCAAATCAAAACATTGCAAAAATGCTTGCAATACATTTACATAGGATTACATTACTATTTGACATCCTCCTTACAAAGGAGCACTCGTCAAGGGAGAGCATGTTCGTCAAAAAGACGAAACCATTTGCAAACAAAATTGCAAAACACTCGCTTAGTCTTCCTAATTACTTGACGCCCTCAACAAAGGGAAGCACCCGTCATGTAACACCCCCAAAAATGGTTTGCAGTGGAAGAAAAAGTTATTGGGATGCTACTCAGTTGGATCATAACACAAGTGAGAAATAATAGCTTATTCGTAAAATATTTCATTTATTGTAGTAAAACAAGGTTTACAAAAGTTGAATTGTTGCGGAAAAATAGCTCATTAACAAAATGTGGTCCTAATCAGATATCGTGAGTTAGCTATGACCATGCCATGCCAATGCCCAAGCGCCCAGAGTTAGCTATCGCTTTTCATCCGAAATACATGCTAAAAAGTCAACACAATGGTTGAGTGAATTCATAGGTTTTGTAATAAAGCGCTGATCACAAGATTTTCAAGTTTAAAGAAGCCATGGGCTACGCTCTTATACCCCATAAAAGATAGTTGATATTATTGCACTAAGCTCATGACACCAAACTAATGCATACACCTAAATTATCGTGTAAGTAAATAAATTGCCCTCCGAGATGTAGATCAAGTATGATGGTCGTTGTTATGATTTAGAAATACATATTATGCTTACATGTCAACAATTAAAAGAACAAATATACTACCAAAAACCTTTGCAAACTAAAAACATAAAAAAAACATAAAAATAAAAAAAAGAATAAACCCTCAATTTCCATGCTCATATTATACTAATCAATCCAATAATAGATTATCATCAACAAAATTGTTCTTAAAAGAGTCCTTTGACAACAGACATTATTGGACATTAAATTTAAGAATTTCTCTACTCATAAACCTAATTGTCTTTTATCCTGAAGGATAGTCAAATAACCTGAATATAACCACTTCAATTTAGTTAAATTAATAAACCTTCAATCTAGAAATCCACAATCCACATTTTAACCCGAAATTTTCTATTCCCAAAACCATTTTAAACCAAAAACACATTTATCCATAATAGAACCTAATGCATAACCAAACCATCAAATTACTAACAAGTAAACCAAACATCCATTTAAAATCTCATAAAACTTATTTAATAACCAAAACATAAATCACTATATTAACCTTAAACGAAACGACAGGCTAGGAAGGTAAGGAACCTACATTCCTCCTCATAAACTGAAACCAAATAGCCCCTGCACCCAAAAAAGAAAGAAATCCCATTTGCTTCAAACACCCCAAAGCCAATCGTCAATTCTCAGCCTTTCTCATCACCCAACCTAATGACCTCCAAATTTCCCTTTTAAACTCTTAGTAAACCATAATTTCAATTCCAAAAAACACCTTCCATACTTATTACATAAACAAAATTTCCTTCCCAGCTTCTGCCTTTAAGGGAGAAACCCTTCCCCATTTTCTAAATTTTTATGCGGTTTCAGGTATTCTGATTTTGCCCTTGCTATTTATGACATCGAATTACCTACCACTGTTTAAATAATATTTAAAATTGTTTTGAATTAATTTGTCCTTTAAAGATTACATGATACTTTACTGTTTAAATCAAGAAGAAAATTTTGAAGATTCTTAAAAATTGCAACATTAACTTATTGGAAATTTTTGAAAAGTTTGAATTTAATTATACATCAAAATTTTCCAAAACAAGATTTATAACAGAAACAAGAAAAAAACCCTCAACAAAAAAGCAATTTTGATCGTAAATGAAATTTTAAAAACAACAAAAAAATTCCAAAAAAATCAAACCTTAAAACCTCATTTTAAATTTCTTCAATTTAAAAACAAAGTTCCATAAACATAACCTTTAAAAAAAGTAAATTCAAAAGAAATATTACCAACAACATTTGTCCAAAAAAACTAAACTTGGCATTTAAATCCTATAAAACTTATAAAATTTACAATAAATTAAAATCACAATCATATATAAAAGATCGTAAAGTAACTTTAACAAATTTGCAACAAAAATAATAACAAACCAATTAAATTTCAATAAATTCTTTAACTTTTGGGTTTTATGCGAAAAAAACAAATTCTAATAAGACCTTTTAAAGAAGTTTTTAAAAATAAAATTTTTGAAGAATAAACCTAAAAAATAAAAGAAACCCCAAACGTTAAATCAAGCTTAAAATTTTAGAGCTTTAAATGGATTTGATAAAGGAAAAAGATAGACTTCATAATAAATACGTTGAGTATGAATTAGAAATTTTTAAATTAATTTTACCCAATTAAACGTGGTTTTTAAATCAAATTAGGCTTTTTGCTAAATACTTAGGAAAATTGTTTTAGTCAAAGTAAAAGATCTATATTTAAATTAAAATAAACTATAGCTAAAAATTATTGAATTTACCAACTTAACAATAAGAAATTAAAATTCATCTTAATTTTTTAATAACAATCTTGAAGAATAAAACTTAAATTCAAAAAGAACTTTATATAACTGTTTAAAACAAATTTAAGAAAAGGTTTATTTTATTAAATTGCTTAACAAATACAATTCAATTTCATGCAAAAATTTAGAATCAAAATACATAGATCCTAAAAAATAACAAAAATTTATGCTACTTGATCAGCAATTGTAAAAAATTAATATCAATAAAAATTAAAGAAATTAATAAAAAATTTAAGCCTGAATGTTAATAGACTAATTTGTTTAAAAAATCATAAATATTATTAAAAATATTCCCTCAAAAATTCTAAATAGGAAATTTTATTTGAACAATGAAAATTAATTCAGAAAATCAGTAAACAAATAAATAAAATTTCTTAAGAAAGCAAAATTTAGAAATTATAGACTTAAAAATTAAAAAAATTAAGGAAATTACGCATAAAATTATTTATAAATAGATCGTTGATAATGGATTCAATTAAATAGAAATTTTATTTTAAATTTTATTTTTACTTTTTAATATTCTTTTTATTTTACATTTAAAAAAGATAAGGTTTTTTAAACTTAAAAATTTTATAGAAATTTTGCAGTATACAATTAACAAAATTATTATGGAATAATTTTGTAACGTTAAAATTAAACTTTAAAGAATAAAGGTTTTAACAGTTAAAATTTAAAAGAAAATTTATTAAAAATATTAATTTAAGAATCATTTCTGGGCCCAATACCAATTTTCTCTGCAAAATTCTTTTAACGAAATTTTTATTTCGAATACCTTTTCGACATTTGTTAGTTGTTACTACTAATATTTCCAAATTCATAGCATAACATAAACTCTAACAAACTTGGTCAACAATATTCAACAAACTCGATTGATTCTTAAAACAAGTTGCAAACGATCTATTCTTCGAAAACATAAGAACAAATGTAGAACAAGGTTCATAGTATATTTGTCATTCGGTCATTGATCCATCACTTGTAGCTCGTACATATCATCTTATATCCACCTTTGATGGAGTAATCTGTTGAGATTGTACTTGACCTTGTGTTGCCTTTATAGGCTAGCTTTCCAGTTTTTAAAAACCTTGTTCGGATTTCTGGACTCTTAAACAAAATCGACATTTTGCGAATATAATCCATTTCTATGTATGCTAAACCAAAGAAAGGTTACAATCTTTGCACCATATATATATTGATAATCTAGTTTACAAACTAATTCTTTCTTTACACTATTATTACTAGGATTGAAACAACAATACAAAGTATGAACAAATTTTATATCACCAGTGAGCACTCGTGTTCAACTTTTACGAAAAACATGTGTAGGCATACTTGTACATCGATGTTATATGTATCGTTCACCAGCCCCTCGTATAGTGCGTTTTATGCTAAAAAGTTTATATACTTTAATTTTGATCTTTTACTCAAATATCTCAAACAGCGACTTTATTGATGATGTACTGTTAGAATAAGCAAGCGATAATCAAAGATGAAGCACAAGAGAAGAAGCAAGAATCGACAAATTTGCGGAAGCTTTTCTTTTATTCAAAACGAAATTCAAAGGTACAATCTTCTCAACATATGAATCCCTATATATATAGGCTAAAACAAACCGACCTAACATAGTGTTTCCTAATACGAAATTACCAAAAATAGCTAAATCCCAAACGGCCCGTAGCCCGTAGGAGTTTAAACCACATTCTAACAATCTCCACCGTGATTGAAACTCCTAAGGAATAACAAGCATTTCAAAAACAAATTCAATTTTTCAAATACTAGAGAAACTAGCCTAATTCAAACAAATGATCGAATCCGAAAACGATCCAAAACAAAATCAAATTCAAATTTCCAAATTCCAAACGTCAATCTTCAAAGCACATCACATTCGAAACCTGAGTAGCACGATACGTCCATAGGAGTAGCCGCCAAAGCTTTTTCCTTAAGTTTAGGACAATCAATCTTCCAATGACCAGGCTCCTTGCAATAGTTACAAATATCTCGAGGATTAGAACCTTGAGAACTTGACGATGCTCCACCATTATCTTTACCTTTTTCAAATTGATATCGACCCCTATTACGACTTGTGGCTGCTAAACCAATGGATTGAGACTCATTACCACTTCCTGACGCTTGTTGACGAAGCTCTCTTGAGTGCAAACTAGATCTAACATCTTCCAAAGTAATAGTATCTTTACCAACAACAAACGAACTAACAAAACTTTCAAACGAAGGAGGTAACGACACAAGTAGAACAAGAGCTGCATCTTCATCTTCTATCTTCACTTCAACATTCTTCAAATCCATCAAGATTGAGTTCAAAGCATCAAGATGCTCTTTCAAAGATGAGCCCTCTTTCATTCGAAGAGAAAACAAACGTTGTTTCAACAACAACTTATTTGTCAATGATTTTGTCATATAAATAGTTTCTAACTTTTCCCAAACTCCTTTTGCCGTTTCCTCGTCACCAACCTCATAAAGAACTTCATCTGATAAACATAGCAAAATAGTTGAGTGTGCCTTTTCTTCTTGCAACTTATAGTTAGCATCAGTCATATCAGCCGGTTTTGTACCGGTAATGGGCGCCCAAACTCCTTGTTGTTTCAATAAAGCACGAATCTTGATACGCCACAAACTAAAGTTACTCTTTCCCGAAAACTTCTCAATATTAGTAAATAGAGAAGAAGACATGATTTTCAAAAAAAAAATACCAAACAAGGTACCCGATATTCAAATGATTCAAAAACAAACTACAAATACTAACGTTACTAATTCAAAAGTAAAAATTTCAAAAGCCCACTTTAAAATAAGAGTAGCAGCCCAAAAACCAAAGCCCAACTGAATAACAAATACTTGATGTCCTGATCGTATCAAAAAATCCAGCAGAAGAAACAAACTTATCCCCAATTCGAAACACTGCTGTTCTATCAAAACAATTTCCAAATCTCCTAAAACCCAAACGAATTGAAGAAAGCGATTCTTGATGATTGCTCCAAACAAATTCAAAACAAAACTTCAACCCAATTCAAAATCCGAAACCTTAAGTTCGAAAAGATTCGAGACGAAACCCTAAGTTCGATCTAAGAAACCCTAAGTTCGAATAGATACAGATGAAACCCTAGATCAACTTTGTCTACGATACCACTTGTTAGAATAAGCAGCGATAATCAAAGATGAAGCACAAGAAGAAGCAAGAATCGACAAATTTGGGAAGCTTTTCTTTTATTCAAAACGAAATTCAAAGGTACAATCTTCTCAACATATGAATCCCTATATATATAGGCTAAAACAAACCGACCTAACATAGTGTTTCCTAATACGAAATTACCAAAAATAGCTAAATCCCAAACGGCCCGTAGCCCGTAGGAGTTTAAACCACATTCTAACATGTACATATATTCTCACAATCTTTTCAATATCATTCTTGTTTGTGAGTCTTTACGAACAGCATTTTAATTATTTATAAATCATAGGTTCTGTAATTTTAACTATAATTAAGTTCTGTAAGCGATCAGGCGCTGACCTCGGGTTTACTTGCACAATAATAAGCGGGTTCTCCCAACCGCCTCCTGTACAGAAAAAGTAAACCTCGGGAACATAAGAAAAAGGAAAAATGAGAACATTTCATTGATCTCTTCAAATGGCAGTACAAAATCAACGACGGGTGTGGATGACTTATATATCAAATGTGATATCTCTAGTCAGATCATGTCGCCTGATGCCATAAGTGACACCTGTTATCAGAATGATTATGTTAATGGAGCTAATGGACGGTTATATCACAAGAATCAACGAATGAAACGTGGGAGATGAAGGCATATGATTGAAAGATGACTTAACTGCCAATGTTTGAGGTGTGTTGGATCTTCTAAAGAAAATATTATGATATTGTACAATATCGTACTTTTAGGACTGGGATTAGAAAACTTGGGTTACGAGCCTGATTTTTTCCATGCTTTGATGAGTTCATTTTTGAGGAAGATTCACTGTATTAAGGTTTGGTATAAGGTAAATATATTAAAGATACTGTACAGCAACAAGTAGTATGTATATTTTTAAATATACTATCTTGTTATACACTATTTAAGTTACATGTAGATAGTCACCTCTACTTGTCTATTTGATTGGGGCAAAACTTTGAGTGTTCGCTCAGATTGAGGAAGTGAAGCATTTGAGATATAAACTAATGAAGTCTACACATTTCTTGTGATTTCACTCTTTTATCAGCACTGTGCAAACCGAATAGATGATGCATCTTAAGAGGTAGCAATCTCGACCCGTTTACATATGAATGGGTCGATTCAGGTGAGAATTTATATCTGGCTTAGAAGATAAAGGGTGAAACGGGCCGAAAGTTTCCAAAAAGATGCATTTCAAGTAAAAGGTATCAATCTCTACCTTTCTGCCCTCACGGATGTTATCAATGCTCACTTGCAGATTATTATACAAATCAAGCTCCAATTCAATCAGATTATCACTTCTGAACGAAATATCTAGTTCTTAAAGCAGCCGCACACCTAGAATCTTTTCTTGAACATAGGACCTGACACATTTTGAAATTTTAAACTACGCTCTAAATACATGTGGTTCAAGTCAAGTATATATGCGTTCAACATGAACAAGTTAATACTCCCGTAACCGTGCTCAGCATAGCCAACAATTTTCATATCATGAAGATAGCACAAAACCTTAGTTCTGCTAACTTTATAAGACACATGATATAAAAAAGTCAAACGGAAGAAAATTTCAGATAAAAATTCATAATAGGTAACATCAGCGGTCATGCAGAAGAGATAAACAATTAAAAGAGGACTATTACTACTAACTAGATACGCCCTAAATCACGACACTCAACTTGAATGTTAAACATGAACTTGGTTATGTGAGGCCTTTTATACTATAATCAATATGGTATTTTGAGGTTTTCGTGAGGGAGAGCGAGAGACAGATAAGACACACAAACACATTGCTTTATTATTTCTTGACTTCACACATAAAACTTACATGCCAACACTTATGTATAATACACCAATTACTTCTGGAAGAACCTAAAAGCATAATTGACACAACATAACTGATATAAAACTACTAAATAAAACTGCAAAGTAAACGGCCAATCCAAATTCAAACATAGTCTTCATGTTCCATCTTAAATAGGTAGCTTGTCACACATACTATTAAGCCTCGTTCCTTGAAGAGCAGGGTCCGGACGTTGAGCTAGATGCACCTTGAGGCTTATGACTCTTAAGGGTTTCCAAAAGCCGCTGACCCATAGTAGCAAATTTCCTCTTATTATCCTCAGTGACAATCGCAAGTTGAGCAATCTGCAAAATGTCCTTGTGTTTCTCCGGTTCCTCTGACCTAAGCGCCTCGGCCAATATATAAACCAGCTTCGGACATGACTTAGTTTGTAAATCACGCATAAACTGCTGGTCAAACACCCTCCCGTACCTCCACATCCGCCTCCTATAATTCTCATCATTCCCGTCCATAAACCCCAAAACACGAACCAAACACTCCACTTGATTCTCCATCTCCTTGGATTTAATAGCATCCACAATCAATTCCATACTACAATTCAATGCCTCGCTTAACTGCATAACAATATTCACAACATGCATACCACTATACGAAAGACAATCATCGTATAAAAATCTCTTCAAACTCAAAAAACTTGCGTTCGAGTTACTCATGTACATAAACCGATACAATGTCACTTTAGCTGTAATATCATCCAACCGACACTTGAAAAACTTAAGCGCAGCCTCAGTAGGAGGAGGAACCCTCACATTAACCGTCTCATCATAAAACCCCGAAAAACGGTTTATAATACTAGACCAACACCTCACATAATACCCCTCAGGTTTAGTAAACAAACGAAAAAACGAAGCAGCAATGTACGAGTACATTGCTGCCTCTCGTGTCACATCACTACTCGGTATAATCGTTTCATAATGTCCACACTCGTCAAACTCAGTACACGGCTTATCCTCATTCGTTTCAAGCGTTTGGTTAGAATGAAAAACATAGTTCTTAAAGTTAGTCCCTGGTGATTTAAGATGATAAGCCAAAAGAAATATTGGCGCGATGCCCACTTCCTCGCTAAAACCGGAGGAAAAAAGTGACCTGCCGAGTGACGCGATTTGTTCGTCTGTTTTACGAGTTAGTTTTAATGCGGGTTTTCCGAGCCATTCGGTGTCTTTGAAGTCGTATTTAATTGGTGGAGGAAGGATTCTAGGGATGTTGTCTAGTCTTTCGAGTTGTTTTAGTATGTCTTCAAAATTGATTTGTTTGTCTGTGTTGGTGCTTGGTTGATGCTGATCCATTGCGAACTTGCCACTGGTTGTAAACATGAGAGGTCCCTTTATATAAAGTAAGAGGCACAAATTCACTGTGGAGGGCTTAAAAATGACACTCAAATTATAATATATATAATTTACCGGCAATTCGGTGGCTTCCTATTGGCTGCTTTTTGCTGGGCTTATAGTGCACTTGGGCTCGGACTGGTTTTGGGCCTATAATGAGAGTTTATTGTGATCAGAAGAGAAACCTTGGACTGGACTAAACTATAGGGTTTTTAAGCGGGCCCAGTAATAATTGAAGCTCGAATTTCAGTTATTGAAACCCAATTATAATATATAACACTCCGGTCCAGTTACGATTAACTTACACGTTTCTTTGAAATGAATTTCTTTATCTGTATGGTCCATGCCTCTTTCTTTAAATTGTATTGATGCAAATATTCCATTAAATAATTTGAATCATAATAACCCATACACAGTTGGGCCTCTTTCTTTAAATTGTATTGATGCAAACATTCCATTAAATAATTTGAATCATAATAACCCATACACAGTTGGGTTACTTATGTCTATTTCGTTTTTGGTTACCCGAACACTGCACCGAAATGCCCCGCCGCAATGACCAACTCCGTGAAATAATGCTCCGCCGCAACGCGGCGGACTAACGCCCAACTCGTTATATAAAGCAAGAGGCACAGATTCACTGTAATGACACTCAAATTCACTGTGGAGGTCAGGGTTCGAGTCTTGCAAGAGAAAAAAATCAAGCTTTTTTTCCTAGTGTGAAGCCGTGAGTTTTAGAGGTTTCCTTCACGGGTCTCTTTAATGGTTCGGGTCCCGAGGCCTGTCCGTTTGAATGGTTTAACTCGGGGGTCGGATTTCAAGTGTGGTGCGTTCTTAAAAAAAAAAAAAAAAAAAAAAAAAAAAAAAAAAAGAGAAAATCTAACATAAACATTTCTTTAGCCAAACTTACTCATTATTTCTAACCTTCATTTTCTCCCACCTCTTATTTTTCCCTCTTTATTCCTTTACATTCCTAATTTTAACATTTAAGGTTAACTTTTGCAATTTTACTACATGTGACTTTTCGGTGTGATACAATTTTGGATACTTTTCCATACCAACTTAAATCTTTGTAGCAATGTCGTAAAAACAAGAGAAAATGATATATCATCTTCAGGGGAAACATAAAAGGTGTAAGATCTCTACTCTTACAAACCCAATTAATCAAAAGCTACACAAATTTCGGTCATTATCATTCTCTACTTAGAGCGCTAGGTATAGTTGGTGCCGTGAGGTGGTGCCATGGGAAGAAATGGTGTCACCTCGATTTTTACGCATAGGACCAGTTTTGACTATGCCATCCAAACACCCTCTCACTAATTTTCTAGTGCCGTCATTGCATTTTTTAAATATATATAAGTAGTATAAATATATTGACTTCTCCCACTAATAAAACATGTAAATGCAAGCATTCAAATATCTCGTGAGATTTGCTTAAATATATATATATATATATATATATATATATATATATATATATATATATATATATATATATATATATATATATATATATATATATATATATATATATATATCGTAAGAAGATAAATATTGTTTAACATAAATATCAAAAGCATTTACTCACAGTCTCAGACAGTGAATCTTATTTTTCTTTTCATTGACCAAAGACCAAATGAGTAGCTTTTATTTCTATGACCATCATTTCATTATGGGATACTATAGGGACTCTCTATGAGGGCTATAAAAGGAAGATTTTGTTTGTACTTTTTTGTTTACAGTAAAATACAATTTTTTAAAAGATTTTGTTTCGTATATTTTATCTTCAACTACTTTGACTTTATGGTTTTTGTTCCGCATTTTTTTTCGGACAGTTTTACTCATTTTATTAACAGAACAAAGACATATTTTATGATATTCTACTCCGTATTTTTTGTATTTTAATACTTTAGACTTATCAAGCTTTATAATTTTTGTTCTATTTTATTTATTTCGCAGTTTTGTAATAAAAACAAAATTATATAAATAAAAACAAAAAAGATAAAAACAAAATTTAAGTGGTGAGTGAATCGTATATCGGTGGTGGTAAACCTATTAAAGTGTTTTCTTTATTTAAGTGGAAAAATAAAAAAGTGTTTTCTTTATTAAAGCGTCAAAGAATCAAAGTGAAAAAGTGTTTTCTTTGTTAAAGAGTTTTCTTTATTTTAGTGTAAATGGAAAACAAAATCTCAAAGATTCAAAGTAAACACAAAGCCAAAGTCACTTTTAGATATGCCTTGATAGGAGAATGATATACTTAGTTAGCGTAGATCAGAAACCAGAATCAGTCATAGTATATGTACTAGTTATAATGCTTGCAAGACCGTGAGTTTTTCTAAAATTTTCAATAATGAACTTTTATTTATTAAAAAACAAATAGCTTATTATTTTTTTATTTTTTTTATTTATGATTATTAATTTTGATTTATATTTATATTTGATGTACGCGGTAAAAGTTCATATATAGTACTTTCATAGATATGGGTCATCTTTATGTAAAAAGTTTAACTACTACATGTTAAAACAATTTAAAACTGTTTTTCTATTAAAATTCTAATTCACATTTAAAATACTATTATATCGTCTGATGTTAGACTAAATTTTATAATGAACTAAAATATATCACACATTTAATATTCTAAGAGTGAATGAGCCGTAGAAATCATTTGTTTTCCTCCGTCCCCTTTTTCATACCGCCATAAACTATTTTCATTCATTTAAACACATGGACTTGATGATATAAATGGAATTATACACCATTTAATCACATGTGCTAGCAGCTTTATGTGTTCTTTCATTGAATAATCTCAGCTCCATCCTAAGACCTGTTATTAAACATTTCATATTTTACACCATTTATTAGAAAGAAATAAGAAAGTTCTTATAAGGTATAAATATATTAAATAAGTATATTAAACACTCTAAGAAAACGATCGCACAAATCTTATGTGAACAACTTATAACATACATGAATACGGTTAGGGCAAAATAACTTTTAGAATAGTAAACCCGCATCAAATTGTTGCTTATTTTATCTTTTTCTTAGCGTTGTTGGTCCTTTGAGTTGGGAGTTTCCTGTTGTAAACAAGCAAGAGGACACTTGGGAGTGTGGATTCTATGTTATGAAATGGGTGCTTGACTTTGTGCTGAAATATCAACATGACGACTTCCCGAATACAGTAAGTACTAAATGTCTTTGAATATTATTTTTTACACCGAATGCTAATTTGTAATATAAAAAATTTTATTTGTTTATTGTACATATAGCTTCCTTGGTGTGATGAGAGGTCGTTAAGTATGAGTGAGATAGATGCTGTAGTCAATGCATGGTTTTCATTGTGGCGCGATGGGTGAGGTATGTTACTACCAAATCTAAATTATTTTTGTAAACAAAAGTTGATACGCTTCATTACTAAAGCACGTTACCTTAGGAAGAAGCATTAGGATAATCAGTTACCTATTTGGCCCTTTTTCTCTTTATCCTAATCTATATCATTAAAACTATATTCGTCAATATTCAAACACATAAGAATTAGATGCTATGTGTTTCTACTTTGGATATAGTAATAGCCACAAAGATACCATAGACAAAATAGCGATATCGATGGTTTTGCTATATATATTGTTTTTCAATAGTTTTACAAGACCTTATTACTCAATTGTAACGGATATCGGTTTTCGCATTTTATACAACTTATAGGCTTTAACTCGCTACATGTAGTGAGTAAATATTTACGCATTTTATCGGTTTTCTGCGGTAACAAGTGAATAATTGTTAATGGTTTGTAAGTTAGATTCTATTTGTTGTTGTGTTGTGTTGGTAACGATCGCAACTACGACAACCACAGAACAGATTCCAAAGGTCATCAGCGTTACTCTTTTGGCGTCCTTGATTACTTTTCTTATTTTGAGGTAGGAGTGAACTCTTTAATCACACTAATATTCTACACCGTAATATTTGCAGCGGAGGAGCTTGGACTTTTGGATAGTCGTTAGTAGGACATGTGAACTCTTATTTTGAGGTGGTTGTATTATGTTGCAATTGTCGTTTTTCATCAATTAGTTGTTTTGTAACTTAAATGCTATCTTTATCTAAGTTGTTTGTACTAGAATATTATTATGTATGGTAATGAATTGCAATTACGGAAAAAATTGCACTTTTGTATATGATTAAATGCAGGAAAATCAATTTTATGTATTATTATTTTTTAAATCATACATTAACTAGATCGGTTTTAAACCGATCTAAGCTACTGAGCAAAACACAAAACACAAACATTAAATAAATCAGTTATTCGTTTTTCACCGATCTTTATGAAATCATAAAAAGATCGGTTATGAACCGATCTATATAGGTACTTGCTCATAAAGATCACCTTTAGATAGAGCGGTTGATTACCGATCTATATGAGGCTTTCTAACCGATCTAACTAGCTTTTTTTGTAGTAGTGAAACATGGGTTATCATAATGAAACCAAAGATCTTACCAATTTCTTTGATGGAATGTTGTTTTCGATCTATTGTTTTTAGTTGTAGGTCTCTTTTTTGTGTGTTTGTGGTCAATGAATGTTAGAGGAAGATCGAGTACTGCTTTTATCGATAAGTTTATTTTTTTTGAAATAAAAAAGTCCCCACTTGGGGTTTCATTTTTCATTATATATATAAATAAAAGATAAATTAGATACTCGTGCACACATGAGGTTTTGGGATAGTTTTTTGTTAGATTCGTTCTAGCTTATTGTACATGAACATGTCTAAAGAAAAGTATGAAATCTTTCCAATAATGAAGTATTTTAAAATATAATCCAACTTGTAAAGATATAAGTATAGATTTATACATTGCATAATAAAATTCAAGTAACAAAAAAAGAAGATGTTACATCGAGAGCTTATGAAGTATTTTGTTTCTTCGCAACTTTATTGTGTTCATCTATTTCATTCAATGGGGTCATATAAATTAGAATTTCCCAGGGTTTTGGGATAGATTTTTGTTATATTCGTTCTCGTAGATTATACATGAATATGACAAAAACAAAAACATGAAGGTTTTCCGATAATAAAGTATTTTAAAATATAATCTAATGTGTAAAGATATTAAAGAAGTATTAATTTATATAGTGTATGATAAAATTTAATTACAAAAAGGGAAGATGTTCTTACCTGGCATCGAGAGCTCATGAGGTCATTAGTTTCTTTGTAGCTTTATTGTGTTCATCTTGTTTCGATCTTATAATCCATATAAGTTCTTTCTTTATACGTTGTACATAATCCACAAGTATATATTCAACTTTTTAAGACGCGGTTGGATAGATACATGTAGGCGCTTTTCGTACTCACTATATACTCCTATCCTTCATAGATATCCAATAATGTGAAGCCATTCTGGTAACTGCAATACAAAGGCCTTTCAGAAAACTGCAAATACACAATAAATGTTGGGGTTTTAAACAAATTGTAATATACTACAGTTTAGTTCACAAATACTACTACCATCGCCATGTATATTAACTTTCCAACATCAATGGATCACTTAACATGAGTTTTTATTTTCTTTTTGTGTTACCACAAAGTAACCTGAATATTTGAATGACCGGTAATCTTAATGGAAACATGACTGCTATGTTTGGCACACAAGATTATGAAGAGATAATACTTTTTTTTTTTTAAAATAAGCTATTTAAAAAATAATCTTTATTTGGCAGACATAATTTATAATCTCTGAAAATAAAAGGTTACTTCATATAGCTTATAAAAATAATCTCTTTTTATAATCTTTTAAGCAATAGCACCAGCACCAGCATCAGCCACAGCACCACAATCTTTTTTTGCCAAACATACCCGACATGTAAAGAAAAAAATATGAGTTATATGTCCTTAACTCATTAAGCAACTCCAATGAGGACATATAAACATGAAGGGTATAGTGTATTTACTTGATCCCTAAGCCAGAAGGTCATTACTTATTATAATATATAAAAGTATACTTGTTATAATAATATGGAATGGAAGATGAACAATATAAAGTTTAAGCATTATACATGCATATAAGAAAACTTACAAAGCATTTTACAACACAGAAAGATACAGTTGTAAAAGAACCATATACCTAATAATAGTTGACTGTTATAACATACAACCATATAACTTTTTTCGTTAGTTTAACCACCGACATATGCTCAATCAAATCCACAACTATCAAGTTTTCGAGATTGGTCAATTAAGTGTGTTGTAGACTGTAGTTGAACCATATGGTAGGGGCTGATGACTATCAAGTTTTCGACCTACACATTCACAGCTTCTTGAACCTCCTTCTCGGTCTTCTTACCTTTCTTGCTTTTGTAGAACACTGTCATAAAGCATCAGAACTTGCTGAAGGTTCAAACCAATGTGTTTGTCCAAAAACATGATTTGTTTATGGTGTAATAAACCAAATAGTCCACTCAAAAATTTGTTAATATACAAAATTCTACTTTCAACATGCTTTAGTCAAGTTGTTTATCAATATCTGTAAATGATCAGCAACATAAGAAAGATGCCAAAGCCTTATGGAACAATGGAGAGCAATGTAAAAAAGCTATAAAGGTACTTTACCTTGGCATGTGAATGTTGTAAGGTGTTCTGAATTTGTTTTCTTGTATGTATTCACCGGATGGCTGTATTCACTAATCAGATTGCAGTGAACGAAAGGAATACAATAGAATCATAACAAAATTTATAGATAGCTGGTACCTTATTACTGACAAAGAGCGTCTCTTCATTGTGCCCATTTTTCCAAGAGGTCACATGAGCTCCATACAGATATGCCTACAAGAATAGAAAGCTTAGATATCAGTAAGAATGCATATTCTTCAAGTATGACAAAAGCTAAACTAAATTACCGGAAGGCTGATACGAGACCACCTAATTTACATATGAACCATGCTTACATAATTACATACAAATATATATTTATATAGAACTATAATTAGATGATTTATGTGCAGCGCATAGTTACAGCACCTCCATTGCTACTATAATATAAATAAGGGTTAAGGCCCCGTCCTAATAAATAACCACCCCAAAGCGGCAGTAACCTCATATGTATGCACTGGACTACTATTAGCTTGTCTAATGTACTCATCTATAGAGCATACAACTCTCTCTCTTACTAAGTAAACGATATGGCTTAATCAGTACGATATATTTACACTAAACAAATAGCATAATTTTATGTCAGCATGCCCACAACATGCCAATGAGAGTTTCTAATTTTTCAAAATTAAATAAACTCTTGTCGAGAATTTAACTAACAACTCCTCTAATAAAAGTCAGTCTAGTTGAGATCAAATGCCTCTGTACATGTATAGTATCATCTTACGTGCATATGCAGAATAGTAATTCCATATCGTTCACAATATAACTATCTACCTGTCAGTAGCCTCTAAATGTTAACGTCAATTATCAAGTTCCATATCAATGATTATATTGTCTACTTTAATCATGGTATAATCATAATTTAAACTGGTCAAATAGGTGAAAGTCTACTTGAAATTTTATTCTCGTATTAAAATACCTTATTTAACTATAAATGGGCTGTAAGTGTATTAATAAGATCGATCATGCACCTCGGACAATACTTCCTCTTCAACATCACATGTTAAATTGAGGTTGTAAGTTACAACTTCGCTAATCAACCATAAGACTACTTAGCCATAAAAATATAAGGGATGACCTAAAACATGCTAATAGAAAATCAGCAAAATACCAAAGAATACACATCTGTACATAAATCAACTTTTAGGCAAATTCGACCCGTTATACATATTTGCAAAAAACCTGTAGAAGACAACTCAATATTAAATAACCTCATGTCCTAAAATAAGCAATGTTATATTTGGCAGTAACATAAGAGAACATTACATTAGGATGAAATATGTAGAGGTATTCCCTAATACCAAAATATTGAGACAACTGAAAGATCAAATTTATTCCAACCAATATAAAAAGTGTATGAAGTAACCAAAAGGTTTTTTCATAATATTATTTTGAACTAAATGTTGCCCTCTCATTATGTATGATATCAACTGCTTATCAAGTTTGTTATCAACTTATTAAACTAACTAAGTGTTAAAGAAAAAATCATGAAGCATGTATAACTATCAAAATGATTAGCCTAAACACAGAGAATCTAATATATGGGGAGACCATTAACGTTCAGTGCAAAGACTATTGCAATATACCAACATAATTAACCATGTAAACACATCAAAGATTCTTTTTAACTCACCCAAGCCACCTATAAAAAAAGTAGATTAAAACACTAACATATGTCAAATAAAAGTAATACCCTAAAGTCTTTCATAAAATCGAGATCCAAAAACAACTCAAAATCTTAACTTGATTACTTTATAAAATAAAAAACAATGCATGGATTTTACACAAACCTAAACCAGTATATAGTTTTTGGGCCACTTTCGAATAATCTGCAATTTGCAATTTATAACCTATATTGATACCATTAAAAGATTCCATTCAATATTCATTGAGAACTAATTGTACTAAATCCTATATCCCAACATGAAACTGTTACATACTTTTTTTTTGCCAATTAAAAAAATATGTACCTTGTTTGCTAATGCTTTGTCAAAGTGTTTTTTTAGCGCTATGAAGCTTCCGAAAATTTAGTTGCACTCTACCAACTATAGCCCATGCCAGTACAAACAAACATTGGACATTCAAACACAGACGCATAAGCACACTGAATCTTTTTATACTCTCGTTGATTGTTGTTCATGGGGTGTTTTTGGGTAGTGTTTTTTTCTTGTATCGATGCAGGGTAGGGTTTTTTTTCCTTGTATCTATCGATTCAGGAAGAGGGCGTGTTTTTTCATCTAATTTTACAATTTAGTCCAAAAGTATTAGATAATAACTCTCAAGTACATGCGTATAAACCTTTTTCATATATATGTCATGTATAAAAACGAATTTTGGAGACTATTTTGCTAAATTAGGAAATATTTAAACTTTTTTTTATTTAACATCTTTTTAAAAAGTTATAACAATCCTCAAGTTATTACTAAATAAGGTATGGTTTGATTTTTTTAAAATGAAAAATTCCCACTAAGGGTTTTGTTTTATTATATAAATAAAAGATATCATGTCATGACTAATACTAAAGTAGACGCATTGTAAAGCAAAAGAGAGTTAGAACACACGAAGTCAAGTGCATTATTAACTAAATGGTGATAAGTGTCTCTTTTTCTTTTTATTATTTATTTATTTTGTTATTTTCACTCTTAAGTGATGAACATTGTGATTTAACTGATTAACTGTAACGCCCCGACCCGACAAGGGTAAAGGAATCACAAGTAATGGTGTCATATCAAAGCAAACATAAATATCCAAAAGAAATCTCAACATAAATATTGAAATAATCCAAGTCAAAAGACTTCAATACATTGGTCCCGTGGAAAAATAAACTCCAAATGAAATGTCTAAAATATAAAGTCTAAATGATATCATAAGATCAAAGCTAAAATCTCTAAGGTAAGTCCACACAAGACTCATCCCAAAGCAATACCCGGCTCAATGCTTAGATACCGCCAAAAAAGAAAAGAAATGCGGTGAGCTTCAAAAGCCGGTGAGCGGATATCTGAAGCAAAGCGAATACGAAACGAGCGAATACGAAATAAAGTGAAAGAAAGATAGTGAAATCATAATCATTTGAAAGATAAATCGGGATATAAGAATAAGTTTTATAGCTAACTACCTCGAGCCCATACACATATGCCATATCATAAACATATCATAATCACATAAGGAAACATTTTGTAGGGAGACTACGAGTTATGAAGGGCGTGCATGCAGCATCAATCATCAAATAACATATAGCATATAACATATAACGGATCTAGGATGCACCCATAAACCCCACAAACATACATTGATAATATAACATAAATTGAGCTCTTAGCAAATATCGGATAAGGGACGTGGCGAACTTCACTCTTGCCCTAGAGTCATGTCGAAGTGCATTCTTGACACGGACATGGAACCCCATGACTAGTTAATAATTGGCTCGGTGTCAAACTATCTTAGGTCAAATAAGAATGTCATAATTGACATAGATCATATTTTATCAAATGTTTAGTCATGTTTCAAAATCAAAGGTTTTATGATTCAAAAATCAAAGCTCAGATAAGCAACAGCTCAAATAGACACATTAGGGTTCATAGCAAAGGCTTAGGAAATCCTAATATGAAAATTAACAAAACGAAAACATTATAAGAAACCTTTACTGAAAAGGTCAGAATATCTATACGATAACATAAGTGTCTTAAAGTAAGACAGAATATCCGTACCTTATTCCAAAGCAAATGATCGAAAAGAAGACACAGGGAAAGCAAAGAATTACTCCTTCTTCACAGAACCTATATACATTAATGGTCGTATATTTTATTAATGATTCCATAATCGTCGAAATGATCTTTTAATATTTTAGGGTTTTATAATTAAATGAGACTTAAATGTTTTATAATTAATATAAGTAGATTAGGGTTCATATGTCATTTATTAAAGTTTAGGGTTTCTCATTCTTTAATATCTCATTAATAGGCATTTAATTACATGTTCGTCTTTTCTTGACTCGTCACTTAACCTAACACGTCATCAAAATAATCTTTCCTTTTATGTTTTACCATATCGTTTTATGATTTTATGTGACATACAAGTTACTTATTACTCGTATTAATTACACACGCATATGAGACACGATTTACAACTATTAGGGTTTAGCATACCTTATTCGGTTAACATATCAAAACTAGGGTTTACGTTTACATAACCTTTACTTAATTAGTATACTTTTAAAAACTCATATATGACTCGGTTCAACTTAGGGTTTCAATTAACAAGTTATAACGCAAGTCTTAACTCATCTATATACTCATCTCATTCAAGTTATCATGTTTTACACCTTATTCGAATGTTAAGCATGGTTCGGTTCTAAATACATAGGGTTCGGCTCTTATTAATTCGACACAACCATTACCCGATTCAATATTACATATTACATACGTAACTCTTTAATACTTGTAAGGTTTAAATCATTAGGGTTTCCTTGTTTTGGTTTTACGGATCGACACAAGAAAGAAGAAACATAACTTCGACCAAGCGAAACATGATACATTATACAAACGCATGGTATAACAAGGAAGACAAATAAGCATGATACCTTAGCTTGTTTGAGCAAAAATCTCGACACCAGGGGTTGAGACTCTCGACGAATGGAAACAAAGAAAAGGAGAGGCAAATAAAACTAGGGTTCAAATCTTGTGATTATGTGTTGTATATATAGTGGTAACATTTGATTTAGGCTTGGAAAGGGATTGGGTTTCGGTTTGGCCCAACCGAGCACACCCACACACGCACACCATGGGCTTCGGCCTTATGGTCCATCGAACAAAACAACCACAACCCAAATCATTTATGAAACGTTAAATCTTCGTCGTACCAAAATCGATCACGTAATATATTTTAGTTAGGTTTTTAATTATTCACAAGTTAAGTTTTAAAATATATATAAATGTTATAAATATATTTTACGTATTTTATAAATTTCGATTCCAAGGGTAATTTAGTCTTTAATCAGGTTTTAGATTTCCAGGTTTTACAATTCTTCCCTCTAAAGAAAAATTTTCGTCCTCGAAAATTGAAATGAAACGAAATGAAAGCGAAAAGGAAAGCGAAATGAGAACATACCAAACTATTCAAAGAAATGAGGATAACTAGCTCGCATCGACTCCTCGGTTTCCCAGTAGCCTCGCGTTCGGGATGATTTTCCAAAGGATCTTAACGAATGGAATGACTTTATTTCTCATGACTCTTTCTTGTCTTTCCGAATAGCTTCGGTTCTTCGAGATAAAGACATATCGGATTGAATTTGATCAAGCGGATAAGAAGCAGCGTGTAACGGATGATAGTTGTATCCCGCAGGGTGATACATGGAAAACGTCATGAACATGCGATAACCGAGGCGGAAGTACTAATCGATACGAAACTTCTCCTATACGCTCAAGAATCTCAAGCGGTCCAATAAATCGAGGACTCGAGCTTGCCTTGATTCCAAAACGTTTCACACCTCTAAATGGCGAAACTTTCAAAAATACACGATCTCCAACTCGAAATTCTAAATCACGACGATGCTTGTCGGCATAACTTTCCGGCGAGACCTAGCTTCCTTCAACTTTTCTCTAGCAACTACTTTCTCATTAGTGATCTCGATCATTTCCGGACCTTCAATCAAACGCCACCTACTTCATCCCAACAAATAGGTGCTCTACATTTCCTTCCATAAAGAAGTTCAAGCGGTGCGGCCTTAATGCTAGCATGCCAACTGTTGTTATATGCAAACTCTACTAAACATAAATATTCATCCCAACCGCGATCCATTCTAAAGCACAAGCCCTTAGCATATCCTCTAAGGTGCAGTATAGTCCTCTCGGTGACCATCTGTTTGAGGATGAAATGCCGTACTAAAATTAAGTCAGTACCCCAAGCTTTTGCAAACCTTTCCGAAACGAGAAGTAAAACGGATCTCATCGGACACAATAGATGCCGGAGTACCATGAAGTCTAACGATCTCTTCTTTGAAAAATCTCCAATTTACCAATACCATAATCCTTTCGATTGGCAAGAAATGAGCGATTTGGTTAGTCGATCAACAACTACCCAAATCGCATCATGCTTCTTCCGAGTAAGAGGTAGTCGATCACAAAATCCATAGATATCTTATCCCACTTCCATGTTGGAATATCCAATGGTCGAACAATCCACTAGCCCTTTGATGTTCAATCTTAACCTGTGACAAATCATACACTTCAACACAAACGTCGCCACATCTTGCTTCATGCCGTTCCACCAAAATCTTGCTTCAAATCCCTATACATCTTGGTAGAACCGGGATGAATAGTGAAAGAGAACTATGAGCTTGATCATAACTTTCTCATGAAGTACACGATCATTGGGAACACAAAGCCTATCTCCATACCATACAATACCGTCATTATCAACCTTAAACTCCGTCTGTTTACCTTCTTCAACATTTTCCGCCCGGCCCCGGACTCGTCGTCATCTTTACGAGCTTCTTTAATTTGCGATATAAGGTTCGACTCCACCTTCATACTTGCCCGGTATCCATCAAAACCTCGTCGCGCAACTCAACATTCAAACTCTCTAAGTCACGAATAATCCTAGGCTCGATCTTGATACTCGCAAGAATGCACGATTTCGCTAAGTCGTCGAACAACGTTAGCCTTACGGATGGTCTTGAATGTTGGTGTCATAATCTTTAAGAAGTTCTAACCATCTTCTTTGTCTCATGTTAAGTTCCTTACGGTGAAAATATACTTGAGACTCTTATGATCGATGAATATATCACACGCTTCTCTATACAAGTAATGTCTCCAAATCTTCAACGCATAAACACCCCGCAGCCTAACTCAAGATCATGAGTTGGGTAATTCTCCTCATAAGGTTTTAGGCGCCTCGAAGCATAGCTATTACCTTTCCATGTTGCATCAAACACGACCTAATCCTTTCTTAGATGCATCATCAGAAATTTGAAATCCTCGAGAACCAGTTGGAAGAGTCAAAATAGGAGCCGACACCAATCTCCGCTTCAACTCTTCAAAACTCTTCTCTCGTTCATCCGTCCATACAAACTTTTCACCTTTTCTCATCAGTTGGGTTAGGGGTAGAGCTAAGCGAGAGAAACCTTCAACAAAACGTCTGTAGTAACCAAGAAGTCCAAGAAAACTCGACCTCGATCATCATGTCGTAGGTCTTGGCCATTTAGTGATAGCCTCAACTTTAGGCGGGTCCATGGTGATACCATCGGTGATACAATATGACCAAGGAAAGCAACTTGTCTTAACCAAAATTCGCACTTCAAAAATTTGGCGTACAACTTCTTCTTCCTCAAAATCTCCAAAACTATACGAAGATGTTCTTCATGCTCTTCTTGGACTTGGAGTAAACTAAAATGTCGTCGATGAAAACAATAACGAACTTGTCGAGAAACTCATGGAAAACACGATTCGTCGGTCCATAAACACACGGCGCGCATTGGTTAAACCAAAAGGCATAACGAGGAATTCGTAATGACCATATCCGATACGAACGCGGTCTTAGGATCATCTTGTTCCTTCACACGTAATCGATGGTAGCGGACCTCGTGTCAATCTTGAAAAGAACTTAGCTCCTTGCGGTTGATCAAACAAGTCATCAATATGTGGCGAGAGGATAGCAGTTACGAATGGTAATCGATTGAGTTCACGGTAGTCGATACATAGCGCATGCTTCCATCCTTCTTCTTCACAAACAAGACAGGTGCACCCCATGGAGAAACTTTGGGCGAATAAATCCGTTTTCTATCATCTCTTGCGGTTGTTCCTTCAACTCCTTGAGTTCTCTGGTGCCATACGATCACGGAGCCTTGAAATCGGTTCGACACCGAATTAACTCAATGCTAAACTCAACTTCTAGGCGGGGAAGTCCGAGGAGTTCATCGGGAAAAACGTCGATGAATTCGCAAACAACCGAAAGATTTTCAATGTTAGGACTCTCCAAGATATGTCCTTAACGGATGCTAGAAAACCTTGGCACCCATGAGCAATCATGGTCCGTGCCTTCATAGCGGAAATGAGTTTAACAGATTTAAGAGGTTGAGAACCATGATAAGCGAATTCGGGATGTTTCGTCTCAAAGATCACCGTCCTAGCATAGCGATCGATTGAAGCTCTATGATAAGCCAACCAATCCATGCCTAGAATGATATTAAAGTCGACCATATCGAGAGGATACAGATTTGCAAAGCGAATCGATCATCAAAGCGAAGAGGACATAGCGTGTTTATGATCAATGATCACGTGATTTTCATAGGCATAGAAATCGATAAGTGATTTGTTAACGGTTTGGGCTTCATATTAAGTTTCTTAGCAAATGTGATAGATATAATGGAGTGTGTGGCACCGGTATCAAATAAAGCGAAGACAACATAATCATCAATGAAAAGAGTGCCCGTAATGGTACACGAAGTGCGCTCACTTTGATTCTGAGTAGTAGCATACACACGTCCGGTGAGTAGTCGGCGGACTTGATATAGTTTCCGAGAATTGCGGGTTCTTCTTAGGGCAATCCTTAATCTTGTGAGCGGTGGAACCACAAGCAAAACATCCACCATAGAGCCTTGTAACACTTGCCCGGATGAGCCTTTCCACAAGTAGTACAAATAGGTGGGGAGGCAAAACCTCACCGTCCTTTGTTGTCCGGAAGATCTGAAGCACGACCACGATTTGCTCCTCGGTGGTGATCCTTGTTGTAACGCTTTATTGTTACCTTGGTTACGGCGATCACTTCCATTCTTACGAATTTCTATTATCTTGACCCTCGTCTCGGGCGCCCGGTGTCAACATTCCTTCTGATCGACCCGTGATCATAACTCCTATCCACTTGACCTCTCGAATCATAACTCCTACCGAGTTTCCCTTATAGTCATTGCCTTGAGTCCTACCTTGAATCCGATCACCATCGCGATTACGCTTGTTGGAACCGAAACCTCATGAAATATCTCAATGTTACGAGCAGCGTCATTGCAGCCGACACATTCTCATACTCAATATTAAGCAATCGGTCCAACACCCACTTCTTGATCCCACTTGAAGTGCTTAGCTTGACGCCTACCATCTCCAACAATCGCTCCCACAAAACTCACCGACCTCATAAACCTACTCATGTACTCATTGGAATTCTCATAATCAAACCGGTAGATTGCACGATAATCCTCTCATACCTTTCTTTGCTTCGGCATCGAGAAGTAACGGTTATAGAAGATAGTCCGAAACTCATTCAGTACAAGTCACGACAAAAGCGTCTCCTCCTCTTGCTTGTTTGGCGCCTTCCACCAATTTAAAGCATCACCTTCCAACTTAAAGGCGTGAAACGAGTCTTAAACTCGTCTCCACAACCCAAGACTTCAAATGACTTCTCAATATGAGTGATCGGTCCTCGGCCTCGATGGGAGTAGCGGCGGTCTTTGAACGAAAGAGGCTTAAGCTTACCAAACGCTCGAGCCAAGTATGAATACCGACGGGTTGATTTCCTCCACCACTACCGAAGCACCATTCGATTCGAATGTTGTTGATCACTGTTCCATCATCTCGGTGTAGTCGGACCGGGAAAAGAGAGTTGAGAGCATTGAAATCGCGGTATCCATGTTAGTAGCATCATCGTCTCCATCCGCGCCACCAGTAGTACGAGTTCGAACCATCGAACGATTAGCAAAATGAACAAAGGTGAGATACTGAAATGGAAGTACGAGAAGGAATCCTAAAGTCTACCCAAATCCTCACGGGTCAAATCCTAAGCTCTAAAGTCTCAAAACCTAGGCTCCATATGTCACGAGGTCCCGACTACAAGTCGTAAACACAGGCTCGATGCCATAAATTGTAACGCCCAGGCCGACAAGGGTAAAGGAATCATAAGTAATGGTGTCATATCAAAGCAAACATAAATATCCAAAAGAAATCTCAACATAAATATTGAAATAATCCAAGTCAAAAGACTTCAATACATTGGTCCCAATGGAAAAATAAACTCCAAATGAAATGTCTAAAATATAAAGTCTAAATGATATCATAAGATCAAAGCTAAAATCTCTAAGGTAAGTCCACACAAGACTCATCCCAAAGCAATACCCAGCTCAATGCTTAGATACAGCGCGAAAGAAAGAAATGCGGTTGAGCTTCAAAAGCCCGTGAGCAGATATACAAGCAAATGAATACTGAAACGCGAGCGAATCTGAAATAAAGTGAAAGAAAGATAGTGAAATCATAATCATTTGAAAGATAAATCGGGATATAAGAATAAGTTTTATAGCTAACTACCTCGAGCCCATACACATATGCCATATCATAAACATATCATAATCACATAAGGCAACATTTTGTGGGGAGACCTACCAGAGTTATGAAGGGCGTGCATGCACGCGGCATCAATCATCAAATAACATATAGCATATAACATATAATATATAACATATAACGGATCTAGGATGCACCCATCGCCCCACAAACATACATTGATAATATAACATAAATTGAGCTCTTAACAAATATCGATAAGGGACGTGTCGAACTTCACTCTCTCGCCTAGAGTCATGTCGAAGTGCATTTATTGACACGGACATGGAACCCCATGACTAGTTAATAATTGGCTCGGGTGTCAAACTATCTTAGGTCAAATAAGAATGTCATAATTGACATAAATATCATATTTTATCAAAGGTTTAGTCATGTTTCAAAATCAAAGGTTTTATGATTCAAAAATCAAAGCTCAGATAAGCAACAGCTCAAATAGACACATTAGGGTTCATAGCAAAGGCTTAGGAAATCCTAATATGAAAATTAACAAAACGAAAACATTATAAGAAACCTTTACTGAAAAGGTCAGAATATCTATACGATAACATAAGTGTCTTAAAGTAAGACAGAATATCCGTACCTTATTCCAAAGCAAATGATCGAAAAGAAGACACAGGGAAAGCAAAGAATTACTCCTTCTTCACAGAACCTATATACATTAATGGTCGTATATTTTATTAATGATTCCATAATCGTCGAAATGATCTTTTAATATTTTAGGGTTTTATAATTAAATGAGACTTAAATGTTTTATAATTAATATCGTAGATTAGGGTTCATATGTCATTTATTAAAGTTTAGGGTTTCTCATTCTTTAATATCTCATTAATAGGCATTTAATTACATGTTACGTCTTTTACTGACTCGTCACTTAACCTAACACGTCATCAAAATAATCTTTCCTTTTATGTTTTACCATATACCTTTTATGATTTTATGTGACTTACAAGTTACTTATTACTCGTATTAATTACACACGCATATGAGACACGATTTACAACTATTAGGGTTTAGCATACCTTATTCGATTAACATATCAAAACTAGGGTTTACGTTTACATAACCTTTACTTAATTAATATACTTTTAAAAACTCATATATGACTCGGTTCAACTTAAGGTTTCAATTAACAAGTTATAACGCAAGTCTTAACTCATCTATATACTCATCTCATTCAAGTTATCATGTTTTACACCTTATTCGAATGTTAAGCATGGTTCGGTTCTAAATACATAGGGTTCGGCTCTTATTAATTGACACAACCATTACCGATTCAATATTACATATTACATACGTAACTCTTTAATACTTGTAAGGTTTAAATCATTAGGGTTTCCTTGTTTTGGTTTTACACGGCTCGACACAAGAAAAGAAGAAACATAACTCGACCAAACGAAACATGATACATTATACAAACGCATGGTATAACAAGGAAGACAAATAAGCATGATACCTTAGCTTGTTTGAGCAAAAATCTCGACACCAAGGGGGTTGAGACTCTCGGCCGAATGGAAACAAAGAAAGGGAGAGGCAAATAAAACTAGGGTTTAAATCTTGTGATTATGTGTTGTATATATAGTGGTAACATTTGATTTAGGCTTGGAAAGGGATTGGGTTTCGGTTTGGCCCAACCGAGCACACCCACACACGCACACCATGGGCTTCGGCCTTATGGTCCATCGAACAAAACAACCACAACCCAAATCATTTACGAAACGTTAAATCTTCGTCGTACCAAAATCGATCACGTAATATATTTTAGTTAGGTTTTTAATTATTCACAAGTTAAGTTTTAAAATATATATAAATGTTATAAATATATTTTACGTATTTTATAAATTTCGATTCAAAGGGTAATTTAGTCTTTAATCAGGTTTTAGATTTCCAGGTTTTACATTAACATTATGATCTAACTGATGAATATTATGATTTTTTTAAAGAAAACTGATGAACTGTTGAGTTTAAGATATATGAAAACAAATAGAATCATATAGACACCACAGAGTACACAGCAGAAGACTTAGAATCATAACAATAATTACTTAACTGAAAGATGCGTAACGTACCTCTTGCAATTGGTAGATCTCTTCAATTCAAGAACCCTAATTAGGGTTTATGTGGTTTAACGAATTGACCTTTACCGTTTTTCAATTCAAACCAATTGATGTAACAATAGTGTGTTACACCACGTTTTTGTACACACGTACTATTAGCGATTCGATGCGAATGCTAGTTCTTGATCACAATAGAATAACCAAACACCTTTGTTATGCTCTGATAACATCAAATAGTCCTGAATATTAAGTTTCAATTTCGCCCGTTAATGCTCGTTATTTATATCATTTATATGGATTTACGCTTGTTTTTCATTGTTTTCCACTTTCAGGTAAATTACGAGCATTGGAGCTAAAGAGACGCGGAAATGGAAACATTAGTAAAGATTAATCACAAGATGCTTATTTTGAAGAAGTTACGGGCGTAACTCATCTCTCTCATTACGCCGTAACTCTTGCGTGACCCGAAGTCCAACTTATCAAGAGGTTACGGTAACTCTTCCCAAAGGTTCTGACGTAACTCCATTAGGTCAAAAGAGGTTCCACGCCGTTGATACTTACGCCGTAACTACTGCATCACTTACGACGTAACCAAGTTTATTGAAGACTATGGCGTAACCACTTATAAGGTTACACCGTAACTAGCAGATCTAGTGCATTTACGATAAAATAGAAGGTTACGGCGTAACTCCTCTATTGGTTACGCCATAACCCAGACCTGGCCTATAAATACCCCAATAATTCCATCATTTCAAAGCATCCCATTCCACACACAACACTCTGAGAACGTGGGAAAAAGCTCAAGAGAGGTCTAGGGAAGTATACGGAGCTGTTTCCAAGGGAGAAGTCACACCATTACGATAAGCTTTAGCGTTTTATATTTCTTTTATTTTCAATTCATGTATTTCGTACCTTTGAACATTAAATTGATGTGCATGATTTATATGAGCGGCTAAGCACCCTTTGGTGCTAGCCTAGTTACGATTCCTTAATTGTTTTGTTTGCGTTTACCTTTACTTCCGTAAAATTATTTCTAAGTGTATGCATGCATAGTTCGTTGGTAGTCACCCCTGGTTCGGTAGTTTTGAATGGCGATAGAGGCCAATTGCCTAGGAGATATGACCAACTGACCCTAGGTGAGCGGACTGAGACGAGAAAGGTAAGATATGACCAACTGACGACCCTTTCTACTTGTGCGATTTGACCAACTGATCACCTATCGTTTGGATGAACTTAAGAATTGGGGGGTGTAGTGTCTAAGTTTCTAACGGCCGGGCACTCACTATTTAGAATCTAGCATGTAGCGGTACTTAATGACTCGGCTTAGGGGACCAGGAACAACAGGACTTATGGCGGTGCCCTGATTTCTCTGTGGTGGCATCTTTCTTTGATAGGTTAGGCGAATTGACCAAATCTTGTCCTCTCGAATTTGACCCCACCAAGTAATTGGAAATAGGTAGACGTAGACATAACTAGCTAGGAGGATTAACTAGGTTGGCACCACTATTCCTCTATTGATTTCTCTTCACACATTTATTTGCTTTTACTTTATTTTCTGCATTAGTAGTTTAATTAATTAAAACCATTTCAAACCATTTAATATTCTGTGACAATTAGACTTAGTAATTATCCGACACACATAGCTCTTGGGATGACCTCGGCTTTACCATTTACTACACTTCACACGACCGGGTACACTGCCCGTTAGTGCACTAGGGTAGACCATAGGTATAGCGAAACACTATAAATATTAAGACATGGTCAGTAAAACCTGCATCATGCTCAAGGTCACTCGTAAATCCCTTACCATGGGGATTCACTCGTCGACCAAGAACAAGAGGTAAGAAAAGAAGAAGTTTGGCCTTCTAATGAAATCAAGTGTACCAAAGGATGAATACATGAGGATGTATTTATAGCCTTATGATAGATGTCAAGATTACTATGGTTTCCGATGTGGGATTCCATAGTTTCGGCAAAAAACAATCCCAAAAGAGGGTTCCTAAAACCGTCTCTTGGCTTGTTTACTTTTCTTCATATCCTGTTGACATTTAACGACCAATAGTCACTTTCGATAAGTGCTTATCGCTCGTTTAGTAGTTAATTGTGAATTTAATAATTAAATATAATATTTTATATTGATTATTTAAACATTGAGTCTCATACGTAAAGTGCGCAATCCCGTGGTCTCGAGTTCGAATCCGGTCATACACATATTAAATATATCCATAAACCAACAGCTCCCACTTAGAGATATCTTAGTATGCGTAATGACATTGGTTAGCATCTAGCAACATGCCAGTGACCCCATAACTGTTAAGTTTAAGATATATGAAAAGAAATAGAATCATATAGACACCACAGAGTACACAGCGGAAGACTTAGAATCATAACAATAATTAATTAACTGAAAGATGCGTAACGTACCTCTTGCAATTGGTAGATCTCTTCAATTCAACAACCCTAATAAGGGTTTATGTGGTTTAACGAATTGACCCTTACCGTTTTCAATTCAAACCAATTGATGTAACAATAGTGTGTTATACCACGTTTTTGTACACACGTACTATTAGCGATTCAATGCGAATGCTAGTTTTTTATCACAATAGAATAATTAAACACCTTTGTTATGCTCAAGGTCACTCGTAAATCCCTTAAAATGGGGATTCACTCGTCGACCAAGAACAAAAGGGAAGAAAAGAAGAAGTTTGGCCTTCTAATGTATCAAGTGTACCAAAGGATGAATACATGAGGATGTATTTATAGCCTTATGGTAGATGTCAAGATTACTATGGTTTCCGATGTGGGATTCCATAGTTTCGGCCAAAAACAAGCCCAAAAGAGGGTTCCTAAAACCGTCTCTTGGCTTGTTTACTTTTCTTCATATCCCGTTGACATTTAACGACCAATAGTCACTTTCGATAAGTGCTTATCGCTCGTTTAGTCGTTTATTGTGAATTTAATAGTTAAACATAATATTTTATATTGATTATTAAAACACCGAGTTTCATACGTAAAGTGTGCAATCCCGTGGTCTCGAGTTCGAATCCGGTCATACACATATTAAATATATCCATAAACCAACAGCTCCCAATTGGAGATATCTTAGTATGCGTAATGACATTGGTTAGCATCTAGCAACACGCCAATGACCCCAGAACAACACTAGTATGGTTTCCTGGAAAAACCATTTGATGATTCATCATCATACTTATCCTTTTGTTTCTAATACCATGTTAATAAGAATATGGATCTCACTCATTTCTTGATTAACTATTATATATGATTGATCAGATTACCAATTCTTTAGAACATATTCCAGAAGACCTTGGGCATGGCCATACAAACATCTTGACAACCCTACGAGGGGACCAGCAGTATTATACTTCAAAATAAATTTAAAGGAAACAAATCACGTTTTGACTACGAGCAAATTCATAAATTTTGCAACACTTCTGAAAACAACCCTTATAACTACCAGTTACGTATAGCGTTAGATTGCCTCATAGAAATGCACTACATCAATGACATTTCTCTGGTATCTCAAGTCAGAGGATAAATATTCATGATGTACTTATTGACTAAGATCCATAAAGTACCATCATGTGGTTGGGATAAGTCCTATACTCAATCCATTGAATATCATCCGAAATTAGTCATGCTACGCATCAATACACTTTCAAGTATATTCTAACTAATACTCAGATTTGTCTTAATTCAATATCATTCCCATGTATTGATCGACAATGGACTATTTAGAATAACTTAAGTTATTCACGGATTAAACATGCAAATATAGGACACAATATTATAAATGAAATTAAACGTATAAAGTACTTTAATTCATTATAAATAATAATTGTTTAACATCCTTTATCCAAATACTAAATAGATCAATGTATGATAATACTTAGTTAATGAATTTTTGCCTCAAGTCATGATAATCATACTTGTTGACAAGGCATAATTTCAACTAACTTTGATCTATAGGAATTTTGAGAATACTTATTTCAAGAATTCAATAAGTGAATTTCTTGTATGTGTTTACACATATCTTGATATTGTCATATCATTCCATAAGATGCGTGACAACCTGAACCACCTTTTATGACAATCACCTTTCAAAACCTTTAAAGTTTAAAGTATTCTTTATTCTTTAATATATAATGTATCTATGCTCTTAGTTGAGGATAACTAGTCAACATGGTCATTATCAAGGATACCATGACTAGAATTGAGTGTCATCTCAATTATACCAGCATCATTGTATACAACAATATGCTCTTTAAACATCCGTAAACTTTGAATATTATTTGTTTGGTGCCATTCAAACTTCAAATTTTGTTGACTATAAAAATCACATAACAATTGTTGTATAGAATCTGGGAGCAACTCCAGGCCGAAGAATGCAATTCTAAATCCAAACATAAATATTAAAATGTTGTTAAATCATCTTGTTATCAAGCATGATACAACAACCTTATACACAACATGATGTACAAAATGAATCTTCAAGTTAGACTTTAAGATCTCATTCATATTCTAACTCGTCAAAGATATGTATTCATCATATTCTATTAGACTCATTTATTTACCACATATATCTATAACAATAAACATATATTCCAAGGTTGTATGTCTTATTTCCAAATCTTACAAACAAAGTTTCATTCCCAACTAAAACTTAATTTAGGTGGAATGTAGTTGCTCATACAACATATAAGATTTAAGAAAATAATACTCCCACTAGCTTTCAGGAATACTTATGAGCTATCTTATTTTAATTATTAAATCAAACACGGATTTAATATTAAACATAAGAATCATCTCCTATATGCATGCATATATCCATTCATAGATTCTTGCAGTTTGTACATATTCAAAGATTATTTGAATTCATAAAAACTCCTTTGCATTACTTATCGTCCTCGCAAAAGTAATTCCAAAACAAAGAGTTTTGATATCCATTGTCAAAATTTCATATCAATGAAACTAAGTATGACAATTATAATCTTTATACTTCTATTTAATGTATATAAGGAAGAATATTCAATCATAGTTAATTGCTTAAGTATGATTAATATTATTATCACTAGAAATACATTAAATACGTGTACAATATTGTCCATATAATTTCTACACAAAGATTTAAACAACTAGGGTTTTCATCCTTTGAAGAAAATCATCTTCATTAGGATAAACCAAGTATCTAAAGTTGATTATCTTTATGGACAACATCTCTACATTCGGGTAGTATGATTGATTTACCACAATTCAACATTTGGTAAATTCGTCATTATGATTAACAGGCTTACCATGATCCTGTAACTCATATCCCTCAGCATATTAAATATCTGAGATATCCTTACGGATCTATGAATGACAATTCCATCATATTGAGGTATATCATTTACATGTTTAGTCTCATCATGATATTTGCTAGTGCATTTTAGAAGATTATGTATTTTGTAATTTAATCTTTCAAGATCTAAACCAAACTTCCACTTGCCTTTAACAATTTTAAAGATTACATTTAAATAGTTTAGCAAGTAGAGCAACAATATATTGTTCTCTTTTGGGATATTACAAAAAACATTGACAGTTTCTGACATTAGTTTGTTACAACCCACTTTACAAGTAGTTTAACAAATTCAGAACTTCATTATAAGACTTAATGTGATTCATTAAATACCACAAAAAAAATGGTGTCTTATTAATCTTCTAGGTTGGAATCTTATTGAGTATATTCAATCTATACTCAATCTACTAACCTTGATAACTTTTGGAAGAAACTATAGTTATCTTGAATCAAACATGCCAATAGATTTTGATTCTTCTAACTGAACACACCATAAAACTATGGTATTTCATTAGAATTAACATTGTAGGATAATCTAACAATATTTAGGATAACCATCTACTCTTTAGCTTATCTATTTACCAACAAAGTAAAACTTAATGGTACAATAGAATTACCAAGTCAATTGCATGTATTATAACACAAGTATTCTTGACCAAGTCAAAAGACATAATAGTTATAATCCCACTATACGTTATAAGTCATTGATCTACTCATTGACTTCATGCATATGTCTTTAAAAATAGCAGGTTAAGATCTTACTTTATATTGTAAGTCTTGTATTAAAAGACTTCATGTTTGTGACTTTACAAAGAGATCATAAACATGTATACTTAAAGTAATTGTGAACACCACCTCAGGTTTCAATTAATAATTTTCAAGTTAATATTTACTACATATATTTAAGTCATTCAACGAATACATAAATACTTAAAATCAAAGTAGTATTAGATTACTTCATTTAATTATGTCATTCCATGAAATGTTCAACGTAAGAAAAAATAAAATCATCCATGCTCGTTCTCACGACACGTGGATATTTTACCTTGGGCTACAATCTAGTTCACGTTCTCACGTAACATAAATTGTAACTACAAGTGTTTATTAAATATTGAATGGCATAAATATTTAAAGTAGTCTTTGTTATCATCTTGACACATGTTCTTAATGGGGCAATCATAAACATCTAAATGTATAATTCCTATTAGAACCTTACTCTCTTACCTTGTGGTTAAGAGAATCAATTTAAATCATATTTATATGTATTGTACCTTGCACACAATAAAGATTTCTCCCACTTGTGCATGGAACAACATCATGTAGCAGATAAACAACACGATAAACGTTTGTTTATTTGATTAATATGATTTGTGTCATAGATATAACAAGTAGATGTAGGACTATATTGTTTAGTAAGGAAACGCACATGACTATCCTTAAAAACATAAGTGTCTACAATTGGAAAGTAATTATCTTTGAAGATAATCTGGTTACTATCAGAAACATAGCTTGTAGCTCCACTTGAATTAGAAATCATTATAACAACTTCTTATTCAAGTAATGCAACACAAATGCTCTTCTTGAATTTGACAACATTGTAAGTGTTTCATAACCGATGAAAAAAACTTGCTTGCTTTTTACTTTCCTATACCTTTAAAGAACCATATGTAATCATTACTAAGGTACCAAAAAGTGTATTCTACTCTATGAATGATGGGTTATCCATCAATGTTATTAACTTGAAAAATTGGGTAAGCAATTTCCTCCTTAACAGGCCTACTATCCCCATACTGGTATGTAGCACCTTTAAAGGCTAAAGCAAAACAACTAGATAAAATATGCTAGTTTTCCTTTTACCAATTTTCGCGGTAATTAGTCTAGCTTCTAATTTAGTAACTCACATACATGTTTTCTAGTTAACCAACATTCATGTTTGTTACAAAAGGATTTATTCACCAAATGAGGGTAATGAAATCTTTATGGAAAATAAGATGTACAATTAATTGCTATGAGTTACATTAGAATTTAGACAATTCAAATGTTCCTATTATTACCTTTCTCATTCATGAAAAGGAATAGGATTGAGTCTCATTCTTCTCCTATGGAAAAGAGATTTTGTTTATCTTTTCGGTAAATTTATTCTCGATCAAACATTTGTTTGACAACAGAATGGATCAATTTACTAATAAAAGACTAAACCACGTTTACGGTTAAATGTTGCATTAATACATTCAAAAGAATTACCAAATTCAATTTTAGTATTTTTGATAATTAACCTTTTCAAGAAAATTAAATACCCATGGTTCATAAACATATAACCATTTAATTTTCACTGAAAACTAGGATCCAAATTGACATAGTTTCATCATATCAGTTGATCTGCTAGTACTGAAATTAGTGAAAATGGTACGAGTCGAGTCTCAATTGCCAATTTTCAAATTGCAATTCCTAGATTTATGGGATTTACATTTAGCCAATTTCAATTGTCATGTAAACATGTTTTATCCCATCTTATGCCTTGAGTTGCCAGTTCTCACTACAAAACTCAATTGAGTTGTCCAACTTAAGAAACTGCAAAATCATCCATGCCCGTTCTCACGACACGTGGATATTTTACCCTTTGATTACGATCTAGATCACGTTCTCACGCAAATAAAAGGTAATCTCAGGTGTTTCCGTTTCATTGGATGGCATACAACTTAAATAAAGGTAATAATTTTGATGTCAAATCAAATATGTACAAAGATGTCATGCATTCATCTTCGTAGCATAAGGATTTTATTAAAACAGTTATATCCTTGTTTTAATGGTTAAGTTTTTCATCATCAAAATTTAATCGAGGTATTGGTTACACCAATTAAAGAGTTACCTTTAATTACCACTATATCCTACTACTGCATGAGTCATAAGACCCAAGTTATTTGGATAATTACCACAAAAGTGGCGCGTAGAATTTAAAGTAATTCACCCGTAAGATTTTATGCACACATATTAAAATGCTTGGTAGCTCCATTAAGACGCACAAACGAGCGGAGAATTAGGTCAGCGCGAAGCATATTAAAAACTCTCTTCTTTAAGGTCACAATTTAATGCGTACCATCCTTGTACCCATCACATAGTTTGTCATTAATGGGTGAGCCGTTCTAACTATTTTGTGCAAAAAATCAATCAATTCAACAATTATGATTGCTATGCTTAAAATACATGTTTCACCATTGTTTAGGTCAGTTTATTTTTCTTATAAAATACCCTTGTTACACATAGCAAACAAGCAAGTATTTAAAAATAAACAAGTAAACAATGAATGCATAGCATAATAATAATCATGCATATCAAATAGCCACATGCAAACCTTTTGATAAATCTTATTAATAATCAATTCTAGATCTATCAATATGTATATATTTAATTAAGACTTTCACCCGTTTTCAGCTATGTACAAGGTAAGCCACATGCATCGATTCACGATTGCGTAAGTCAAAATTGAAACATATACCACATAGCACATAATTGATTAAATAATAATGATTGGGGTCTTCCCCAATTTTTGATCTATCATAATATTTAGTGTATATCACTAAACCAAGTAAAATATACAATAAAAGCAGATCCATGATAAAAATGCATGTAATTATTATGGATATAAATCACATAACAATTAATGCAATTAAGCGAGTTACATAATACACATAAAATTGCATGCAACCTAGGGTTTCTAATCCAATTAAAGCGAAGTTTACAAAAACTTAATTAGGGCACCAAAACGCCCCAAATAAAAATTAAAAATTAGGGTTTAGGTTTTGCAAACCCTAGATCTACGCATACAATTAATAACACAATCATGTTTATTTATTTTGTGTGTTTCAGTAATTAATTACTTGTTATACAAGGCTCTGAAACCACTGTTGAGTTTAAGGTATATGAAAACAAATAGAATCATATAGACACCACAGAGTACACAGCGGAAGACTTAGAATCATAACAATAATTAATTAACTAAAAGATGCGTAACGTATCTCTTGCAATTGGTAGATATCTTCAATTCAAGAACCCTAATTAGGGTTTATGTGGTTTAATGAATTGACCCTTTCCGTTTTTCAATTCAAACCAATTGATGTAACAATAGTGTGTTACACCACGTTTTTGTACACACGTACTACTAGCGATTCAATGCGAATGCTAGTTCTTGATCACAATAGAATAACCAAACACATTTGTTATGCTCAAGGTCACTCGTAAATCCCTTACAATGGGGATTCACTCGTCGACCAAGAACAAGAGGGAAGAAAAGAAGAAGTTTGGCCTTCTAATGATTTCAAGTGTACCAAAGGATGAATACATGAGGATGTATGTATAGCCTTATGGTAGATGTCAAGATTACTATGGTTTTCGATGTGGGATTCCATAGTTTCGGCCAAAAACAAGCCCAAAAGAAGGTTCCTAAAACCGTCTCTTGGCTTGTTTACTTTTCTTCATATCCCGTTGACATTTAACGACCAATAGTAACTTTCGATAAGTGCTTATCGCTCGTTTAGTCGTTTATTGTGAATTTAATAATTAAACATATTATTTATATTAATTATTTAAACATCGAGTCTCATACGTAAAGTGTGCAATCCCGTGGTCTCGAGCTCGAATCCGGTCATACACATATTAAATATATCCATAAACCAACAAGAACAAGTCGAGTATGGTTTCCTGGAAAAACATTTTGATGATTCATCATCATACTTATCCTTTTGTTTCTAATACCATGTTAACAAGAATATGGATGTCACTCATTTCTTGATTAACTATTCTGTTTCTCGCTTTATATGATTGATCAAGATTACAAATTCTTGAACATATTCCGGAGACCTTAGGCATGGCCATGCAAACATCTTGACAACCCTACGAGGGCCCCAAAGATATTATACTTCAAAATAAATTTGAAGGAAACAAATCTGTTTTGACTACGAGCGAAATTCATAAATTTCGCAACATTTACGAAAACAACCCTTATAACTACCGATTCGTATAGTGTTAGATTGACTCACGAATGCACTACATCCATGACATTTCTCTGGTATCTCAAGTCAGAGGATAAATATTCATGATGTACTTAATGGCTAAGATCCATAAAGTACCATCATGTGGTTGGGATAAGTCCTATACTCAATCCATTGAATATCATCCAAAATTAGTCATGCTACGCATCAATACACTTTCAAGTATATTCTAACTAATACTCAGATTTGTCTTAATTCAATATCATTCCCATGTTATTGATCGACAATGGACTATTTAGAATAACTTAAGTTATTCACGGATTAAACATGCAAATATAGGACACAATATTATAAATGAAATTAAACGTATAAAGTACTTTAATTCATTATAAATAATAAATTTTTAACATCCTTTATCCAAATACTAAATAGATCAATGCATGATAATACTTAGTTAATGAATTTTTGCCTCAAGTCATGATAATCATACTTGTTGACAAAGCATAATTTCAACTAACTTTGATCTATAGGAATTTTGAGAATACTTATTTCAAGAATTCAATAAGTGAATTTCTTGTATGTGTTTACACATATCTTGATATTGTCATATCATTCCATAAGATGCGTGACAACCCCGAACCACCTTTATGACAATCACCTTTCAAAACCTTTAAAGTTTAAAGTATTCTTTATTCTTTAATATATAATGCATCTATGCTCTTAGTTGAGCATAACTAGTCAACATGGTCATTATCAAGGATACCATGACTAGAATTGAGTGTCATCTCAAGTATACCAGCATCATTGTGTACAACAATATGCTCTTTAAACATCCGTAAACTTTGAATATTATTTGTTTGGTGCCATTCAAACTTCATATTTTGTTGACTATAACAATCACATAACAATTGTTGTATAGAATCTGGAAGCAACTCCAGGCCGAGGAATGCAATTCTGAATCCAAAAATAAATATTACAATGTTGTTAAATCATCTTTGTAATCAAGCATGATACAACAACCTTATACACAACATGATGTACAAAATGAATCTTCAAGTTAGACTTTAAGATCTCATTCATATTCTATCTCGTCAAAGATATGTATTCATCATATTCTATTAGACTCATTTATTTACCGCATATATCACTACAACAAAAGTGGCTTTTTAGGACCCTTTGTGTGGGACGGTATGATAATGGAGTCCTAAAAAGCTGCTTAATAGGACATATGAGCGTTTAGGGTCCTTTTAAATATTTGCTACTTAGGCGATGTCCTAAAAGGTATATAATAGGATGGTCGATGATTTGGGGTCCTATTATCATATAACATAATATGACACTTAAAATATGGATCCTAATAAATTACCTTTATAAGGCGTTTATTCATTATGGTTGTATTATAATAAACCATAATAGGACACTGAGTTTTGAGTCATAAGACATCGATTAGTTAAAGCGCTTATTCACAAAAAGTTTTATTATAGGAAAATTTAATAGGACCTTTGACACGTGGGTATTATAACGTTAATCTTTATAGGGCGCTTATGTACAATGGTTTTATAACATCATTTTTTAAAGCGATTATTTGCAAAGTTTTATTATAACAAAACTTAATAGGACCCTTAAAGGATGCGTATTAATTATGGTTTTATTACAATACACCATAATAGGACACTTGATATATAAGTCATAAAACATTAATTATTTAAAACGCTTATTCATAAACGTATTATTAAAACATAACTTAATATGACGATTGACACTTGGGTCCCATAGATTGATACACCATCATAAGACACTTGATATTTGAGTCATAAAACATCGGTTTTATGGAACACTTATTCATAAACGTTTTTTATAAGAAAAGTGAATAGGACCCTTGACAATAGCGTCTTATAACGTTAACCTTTATATAACGCTTATACGTTTTTGTCCGTTCTTATAACGCTTTTTCATGAAAACGTATAATTACGTATAAAAAATGATGAAAATGGATAAAAACGTATAGACGTGGCAATTTAAGACCCATTGGTTAAATTTGGGTCTAGTTGGGTAATTTTTTTTAAGGAGATGGGTCTACATGGGTCTAGTTTATTTTAATAGATGGGTCTAGATGAGTTTAGTTTATTTTAATGAATTAATATTGATGGGTCTAGTCGGGTCTAATAATATACCCACATGGTACAAAATTTACATGGTTTAAGTTGGTTGTTAACTAAAATTAAAAATTCACTCACGGTCTATTTTATCGTTTCATACATTTTATCATTTTGAACGTTTTATACGTCTTCGTCCGTTAATTAACGGTTTTTACGTTTTGCACTTTTTAAATCATTTTTTACGTTTTGCCCATTTTTCACGTTTAATCTGTTTTTAAGTTTTACAAGTTTTAAATACATTTTTTATGTTTTGTCCATTTCACGTTTCGTCCGTTTTGTTACGTTTTCTTTCGTTTTTCACGTTTTCGTCCGCTTTTTACATTTTCTCCGTTTTACTCGTTTTGTCGATTTTACGTTTCGTCCATATTTAAACGTTTTGTCCGTTTTGCGTTTTCGTCCACGTTTTTCACGTTGTTGTCCGTTTTACGTTTCGTCCACTTTTACGTTTTCTCCGTTATTACGTTTTCGCTTTTTCGTTTTACGCTTTCCTCTGTTTTATTACGTTTTGGCCCATTTTCGCGTTTTCACTATTTTTACGTTTCACACGTTTTTCATGTTTTCGTCCGCTTATTTACGTTTTATGCTTTTACGTTTTGTCCGTTTTGCGTTTCGTCCATTTTAACGTTTTGTCCGTTTTGTCCGTTTTCGTCGGTTTTACGGTTTTGTCCACCTTGCGTTTTCGTCCGTTTATCGTTTACATCCGTTTTACGTTTAGTCCATTTTACGTTTTGTCCGTTTTACGTTTAGTCTTTTTACGTTTTGTCGGTTTTACCTATTCCTCCGTTCTTCGCGTTTTCGTCTATTTTTACATTTTGAAGGCGGAATCGTAAAAAAGCAGGAAAACATGTAAAAACAGATAAAGACAAAAGAACCGGACGAAAACGTGTAAAACGGAAAAAAACGTAAAAAAACATGACGAAATCGTGCAAAATCGGACAAAAACGTTAAGAAACGTTAAAGATGAACTAAAACGTAAAATCTGACAGCGTGTCAAACGGGCTCTAAAGGAATTCCATGTTCTAAAAAATGGTATAGAGCCTGTTATCTTGTAAAACCGAGCTTTATATTGTAAAACATTAAAGCCATGTTTTCTTGAACAAAACCGGGCTCTATTCCTCGTATAGAGCCATGTTTTCTTTTAAACAACCGGGCTTTATGTTGAAAAACATTAGAGCCGTGTATTCTTCGACAAAACCGGGCTCTATTCCTGAAAATATTTCAGGTAAATTTAGGCGGCTCATTAAAAATGAAACGAAAAAAACTTGTAATTTTGGGCGCCTTATTTCCCTCCCCAGTATCTCTCACTTTTTTTCACACCAAACCTAGTTTTTTTCACTTGCAGCCTCAAACCATAATTCCTCCAATATAGATCCGGTGTTTTGACTCATCCATCTTCTTCACGAATTTTTTAAAGTCGAGCACTAATGTCGGTATAAACATCATCCAACATTAGTTTTATTATCAACTCAAAGTTCTTGGGGCTAATTCCATTTGTTAAAATAGATCTGGGGTTCTTTAATTCTTGGGGTTTGATATGAATGTAACTTTGGCTTTTTTGAGTTCAGGTTTAAACTAGTTTCATAAAGCTTCTGGATCCAAGGTGAGTACACATTCACAACAATTTGTTTAATTGGTTCTTATATAGTTATATGACCTCACACTAGTAATTATTTGTGATATTAGTGTATTTTGGTTCAAGTTTGCATTTTTTTTTAAAGTTAAGGTTTTAATTTTCAATTTTAGTTGTAATATCATTGTGTCTACATCTTGCATCTTGAACTAAAATTGACAAGTTTAAGACTTTAAATGGGTATAAGTGAGAGTTATATCGATTTCGTTTTGTGTCGTGTCTCTGTTGACCGATTCTCACATCAATCTAACCTCTAATCTAATTGTTATTGATTTGGTGGTTTTCTCGCAGCCTTTTCTTGTTTCGATCGCAAAATCAAGCAATACATAAACTAGTCTATTGTGGTATGAAACTTTGTTCAATTTCTATTGTGCTTGGGTAGTGTGATATTATTCATAATTCCTGTAAAGTCCCCTCCCCTTTGTACGGTATGAAAAACCTGGCTTTATGACCATTTCCAACCGGGCTCTATGCCCTTTTTTGTAGTTGTGACTCGGGAATCATGGCAGAAGCAGACCAGGTATGTTCGATTAATATCATTATATATCATAGAGATATTTATTGGGTTGAGTTTAGGATTTTAACCCAAAGAAAACGTCTTGCACCAAATTTAAGCACCGGTAGAACTAGATCGAACCCATCTGTTACAACCGATTATCTAACTTGCCAAACTTTGGGGGGAAAAAAAGGATTCCTAGGCACTAAATTGAGCTTAAGCATATAAATTTAAATATCCAGGCATGTGTAGACACCAAAATTATAGTTCAGCATTATATAACCCAATCATCACCAGTTGTAATAAAACATAGTTTAGCATCATATAACCCGACATGGGCGGACATTTGAGGCAGACGGTATGCACTTGCATATATCTTTTGAGCGTCATCGGTAGTGTATAATGTTTGTTTTTTCGATTATAATTTTCAATTTTAACACAAAGCGCATACCCTTTGTCATATTTTTGAAAAAGCATTACCTTTGACGAATATCCGGATCCGCCACTGTAACTCCGATCATCATTGTATGTAGTAATAACCTAATTATTTTGCCTTAAAATAAAAAGAAAAATATTTAGACTTTGAAGTTAATATAGCTCTTTGATATTTTGCCTTAAACAACTTGTTAGCTTTAAAGAATGATATTCAAACTTATATCAAATTTAAACTTTGAAGTTAATATAGCTCTTTGATGCAATATTATAAAATTTACTATTTACCACTTTTGAATTTGTTTAAACTTTGAAGTTAATATAGCTCTTTGATGCAATATTATATACTATGGGTTTGTTTAACTTAAGCATCATGAAAAGCATATTCTCCACTATTTACAACTTTTGAATTTGTCAGCAGTGATTAAATTTGATGCAGAGGAGTAAAACTATGGACTGCATTTTTGACAACGTTTACATCAAATGACAAACTTTGATGTATTCAAAACAACATTTTCGTTGGCTTCTGCAAAATGAATCAGAATAGGAGTTTAATTGTTATTTGTTGATTTCAGTTTTTATTTATTTGCTCATTTCTTCAGGTTGAGGATGACATACACAAATTTGCTGATAGACGTCTTGATGTTCATGGGATTGATAAGGAGAACAGTGTAACTGAAAGCCATACTGTGAAGAAACAAGGTACTGTATTAAGTTATGGTCTTCTAGCCAACTTTTATTCTTTTTATTAATGTGAAAAACAACATATTGGGAGGTTTAGTGCACCTGAAGTACACTTCTTATGACTTACATTTATCCATTTATTCATTAATTTACGATTTATGTTTATGTTATGATTTATGCACCTGAAGAAACAAGGTACTGTATTAAGTTATGGTCTTCTAACCATTTATTCATTAATTTACATGTAGGTACCTTGGAGTGACGAGCGTCCATTAAAGAACAAAGAGTTTAACGCCATCATTGGTGCATAGTTTACATTGCGGTGCGATTAATCTCAAATAATGATGTTCAATTATGTTGAATTCTAGTGTTTTTCTTTATAGTTTGTTCAATTCTAGTGTTTTAATTTGGATTTTGTATACGATTTATGTTTAGTTGAATTGATGTATTATCTTAATTTACTTTATATATTTCGTGCATTTATATATATTTCTTTCTTTATGCGACCATAAATTTGGTTTCATAATCGTATTTGGGATATTAGGACCCTTTTCTTGGTGTTAAAGTAACTATAATGGTATATGATAACCGTCCTAAGAATTAACATTAAAGGACGCTTGTATGTGTATCAAAAGATTAAAAGTAGGTTACAACATAATAGAACATTGGAAAAGTGTCCTAATATGTTTTTATTAGGACGTTATTTGTGTTGTTTATAAACCTAAAATGCGACCATAAAATTGGTATCATAATCTTATTTGAGTTATTAGTACCCTTTTCTTGGTTGCTAAAATAGCTATGATGTTACATCATAAGCGTCCTAACAATACTTTAAGGGCGTTTTATGTGTCTCAAAAGATTAAAAGTAGGTAATCACATGTTAAAACATTGTAAAGTGTCCTAATATGGTTTTATTAGGACGCTATTTGTGTTGTTCATAGACATATAATACGACCATAAAATTGGTTTCATAAGGGTTAGGACGCTTTGGACCTATTACAACCGCCTTACATGAAACGCTTTCATCCTTGGTCCTATTAAATGAAAGGTCCTAAAAAGTACCATTTTATGACGCTTATGGGGGTCCTAAAAAGCCACTTTTCTTGTAGTGTATTTATAACAATAGACATATATTCCAAGGTTGTATGTCTTATTTCCAAATCTTACAAATGACATATAAGATTTAAGAAAATAATACTCCCACTAGCTTTCAGGAATACTTATGAGCTATCTTATTTTAATTATTAAATCAAACATGGATTTAATATTAAACATAAGAATCATCTCCTAGATGCATGCATACATCCATTCATGGATTCTTGCAGTTTGTAGATGATAAGGTTTTAAAATGTACCTTTTTGAGGGGTCATTTTAGCCCTTATTTGATCACTTTTGTATCCGTTATTACTTAATATCGTTCCTTTTCACTTTTAGGTCTCTTGAAGGCAAATTGCCGTAATGGCATATTTGGACGAAAAGGCGCGAATATCTGAAGAAAATTGCCAAGTCAAGAATCGAGACACTCAAGTCTGAAATACAAGGTGTGGCGTCATCGCTTAATCATGACGTCGAAGCATTTTGTGATGAACAGTCAAATTTCTTATTTACAAGTGACGTCGAGAGATGAAGGCGGCGATGTCACGGCCATAAGGTGACGCCGTCAAGCTACAACATGCTCGCAGTAGCGATCTGATTTGGCCATAACATTTGCATCTGAACTTCGGTTTAGGTGATTCAAAAGCCCACGTGACGAGCGAGAAATTCTGTTTGGTGAAAAAAGTCGTTGCGACGCCGTCACTCTTTAGGTGTGGCCGTCACTCTTGCCGATTGAAAATCGCCTATAAATATAACATTATAACTTCACTTTTGGTAGGCTCTAAACCCTAACTCCGATTCGAGGTTTAGATAGGTGTTTTTCCAAAGAACTTTGAAGGTTTCAATCACTCCAAAACATATTGTAATGGTTTGTTGATTATATCTTAATCCATATTTTCAATTTATCATTATGTCTATCCTATGTTTGATTGATTGTGTGTATGCTTGCATGTTCTCCATGTCCGGCTAATTTACTTGTGTGTTTTCTTAGGGAATATGAAACTTAATCATTGAATATTGATTGGCTGTCTCTTATCTTAGTTGTTAATGACCTAGTAATGCGATAGGTCATTCGTTGTGTACTTAATGCTTGATTAATCTTTGTGAACCTTAGGTTATAGCACCTTGAGCGGTTGTAAGCTAAACTATCCAAAGAGGCCTTAGGGTTAGAGTTTATGATCCCTAGTGGTATTTTGTAGACGAGACCCTTTGGTAACTTCAAAGAGTTAGGGATAAACGCATACCCTACAACTTTAGACACACAACGCGATTAAGAATAAGGACGTGACAATTCAACCACCAATAGGAGATAATTAAGGAGTAGTAAAACCTAAGTAAACACATCTTTAAACTATCATACGAGCACACAATAATTAGACATAGATTACATACACCTTAGATTAGATAATTAGATAAGTAGAGTAATCGGTAGCAATACCAACCCCCAAATCCAAACCTCGAGATTCGTACTTTTCCATTTCCTAAAAATCATAAAAAAAGACAAAAAAATAATCTTCCTCAACCACAACCCTAGCGTAGTAACTTCTCACTAGCATTCCTATTCCCCAGAGAGCGATATCAATACACGTGGCTTACCCTAATACTACACTACAACGATTAGGTTCAACGCCAGGGTGTTATAAAACTTGCTCAAGAAAAGGAAGTTCCTTTGACCCCGAATGACGCGTGTGGCGTTATCAAGTTTTAGGCGCCATTGCGGGAATATAATAGCTAGTTAGTAGTCCACCTCGTTTAGGTTTCTTTGCTTGATTCCTATCAAGTAAATTTTCTTATTTTAGCTTTCTCGTAGTCTATCCCCTTCTTCGTGACCTTTGTTCGTAATCCCATCACTTTTCATCATGGAAGGTGATAACCAACCACCACTCATCAATCCACCACCAAATGACCCGCCAAGAGCCCGTACTCTTGGTGAATACTCGAGACCAAGCCACCTAGGCTATAGGAACACCATTGAGCTTCCCGACCAAACCCAAACTACGGCCCTGCGATCCGACACCATCCTGTTGGTGCAAAACGGATGTGCATTCCATGGACTTCGTTCCGAAGATCCTAATCAGCATCTTAAGGATTGCCTTAAAATTGTCGATTCCATCGACCTTGATGCTACCACTCGGGAGACCACGCGTCTGCGTTTCTTCCAATTCTCTTTTAGAAAACAAGCTAGTAAATGGCTTTTTCATCTTCCCACGGGATCTATTTCAAGTTGGGAAGATCTCACTACCCGTTTTCTTGCTACGTTTTACTCACCTAGCCCAAGTCAACCACTTGACCATCAGTCCTTCAACTCTCTTCGCAACCAAATCATTGATGAAATCAAAGATCCTAGTGAGTTGCATAGGATAGACGTAAATGAAGAGGATAGTGCTTATTTCAATCTTTACCCCACTAAGGAAGAGGTTGCTTACCATCTATACATAATCAATAATCCCCGATCACCTATCATTAGGATATGCCCTAAGATTAGGAGAGGAAATCCTTGGAACTTAAAAATCCCTTGTATGATCGGATATAGGAGTGTCGACCATGCTTACATAGCTACGGAATCTCCCATCAATGTGATGTCATTTGCTGTCTATAATGACATTATGAATGAGCGACTTAATATTAAGAGAGACCCTAAGTATCCAGGTGGAGTTTGCAACTTTGTAGGAAGAGTCAAGGATGTACATGTCTTTATAGGAAATTTTACCTATCTAGTTGATTTTGTAGTCCTAGAAGATGTAGGATGCGTCATTGACTATAGCTTATCCCAAGTAGTGCTAGGGAAACCGTTTGTTGAAACGTCTAAAATGAGCCATAACAAGTATGATGGAACGGTTAGTTTTAAGGAAGGAACCGATGAAATCACTTATAGGATGCCTTGGAAAACAAATGAATATGGCCATCTACCCATTTTTGAACGAGACAACATCAAAGCTTTTGAGGACAAAAGCAAGGACGATGTTGAAAAAGGTTATAAATTTATGTGGGAAAGAAGGAGACTTTATTATAAGGATTGCTTGACCGTCGGGCCTAGATATAGAGTCGATGAAAATTTTGTCAATATGATAGAATTCTCATTGAGAATGCAAAACGAGACAACGTGAGGGAACGACTACGAGTCTAGCTACAAGACTCTTAAATAAAGAAAAGCGCTTCGTGGGAGGCAACCTATGCTTAATTGTTTGCTTGTTAGTGTCATATATCTTTTATTAATTGTTTATTCTCATGTATAAATTTGTAAAAATGCTTTATTTTGTTTTTAACCTCGTCTTAATTGCATATAAAGGTATTTTACATAAAGGAAAAGTGTAGGGAGGATTACACACGTTTTCAAAAGAAACGTAAACATGAGAATAACAATTCATTAAAAGATATATATGTGTGTTTGTTTGAGTCAAATGCTTGTATCGAGTCATAATGGATGTTTTGCGAAATTTTTCCGATTCTAAAGATGTAAATTTTCAAGAATTTTTCAAAAATCGCACCGCTTTTTGTCGATAACTGGCGGCGTCAGATTGCAACTGACGGCGTCCGGAAGGAGTAAAACAACAGTTACTTTTTTCTCGTTTTCGAGCTACTTATAAATTTTTGGAATTTTCGGTCTTAATTTTCGAGAAATTCAGAAACATCCATTCCACAAGCATTATATCCTAGTTTAGTAGAGTCTTATATATATTATTACCGCCGATTTTACGAAGGTTTCGTTTGTTCTCTTCAAATGTGCGGTTTCATTTATCAAGAAGAAGAAACAAAAGATTGGAAGGAGCTTTTCACGCACATTCTTCTTGAAATGATTTAACCACTACTTCACATACGGATCCTACCGAGCTAATCGGGGAGTATTAGTTTCTTTCATTTTTATTACCTTCTATTATCATAACTTTGATACTTTCGGGAACATTGGGGACAATGTTCGGTTTAAGTGTAGGAGGGAAAATAAAGCGGAACTTTGAAACTATGCTTATCCTTGATTATTTGCTTTGTCCAATTGCATGTGTGTAATAAACCATGAGAAAATGTCGGTTAGGGTAATTTTGGCACCAAATTTAAAATTTTTCATGACATATAGGAGTGGGCCATTAGTCTTAACAAAAGCGTCAAACGGATAGGAAGTTGCATGACTAGCACAAAAAACCCTTTACCACCTAAATTCCACCAAAAATGTGAGGATCGCCCTTAGATTAGTAGGCATTAAAAGCATTCATCTTTAATGCTTAGAGTGTGAACCGGTAGTATATTAGATTCTAGAACTTGTTTTGTGATGCATTCGAGATCGCTAGTAAGACTACACTTGTGTAGTTAGGAATAACTAAATGATAAGAGGCATTAGGATAACCCTTGTTTGATACCGTAATATAATTACTTCTTCCACATCGGTTGAGTAATTCCCCACACCTTTGCGTTTTACTCATCTTTAGTACACGATACCCTATTTAACCCCTCAGAGCCTATCCTTTTCGTGGTTCTCGTGATGTTTCAGTTTTCCGAAATATCAATGAAGAGCATTGTTTACACCCCACCCCCAAATATACACCCAAATCGCCTTAGCCTACCCTGTATGCACTCACTTTTAGTGCATTATTGTTATCACCCTAAATCCTTAGTTCAATTATCTAGTTGCTTGCATGAGTTGTTAAGTCGAGTCATATCCTTTGTACACAGTTTTGGGATGATTGGGACTTATGGGAAAAGTTAAAGTTTATAAAATGATTGGAAGGGAACGTTAAATTCCCTAATTTGTGTAATAACATACCCCAAGTGTTTTGATCTTTTCAATTCGGGTCAAATTAGTGTTAGAGTAATAAAAAACTCAAGTGTAGGGATGTGCCTATAAATCCCTATCATTTTGATGTTACCGTAGAGGATGGTAGAGTAAAAGTGTATGAAAAAAAAATCGAAAAGTGAAAAGAAAAAAAAATAGAGTGAAAAAAAAACAAACATACGGGCTACCATCCTACATCTATCCTTTAAATTTATGTTTGTTTGTTTCAGTTAGCTAGAGTCTAGAGTGTCGAGTCTTGACTTAGCAACACCATTCTTCGTATGCTTGTAACATAGAGATTTTTGACTTGCCACCACTAAATAGCCTATCCCACCAAACCCTTTGTTTCCCTACCCTAAGCCTAACATTACAACCCTTTAAAGACCTCTTTGATAGTCTTTCCTAGGTGCTTACGCCAAAGCGATGGAGGTTTGATCTATTCTCAAGCCTATGGTAATCAATGAACTAGGACCGGTTAATGAGTGTTAAATCTTCCATTTCCAACTTGTTATATTTCATATACACCCGAGAGAAATGTGAGTATCCAAAACACCCCATGTGAGGTGCTAGTATGTAATTTCCGTGCTTGTTATGTCTTTTGCGGGGCTTATATGTGTTGTGGACTGTTTTAAACCAATGCTTCATGACCCTTAACTTATAAATTAATTGGATAAAAGCACATTTGTTTGAGGACAAGCAAATACCAAGTGTACGGATATTTGATAAGGTTTTAAAATGTACCTTTTTGAGGGGTCATTTAAGCCCTTATTTGACCACTTTTGTATCCGTTATTACTTAATATCATTCCTTTTCACTTTTTAGGTCTCTTGAAGGCAAATTGCGGTAATGGCACTTATTTGGACGAAAAGGCGGATATCTGAAGAAAATGGCCAAAGTCAAAAATCGAGACACTCAGTGCTTTGAAACACAAGGTGACGGCGCCATCATGAATCATGACGCCGTCGGAGCATTTTGTGACGACACGAAGCCAAATTTCTTATTTACAAGTGACGGCGTCGACGAAGGTGACGACGTCACGGCCATAAGGTGATGCCGTCACAAGTACGCAACATGCGCTTGTGAAGTAGGCGATCTTGTTTTGGCCATAACTTTTGCATACGAACTCGGTTTAGGTGATTCAAAAGCCCACGCGACCGTAACAAGAAAATCTATAGTTTGGTGAAAAAATTGCCATGACGCCGTCACTCTTTAGGTGTGGCGCCGTCACTCTTGACGACATAAAATCGCCTATAAATATAACATTATAACTTCACTTTTGGTAGGCTCTAAACCCTAACTCCGATTCGAGGTTTAGATAGGTGTTTTCAAGAACTTTGAAGGTTTCAATCACTCCAAAACATCTTGTAATGGTTTGTTGATTATATCTTAATCCATATATTCAATTTATCATTATGTCTATCCTATGTTTGATTGATTGTGTGTATGCTTGCATGTTCTCCATGTCCGGCTAATTTACTTGTGTGTTTGCTTAGGAATATGAAACTTAATTATTGAATATTGATTGGTTGTCTCTTATCTTAGTTGTTAATGACCTAGTAATGTGATAGGTCATTCGTTGTGTATAATGCTTGATTAATCTTTGTGAACCTTAGGTTATAGCACCTTGAGCGGTTGTAAGCTAAACTATCCAAAGAGGCCTTAGAGTTAGAGTTTATGATCCCTAGTGGTATTTTGTAGGCGAGACCCTTTGGTAACTTCAAAGAGTTAAGGATAAACGCATTCCTACAACTTTAGACACACAACGCGATTAAGAATAAGGACGTGACAATTCAACCACCAATAGGAGATAATTAAGGAGTAGTAAAACCTAAGTAAACACATCTTTAAACTATCATACGAGCACACAATAATTAGACATAGATTACATACACCTTAGATTAGATAATTAGATAAGTAGAGTGACCGGTAGAAATACCAACCCTCAAATCCAAACCCCGAGATTCGTACTTTTCCATTTCCTAAAATCATAAAAAGACAAAAAATAATCTTCCTCAACCACAACCCTAGCGTAGTAACTTCTCACTAGCATTCCTATTCCCCAGAGAACGATATCAATACCGTGGCTTACCTAATACTACACTACAACGATTAGGTTCAACGCCTAGGTGTTATAAAACTTGCACTAAGAAAAGGAAGTTCCTTTGACCCCGAGCGACGCGTGTGCGTTATCGATTACATATTAAAAGATGATTTGAATTCATAAAACTCCTTTGCATTACTCATCGTCCTCGTAAAAGTAATTCCAAAACAAAGAGTTTTGATATTCATTGTCAAAATTTCATATCAATGAAACTAAGTATGACAATTATAATCTTTATACTTCTATTTAATGTATCTAAGAAAGAATATTCAATCATAGTTAATTGATTAAGTATGATTAATATTATTATCACTAGACATACATTAAATACGTGTACAATATTGTCCATATGATTTCTACACAAAGATTTAAACCACTAGGGTTTTCATCCTTTGAAGAAAATCATCTTCATTAAGATAAACCAAGTATCTAAAGTTGATTATCTTTATGGACAACATCTCTACATTCGTAGTATGATTGATTTACCATAATTCAACATTTGGTAAATTCATCATTATGATTAACAGAGCTTACCATGATCACGTAACTCATATCCTCAAAGATATTAAATATCGAGATATCCTTACGGATCTATGAATGACAATTCCATCATATTGAGGTCTATCATTTACATGTTTAGTCTCATCATGATATTTGCTAGTGCATTTTAAAAGATTATGTATTTTGTAATTTAATCTTTCAAGATCTAAACCAAACTTCCACTTGCCTTTAACAATTTTAAAGATTACCTTTAAATAGTTTAGAAAGTAGAGCAACAATATATTGTTCTATTATGGGATATTACAAAAAACATTGACAGGATCTGACATTAGTTTGTTACAACCCACTTTACAAGTAGTTTAACAAATTCAGAACTTCATTATAAGACTTAATGTGATTCATTAAATTCCATAAAAAATGGTGTCTTATTAATCTTCTAGGTTGGAATCTTATTGAGTATATTCAATCTATACTCAATCTACTAACTTTGATAACTTTTGGAAGAAACTATAGTTATCTTGAATCAAACATGCCAATAGATTTTGATTCTTCTAACGAACACACCATAAAACTATGGTATTTCATTAGAATTAATATTGTAGGATAATCTAACAATATTTAGGATAACCATCTACTCTTTGGCTTATCTATTTACCAACAAAGTAAAACTTAATGGTACAATAGAATTACCAAGTCAATTGCATGTATTATAACACAAGTATTCTTGACCAAGTCAAAAGACATAATAGTTATAATCCCACTATCGTTATAAGTCATTGATCTACTCATTGACTTCATGCATATGTCTTTAAACATAGCGAGTTAACGTCTTACTTTATATTGTAAGTCTTGTATTAAAAGACTTCATGTTTGTACTTACAAAGAGATGATAAACATGTAAAATTAAAGTAATTATGAACACCACCTCGTGTTTCAATTAATAATTTTCAAGTTAATATTTACAACATATATTTAAGTCATTCAACGAATACATAAATACTTAAAATCAAAGTAGTATTAGATTACTTCATTTAATTATGTCACTCCATGAAATGTTCAACGTAAGAAACTATAAAATCATCCATGCTCGTTCTCGCGACACGTGGATATTTTACCTTGGCTACAATCTAGTTCACGTTCTCACGTAACATAAATTGTAACTACAAGTGTTTATTAAATATTGAATGACATAAATATTTAAAGTAGTCTTTGTTATCATCTTGACACATGTTCTTAATGGGGCAATCATACACATCTAAATGTATAATTCCTATTAGAACGTTACTCTCTTACCTTGTGGTCAAGAGAATCCATTTAAATCATATTTATATGTGTTGTACCTTGCACACAATAAAGATTTCTCCCACTTGTGCATGGAACAACATCATGTAGCAGATAAACAACATGACAAATGTTTGTTTATTTGATTAATATGATTTGTGTCATGGATAAAACAAGTAGATGTAGGACTATATTGTTTAGTGAGGAAACGCATGACTATACTTAAAACATAAGTGTCTACAATTGTAAAGTAATTATCTTTGAAGATAATCTGGGTTACTATCTGTGAAACAAAGCTTGTAGCTCCCATGAATTAGAAATCATTATAACAACTTCTTATTCAATAATGCAACACAAATGCTCTCACCGAATTTGACAACATTGTAAGTGTTTCATAACCAATGAAAACAACTTGCTTTCATTTTACTTTCCTACATCTTTAAAGAACCATATGTAATCATTACTAAGGTACCAAAAAGTGTATTCTACTCTATCAATGATGGGTTATCCGTCAATGTTATTAACTTGAAAAATTGGGTAAGAAATTTCTTCCTTAACAGGCCTACCATCCCCATACTGGTATGTAGCACCTTTAAAGGCTAAAGCAAAACAACTAAATAAAATATGCTAGTTTTCCTTTTACCAATTTTCGCAGTAAATAGTCTAGCTTCTAATTTAGTAACTCACATACATGTTTTCCAGTTAACCAACATTCATGTTGGTTACAAAAGGATTCATTCACCAAATGAGGGTAATGAAATCTTTATGGAAAATAAGATGTGCAATTCATTGACATGAGTTACATTAGAATTTAGACAATTCAAATGTTCCTATTATTACCTTTCTCATTCATGAAAAGGAATAGGATTGAGTCTCATTCTTCTCCCATGGAAAAGAGATTTTGTTTATCTTTTCGGTAAATTTATTCTCGATCAAACATTTGTTTGACAGCAGAATGGATCAATTTACTAATAAAAGACTAAACCACGTTTACGGTTAAATGTTGCATTAATACATTCAAAAGAATTACAAAATTCAATTTTAGTATTTTTGATAATTAACCTTTTCAAGAAAATTAAATACCCATGGTTCATAAACATATAACCATTTAATTTTCACTGAAAACTAGGATCCAAATTGACATAGTTTCATCACATCAGTTGATCTCTAGTCTTGAAATTATTCAAAATGGTGCAGTCGAGTCTCAATTTCCAATTTTCAAATTGCAATTCCTAGATTTATGGGATTTACATTTAGCCAATTTCAATTGTCATGTAAACCTTTTGTTTGTTTATAAGATTTTGTGCGGTAATGATTTCTCTAGTGGACGCTAGGAATGAAGAAAAGAATTTTAAGTCGACAAACTCATTGACATATCTGGTTTCATATCTATTTTCCCTATTTCTATTCTTTGAAGTTCGTTTTTCACATTGAGGACAATGTCTTACTTATGTGTGTGTGTGTGTGTGGTGGGGGGTTGAATAGGAAAATTAGATTTTCATGCTTAATTTTAAATTTTGTTTGCCCTTGTGATCTAGTTGTTTTCACACTTTTAGGATTATATATTAGAATAATTGGATCAAACCACTCGTAAAACCGGTAATATTTGAAACTTGAGATGTGTTTCGATTACTATTGCAATCCATTCGGGATCGATAAACATTTGCTAGCACATATTACAACCCTTTTCCACTAAAATTGTGAGGATTTGAAGCTTTGTTCTATATATAGCATACATCTTTTATGCTTGGATCTTTTGCTATGAGTGTGCGGTGTTTTTATTTATTCTAGAACTTGTACTTGTAAATCATTACCGGATCATGGTGAGATCGCATTCGTGCGATATAAGTGAATTCGTGTGATAAAGAGGCACCTTAGGATTTATCCCAAATGGCCTTCCATTTTCCATCTAATGATATATTAGCTAGCCACATCGGTTAGTTAACCACCCACATGGACCCATTTGTAGTGCTCATTTTTAGCACTAGATATCCCTAGTTACACCCTCTGAGCCATCCGTTTCATTTTTGCTTCACCCATAAAATACAAAAAGATTTTACACTTTAACCCGTATCAATGTCTAAACGGTTGGTTGCTAGTCGCCTGGAAAGTGAAGATTGTTCAAATGATTATGAGTACCACATCTTGTGATAATGATTGAGCCATTTCATGAGTTTATGTTTAAAAAAATGTGTGTTGAAAGTATGGAAATGATAGCCAATGTGCTATGATCGAAGAAAAATTGTCATGGCAAAGCAAAAGCCACGAAAGCGGAAAATAAGAAATTGAAGCTACAATCATTTATTGGTTCGTGGAATGTTTGGTAGCTAGCAACACGGTATTAGACCTGATTTTATTGTTATTTTAACACCAATTGCATAAACATTCCCATGCCGTATCCATACCCTTAACCCGAAGCCATATCATTATAACCCGAATAAAAGACCTCTTTAGATGTTTTTACTTGGTGCTCATGCCACGTCGGTGGAGTTTTGTTTCTTGTACAAGCTTATGGTAATAATCTAATCATGACTGAGCAATGAGTGTGATTTATCTTGTTACTCCACTAAAATGAGTGATTGAGTGAATTATATTTCGTTCCTTTTTGTGAGGTGTTTTGAAATTTTAATCACACAAGAAAATCATTGGATATTGTCAAACATCTTGATGTTTCACCTTTATAAAGCATAATTGATGAATCTTCTCTCGTATTTATACTTGGTTGATTGACATCACATTTTTCATAATCACGATCTTGTGGGGTAATTTGATAATGCTCAGATTGTGCATGTTTCTAGTAGCGTTATGTGTGCTTTTGTATATGTTATTTGGTTATATTTGCGTGATTTTAGTGCTTAAACGCATCAAAAGGCGTTTGCCTAGTGTTTATAACCAAGTGCAGAGAAACGGGAGGAAAAGTAAAGAAATGTTTAGCAAATAAAAGATTTCCGTTTCAGTGAAGCAGATCAAGCACAAATCAGTATCTCAAGTACCTTTGAAGACCATAGTGATTGAAGAACCAAGTTCTACAAGATAAAGGAAGTAAAGACCAAGTTTCAGTAACTCGTATCGGTCCTAACCGGATCGGTTGGAAAATGACCAAAATGCCAAAATGCCATCACCAACCGTTCGGTCGCCACCCGCAACCGGAACGGTTGGATCTTTTGTAGAAGACCAACCAGATCAGTTGGTCATGTAACCGATCCTGTTGGAGAATATGTATCTTCCAAATCTTCATCACTAAGTTTCCCCTTTGCATCCAAACGATTCTAGGTCCTTCTCTTGGTGTATTCTAGTCCCTTCCTTACTCCTTGGAGGCCAAGTTCAGCAATTGATACCCTAGGCTTTGGAACTAGTATAAATAGAGGCCATTTGTGAGCATATGAGGCACACACTTCAATACAAATCTCTACTCATCAAACAAAGCTTTTAAGCTCTCAAATTCGTCCTTAGAAGTCCGAGAGAAGTTTGGAGTTCCAGAATTCCACATTTGGAGGCCAAATAACCAAGAAGTCTACCCCAATACTTTGGGAATCATTACTTCACCATTTGTAACCTTATTCCAAGCATTGTAAGACTTTTAATCATGTTTTCTAATGTTCAAAGTTCTTAGTTTATGTTTATGTTTGCTATGAGTGGCTAGTTTCTTTATACACTTGCTTAAATGATGTTGATTGTCATATGATTAGTTAGTGATTGTGTTAACATGTTTTAATTCAATTTCAAGTTGATTCTAAGACCAAATTGTGCTAAAGTTTCATAGTGACATTTGTTAATCAAGTTTGACTAGTTGATAGTAATCGTAGAGGTCGAAAGAACTTATTGTTATTCAACTAGTTATAATCATTTTGTCTATGGATGATTGTTTTTACCCATTATTCTTGATTATACAAAGGAACTAAGGTGTGGTTGTAATAGAAACACTTTTTGATTATCAAATTGGATTGGTTGGAAATATCTAAAAGGTCGTAAGATTAGTTGTTGAGAATCAATTGTAGCCTTTTGTCTATGATCGGTTACCTTTTGTATTGACCATTTCTTAAGCAATTTGACGAAAAAAGTGGATGTTTTTGTGTTTAAGTTTATGTATGTAGACTTATGAAACTTGAATTGATCTTGAATTGATTGGTTAAACGTAATGCTTGTTTTTATGAACTAAAATCTTGACGAATGTTTAACTTGTAAGAACAATAGATTAGTCCCCAACTAATTATCATAACCAACATGTTAAGAGGTTAACACAATCACATTAATCTATGATATGAAACTAGTTTAAGCAATCGTAGTTTTAATCATCTCGAATTTCATTATATCTATTTGCTTTGTTATATGTTTTGGATAGACTCATTGATTCAAACTTGTGTTTAGATTCACTCAAATCCTCGCGAATGATCCCGACTTACCTTCATAATCTTGCTATAACGGATGAGTATACTTGCTCGTATGTGTCATTGGTAATATTGGTAATTCACCTTTTATAAATTTAAAACTTGTACACACGTAGCACATCAATTAATATTATTATCACTAGACATACATTAAATACGTGTTTAAACCACTAGGGTTTTCATCCTTTGAAGAAAATCATCTTCATTAAGATAAACCAAGTATCTAAAGTTGATTATCTTTATGGACAACATCTCTAAATTCATAGTATGATTGATTTACCACAATTCAACATTTGATAAATTCATCATTATGATTAACAGGCTTACCATGATCATGTAACTCGGATCCTCAAGATATTAAATATCTGAGATATCCTTACGGATCTATGAATGACAATTCCATCATATTGAGGTCTATCATTTACATGTTTAGTCTCATCATGATATTTGCTAGTGCATTTTAGAAGATTATGTATTTTGTAATTTAGTCTTTCAAGATCTAAACCAAACTTCCACTTGCCTTTAACAATTTTAAAGATTACCTAATATATTGTTATCGTTTGTGATATTACAAAAAACATTGACAGTTCCTGACATTAGTTTGTTACAACCCACTCTACAAGTAGTTTAACAAATTCAGAACTTCATTATAAGACTTAATGTGATTCATCACATTCCACAAAAAAATGGTGTCTTATTAATCTTCTAGGTTGGAATCTTATTGAGTATATTCAATCTATACTCAATCTACTAACCTTGATAACTTTTGGAAGAAACTATAGTTATCTTGAATCAAACATGCCAATAGATTTTGATTCTTCTAACTGAACACACCATAAAACTATGGTATTTCATTAGAATTAATATTGTAGGATAATCTAACAATATTTAGGATAACCATCTACTCTTTGGCTTATCTATTTACCAACAAAGTAAAACTTAATGGTACAATAAAATTACCAAGTCAATTGCATGTATTATAACACAAGTATTCTTGACCAAGTCAAAAGACATAATAGTTATAATCCCACTATCGTTATAAGTCATTGATCTACTCATTGACTTCATGCATATGTCTTAAAACATAGCGAGTTAACGTCTTACTTTATATTGTAAGTCTTGTATTAAAAGACTTCATGTTTGTGACTTTACAAAGAGGTCATAAACATGTATAATTAAAGTAATTATGGACACCACCTCGGTTTCAATTAATAATTTCAAGTTAATATTTACTACATACATTTAAGTCATTCAACGAATACATAAATACTTAAAATCAAAGTAGTATTAGATTACTTCATTTAATTATGTCATTCCATGAAATGTTCAACGTGAAGGTATAAAATCATCCATGCTCGTTCTCACAACACGTGGATACTTTACCTTGGGCTATAATCTAGTTCACGTTCTCACATAACATAAATTGTAACTACAAGTGTTTATTAAATATTGAATGACTTAAATATTTAAAGTAGTCTTTGTTATCATCTTGACACATGTTCTTAATGGGGCAATCATACACATTTAAATGTATTATTCCTATTAGAAAGTCACTCTCTTACCTTGTGGTCTAGAGAATCCATTTAAATCATATTTATATGTGTTGTACCTTGCACACAATAAAGATTTCTCCCACTTGTGCATGGAACAACATCATGTAGCGATAAACAACACGACAAACATTTATTTATTTGATTAATATGATTTGTGTCATAGATATAACAAGTAGATGTTGGACTATATTGTTTAGTAAGGAAACGCATGACTATCCTTAAAACATAAGTGTCTACAATTGGAAAGTAATTTTCTTTGAAGATAATCGGGTTACTATATAGGAAACAAAGCTTGTAGCTCCCACTAAATTAGAAATCATTATAACAACTTCTTATTCAAGAATGCAACACAAATGCTCCCACCGAATTTGACAACATTGTAAGTGTTTCATAACCGGTGAAAACAACTTGCTTGCTTTTACTTTCCTACACCTTTAAAGAATCATATGTAATCATTACTAACGTACTAAAAAGTGTATTCTACTCTATGAATGATGGGTTATCCATCAATGTTACTAACTTGAAAAATTGGGTATGCAATTTCTTCCTTAATGAGCCTACCATCCCTATACTAGTATGTAGCACCTTTAAAGGGTAAAGCAAAACTACTAGATAAAATATGCTAGTTTGCCTTTTACCAATTTTCGCGTAATTAGTCTAGCTTCTAATTTAGTAACTCACATACATGTTTTCCGGTTAACCAACATGCATGTTTATTACAAAAGGATTCATTCACCAAATGAGGGTAATGAAATCTTTATGGAAAATAAAATGTTCCTATTATTACCTTTCATTCATGAAAAGGAATAGGAATGAGTCTCATTCTTCTCCCATGGAAAAGAGACTTTGTTTATCTTTTCGGTAAATTTATTCTCGATCAAACATTTGTTTGACAAGAGAATGGATCAATTTACTAATAAAAGACTAAACCATGTTTACGGTTAAATGTTGCATTAATACATTCAAAAGAATTACAAAATTCAATTTTAGTATTTTTGATAATTAACCTATTCAAGAAATTTAAATACCCATGGTTCATAAACATATAACCATTTAATTTTCACGAAAACTAGGATCCAAATTGACATAGTTTCATCACATCGGTTGATTTGCTAGTAATGAAATTATTCAAAATGGTACTAGTCGAGCCTCAATTGCCAATTTTCAAATTGCAATTCCTAGATTTATGGGATTTACATTTAGCCAATTTCAATTGCCATGTAAACATGTTTTATCCCCATCTTATGCCTTGAGTTGCCGTTCTCACTACAAAACTCAATTAAATTGTCCAACTTAAGAAACGTAAAATCATCCATGCCCGTTCTCATGACACGTAGATATTTTACCTTTTGCTTATGATCTAAATCACATTCTCACGGAAATAAAAGGTAATCTCGGTGTTTCCGTTTCATTGGATGGCGTACAACTTAAATTAAGGGTAATAATTTCGATGTCAAATCAAATATGTACAAAGATGTCATGCATTCATCTTCGTAGCATATGGTTTTTATTAAAACAGTTATATCCTTGTTTTAATGTTTAAGCTTTTCATCATCAAACTTTAATCGAGGTAGTGGTTACACCAATTAAAGAATTACCTTTAATTACCACTATATCCTACTACTGCATGAGTCATAAGACCCAAGTTATTCGGATAATTACTACAAAAGTGGCGCGTAAAATTTAAAGTAATTCACCCTTAAGATTTTATGCACACATATAAGAATACTTGGTAGCTCCATTAAGACGCACAAATGAGCGGAGAATCAGGTCAGCGCAAAACATATTAAAAACCCTCTTCTTTAAGGTCACAATTTAATGCGTACCATCCTTGTACCCATCACACAGTTTGTCATTAATGTGTGAGCCGTTCTAACTATTTTGTGCAAATAATCAATCAATTAAACGATTATGATTACTATGCTTAAAATACCCTTGTTACACATGACAAACAAGCAAGTATTTAAAAATAAACAAATAAACAATGAATGCATAACATAATAATAAGTCATGCATATCAAATAGCCACATGCAAACCTTTTGATAAATCCTATTAATAATCAATTCTAGATATGTCAATATGTATATATTTAATTAAGACTTTCACCGTTTTCATTATGTACAAGGTGAGCCACATGCATCGATTCATCGATTGCATAAGTCAAAAGTAAAACATATACCACATAGCACATAATTTATTAAATAATAATGATTGATGTCTTCCCAATTTTAGATCTATCATAATATTTAGTGTATATCACTTAACCAAGTAAAACATACAATAAAAGCGGATCCATGATAAAACATGCATGTAATTATCATGGATATAAATCACACTTAACAATTAAGGCAATTAAGCGAGTTACATAATACACATAAAATTGCATGCAACCTAGCGTTTCTAATCCAATTAAAACATAAGTTTACAAAACCCTAATTACGGCACCAAAAATGCCCCTAAAATAAATAGGGTTTAGGTTTGCAAACCCTAGATCTCGCATACAATTAATAACACAATCATGTTTATTTATTTTATGTGTTTCAGTAATTAATTACTTGTTATACAAGGCTCGTGATGCCACTGTTGAGTTTAAGATATATGAAAACAAATAGAATCATATAGACACCACAGAGTACACAGCGGAAGACTTAGAATCATAACAATAATTAATTAACTGAAAGATGCGTAACGTACCTCTTGCAATTGGTAGATCTCTTCAATTCAAGAACCCTAATTAGGGTTTATGTGGTTTAACAAATTGACCCTTATCGTTTTCAATTCAAACCAATTGATGTAACAATAGTGTGTTACACCACGTTTTTGTACACACGCACTATTAGCGATCCGATGTGAATGCTAGTTCTTGATCACAATAGAATAACCAAACACCTTTGTTATGCTCATGGTCACTCATAAATCCCTTACAATGGGGATTCACTCCTCGACCAAGAACAAAAGGGAAGAATAGAAGAAGTTTGGCCTTCTAATGAAATCAAGTGTACCAAAGGATGAATACACGAGGATGTATTTATAGCCTTATGGTAGATGTCAAGATTACTATGGTTTCCGATGTGGGATTCCATAGTTTCGGCAAAAAACAAGCCCAAAAGAGGGTTCCTAAAACCGTCTCTTGGCTTGTTTACTTTTCTTCATCTTCCGTTGATATTTAACGACCAATAGTAACTTTCGATAAGTGCTTATCGCTCGTTTAGTCGTTTATTATGAATTTAATAATTAAACATAATATTTTATATTAATTATTTAAACATCGAGTCTCATACGTAAAGTGTGCAATCCCGTGGTCTCGAGTTCGAATCCGGTCATACACATATTAAATATATCCATAAAACAACATGAACAACGTGATCATTCTTTTATTTTTATTATTTTTCTAGAAAACTGATGAACAACGTGATCTAACTGATGAACATTGTAACGTTGTTTATAGAAAAAAAACTCATGAATATTGTGATAAAAAGAGGGAAAAAGTTTCAAAAATTATATTCAAACATAACTAAACATTAACAAGGCAATAAATATTACAATCACATGTATTTTGATGATGTTTTCAACAACCTATGCATGAATTGAAAGCATAACTAAACATTAACAAGGCAATAAATATTAAAATCACAAGTATTCGGATGATGTTTTCAACAACCTAAGCATGAATTGAAAGCGTGGGCATATTTCAGCAACCTCTTGATGATGCTTTGCATAAATTAGTTAGAAATCTCGGCGTAGTATCAACTAACTGATTGATTTCATATTGGCAATATCTTCTGAGCTTTTGTAGATATTTTGTGACGATAGTATTCTCAAGATCGGCGAATGCATCATTTCCAAGTAAACATTTATTGTTGAACTCATACGATGATTTCACATAAAACTCGATTCCATATTCCTTGGTACTCATTGGCGATTGATAAGAACCCTTTGTTACTAATGAAAAATATGAGATCATCTTGGTGGCCCATTATTATTAACGATATACACTTGTGACAAGTGTCGGACTTAAGAGAATCAAACCCACACTAGTGTTAATTGTTTCTGATGTGCTATTTCATCTTGCTTTTAATATTTATAAAACTTAGATAACTTAGGATAGACACATACTAACGAGCAGAGAACCCGATCAGATGTAGTAAAGCCTTAGGTAAAGAGAGCTGTGACCTTGAAAGAACTAAGATGATTAGAAATGATATTTATAGTATATTGGTATGACAAGGTTGTTATAATCCATCGATATGCCATTATTCTAGTTACACATACACCAGAAATTTAGGGTAAAGATAAAGATAAACGAAGCTTAACAAAGAATACGAATATGAATTGATTCTCGATAAAAAGGTTCAATATAGTGGTTAATTATCACCAGACTCCTTTGGTCGATTCGTCATGGCCTATGGTTCTTAGATTCCTCACCAAGATGAGCAGGTCACCCGGGATCATTTGGCAACCTAATAGCAGTCATTAAGCACCAAATCTACTAGATCTAGACGGTGGGAACCCAACCGTTAGGAACTTAGATTCCCCCTAACATCTGAAATACCTCCACTTGATAGGTGATCATTTGGTCAGTTCGCACACGAAGAGTGGCTGTACTATGGCCAATTCCTCCCATACTTCGCTATCTATCAGTCTGGGGTCAGTTGGTCATATCTCCCAGCCCTTTAAATACTACCAAGCTTATAATACTACCAAGGCTATCGATCTATGAAAATACTAGCAAATGTCTATAAAGAATAGTAAAGAATAACAATAACATTAATGCAAACTTTAATTAATGATATGAATTTATAGTATAAGTTCTAGAAAAATATAAAAAGAATTCAAAGTCGAATACAATGGAAATCGTAGACGAGGACTTCGTTATTCTTCTTACAGTGCTCCCAAACCATGCTTCTTAAAAGCTGCTCATTGTAAAATCGTGTTCGCTCGATGGCGAGTTGATCTCCCAAACCCTAGAAGGTTTGACCAAATGAGAGATGCTTAAACAAAATCGGTCTAATGAAACCATCGACTATTTATAGGACAAAACTTAAAATGGGTCAAAAACCGATTAATCGAACTAGTTACTTAAAATGGTCAACAAATCGAGTAACCTTTGAATTTTGAATAATTATATATTATGTTTATATTTGAACACTTGAAATTACATGCACTATGTATCTCATACATATAAATCAAGTGTATTTCTTCATTAATCGACGATTAATCGCTAGGCCCTACCCGACCGCCTCACTGCGGGTTTTACGCCGTAGTCTTTGTCAATTTGGTGTTTATCGTTGTTGTTATGGCGTAACATGAGCTGAGGGTTATGCCGTAGCCTTCGTAATCTTTAGTTGCGTCGAGGGTTACGCCGTAAATCTTTAGTTGCGTCACTTGGTTATGCCGTCGTTAAGAGACAATCCATAGGGCTTGAAACGTCCACTTGCGCTTCCTTACTTTGAATGGGTCTTGAAATGAAATAATAAGGAATAAGGATGTTTTCACTAGTATTTTACTCAAAATGTGATGATATAGGGGGAAATTAACGCTTAAAAAATCAGGACTATTTGATGTTATCAAATATCCCCCACTTAAACTCTACTTTCCCTCAAGTAGACCAATTTAGACTGCAAAAGATACATCTTTGAAGAATGCGCAATTTTAATTTCCATGCTAGAACATTATAAGAGCCAAGCACCTCACGAAATGGGAACGAAAACACTCTCACACTAATCCTAATCTAAGTGTTAATTTCAGGGTGGTCACTCAAATGCATGGACATAGTAAGTATTCTATCATAAGTTTGGAAATTACACACAACTCCACCACTAGAGCTAAGGTCAAAACAAATTTTAAAAAGCAATGTTGGGTTGAAGTGTTTCAAAGGTTTAGGGGTGGTGTCATTACTAACGTGTCACAGCGAAGTAGATAAAATCAATGATACATGACCAAATCCATGGCCAAGACATCAAGGATTGCTGACTGCATCACCTAGACACGCTTCACGATAAAAAGGGTAAGGTAAGGCATGGGATATTTTAATGGGTGAAAAGGAAAAAGAAAACAAATAGTCTTAGCTAAAACCGAGTTGCCATCGCTCCACCAATAAATCAAGGTTCATCTTCATATGATCGGTATATGCTATTGGAATCCACCATTATTTTTCTTGAACTATTCTTCCAACCTTCGAATGTGATCGAGAAGATTATTCTCAATGCCAATTTCATCATATAGTGCTTATAATTCATCGCACTGTTAACACAGCTAACAATAAATTTTTTTTAATGCTTCCCCCCCCCCCACTTGAACTTGAACATAAGGTGATAACTTGGGGGTCTTTGACGATCTTTAGTGAGTTGTAGATGATGAGGTATGCCTCTCGGAACTTTATTTTGAACCTCAAACTAGGGCGAACAATGACTTCAAGGTAAAAAAGTAAGACTGCACGGTAGGCTAAGGTGTAAGGGTGTAACGAAAATAAGGGTTAGAAATAAAAGGATATGCTCAAAAAGGGTGTGACTAGGGGCATCTTGTACTAAAGGTGAGTGCAACAAAAAGGGTTAACACGGAGGTCGAAAAGCCAATGTGACTAATCGATAAATGCACAAAAGTGAACACATATGGGCTATTTGGGTTTAATCCTAAAACATTTACCTTTTTCAAATCGCCTTTTCCAAATGCACCAAGCCAACTTGATACACTACTCGTCTATGGTCTCGAAGTGATGTAAAAGCCAAGTTCTAAAGTTTACAATACTATCGGCACACACAATTTATGGTATATTTGGGTAAAATGGGGGAAACGGAAAGGCTAAATTTCACCACTGGCAATAAGTGTGCTCGGCTTTATGTGGGTCTAGATTGGTTAAAAATATGACAAATTGTTTTCAAATAAGCTTAAAATTTTGAAACCAACTAGGAAATTAGGGCAAGTAATCTAAGTAATCATACACTTCATTTCTATTCCTACCCCCACTTGAAGTGTAAAAGTCCCATTTGTATGAAGAAAAATAAAATAGAAATGAAAAATAATCAAGAAAGAAATAAACTCCCCTCTTGAATGCTTGCCCAAGATGTCTCACTAAAGGTTGAAGGTGGGTCATGGGGTGGCTAATGCGTGACGTTTCCGGGGACTACGCCTTAACAAATGTGTTGCTTCATGAATTTTCCTACTGCAGCAGGGGTTACGGTGTAACTGATCCTAAGGTTACGCCATAACTGCATCATAGAACCAAAAACCTGCACAGAATAAATGGAAATTTTTTGTACCCGACGGGTACAATAGATGATAGATCATACAAATATCCAAATAGTTAAGTTATTACAGACATAAGTATCAAATTGTTTTAAATTGTTTCAAACTATTTCATCAAAACAGGGAAATCAATCGTCCCTGGGAAGATCATGATTCAAGGAGTGGAGTTGGGTGGGATCGAACGGGGTGCTTGTGGGGCTGCCAGGAGTGGGCTTGGCCTGCATGAATGCCACTCCTCCGTGGATGCCGACGTCGGGGATGTCGGGCTGGTAGACATACTCCGAACCTTGCCACCTAGGGTGGCTCAAGTGCATGTTTTGAAGAATTTGGCTAGTCCGATCTGCACTCCAATGAAAGAAGTCCTGTTGGAGCTGCGCACTTGATCCATGTGATAACGCTACACACGTCGTTCAAGGCCAAAGGAACTTCCTTTCGTCGAGCAAGTTTTCAACACCCTAGGCGTGAACCTAATCGTTGTAGTGTAGTATTAGGGTAAGCCACGGTATTAATATCGTTCTCTGGGGAATAGTGTCGTTAGGTCAAGTGTATGTCGATTTAAGTCTAAAGGTGAGGATGATTATTTTGTATTTTATATTTTATGAATCTCGGTTTTGGAGGAGGGTGGAATTAGTTGCTAGTCAACTATCCCATAAGGTACTAACTAAATTAGGGGTCTACCAAGATGCGTGAAGCGTATCTACTTATGATGTATTACTCCTTGCTAGCTATCCAATTCTATCTCTTGAATTGTCACGTCCTATTGATGGTTGAATTGTCACGTCCTTTTTCTTAACGCGTTGTGTTTTCTAAGGTCGTAAGGTGTGCATTCCCTAACTCTTTAAAGTCACCTTTAAGTGTAGTAAACGAAATCCACTAAGTCATTCATAAACTAACTTTGAGGTTATCTTTGGGTTTAGTAAATGAAATCCACCAAGTCATTCATAATCTATCCAAGATTTATCAAGTATTAAACATAACGATAGCCTAGTCGCACTCCTAAGCCAATTACAATTAAGATAAGAGACAACCAATCAAACAAGAGACAGTAGGATGCAAGAATTATAAACTAAACCAATTAGACTCATTGAAATTGTCACACCCCTAATGATGAAGATATACACAAGCATCACTAAGAAATCAATGAGATCTAGTTAATTACATCCAAGTTTCATACAATCATAAGCAAACACTAGGTGAATTAGCCAAGCATAATATATGAAGAGCAAGCAACAATTATGATAATTAAAGATATACCATAGGATTGGATTAACCAACAAACCATTACACGATGTTTATAGAGTGTTTGAAACCCTTAAAGTTGCTCGAACACCTACCTAAACCACGGAATCGGACTTAGGGTTTAGGGCTTACAAAAGTGAAGTTATAATGTTATATTTATAGGCGATTTTACGTCGGCAAAGAGCGACGGCGTCACACCTAAAGAGTGACGCGTCGTCGACCATTTTTTCACCAAACTATAAATTTTATCGTTCGTCGCGTGGGCTTTTGAATCACCTAAACCGAGTTCGTATGCAAAAGTTATGGCCAAAACAATGTCGGCTACTTGGCAAGCATGTTGTGAGTTGATCACTTGTGACGGCGTCACCTTTTGGTTGTGACGCCGTCGCCTTCGATCTCGATGTCGTGCGGATCAAATCTAGGTCGTCTGAGTTGCGACGGTGTCGCAGATTAAGCGATGACGCCGTCACCTTGTATTCAAAGACTTGAGTGTCTCGATTCTTGACTTTGGCCATTTTCTTCAGATATCCGCGCCTTTTGTCCAAATAAGTGCCATTACAACAATTTGCCTTCAAGAGACCTAAAAGTGAAAAGGAACGATATTAAGTAATAACATATACAAAAGTGATCAAATAAGGGCTTAAACGACCCCTAAAAACGATACATTTTAAAACCTTATCAAATATCCCTACACTTGGTATTTGCTTGTCCTCAAGCAAATGTGCTTTTAGCCAATTAATTTATAAGTTAGGGGTCATGAAGAATTGGTTTAAAACAGTCCACAACACATATAAGCCCCACAAAAGTCATGACAAGCACGGAAATTACATAATAGCACCTCACATGGGGTGTTTGGATACTCACATCTCTCTCGGGTGTATATGAAATATAAAAAGTTGGAAATGGAAGATAAACACTCATTAACCGGTCCTAGTACATAGATTACCATAGGCTTGAGAATAGATCAAACCTCCATCGCTTTGGCGTAAGCACCTAGGAAAGACTATCAAAGAGGTCTTTAAAGGGTTGTAATGTTAGGCTTACGGTAGAGAAACAAAGGGTTTGGTGGGATAGGCTATTTAGTGGTGGCAAGTCAAAAATCTCTATGTTACAAGCATACGAAGAATGGCGTTGCTAAGCCAAGACTCGACACTCAAGACTCTAGCTAACTGAAACAAACAAACATAAATTTAAAGGATATATGAAGGATGGTAGCCCGTATGTTTTATTTTTTTTATTTTTATTTTTTTTATTTTTATTTTTTTTTTCATACACTTTTACTCTACCATCCTCTACGGTAACATCAAAATGATAGGGATTTATAAGCACTTGGGGTATGTTATTACGCAAACTAGGGAATTTAACGTTCCCTTCCAATCATTTATAAACTTTAACTTTTTCCCATGAGTCCCAATCATCCCAAAACTGTATACAAAGGATATGACTCGACTTAGCAACTCATGCAAGCAACTAGATAATTGAACTAAGGGTTTAGGGTGATAACAATAATGCACTAAAAGTGAGTGCATACTGAGGTAGGCTAAGGCGATTTGGGTGTATATTTGGGGTGGGGTGTAAACAATGCTCTTCATTGATATTCGGAAACCGAAACATCATGAGAACCGCGAAAAGGATAGGCTCGAGGGTTAACTAGGGTATCGTGTACTAAAGATGAGTACAACACAAAGGGTGTGGGGAATTACTCAACCGATGTGGAAGAAGCAATTATATTACGGTATCAAACAAGGGTTATCCTAATGCCTCTTATCATTTAGTTATTCCTAACTACACAAGTGTAGTCTTACTAGCGATCTCGGGATGCATCACAAAACAAGTTCTAGAATCTAATATACTATCGGTTCACACTCTAAGCATTGAAGATGAATGCTTTTAATTCCTACTAATCTAAGGGCGATCCTCACATTTTGGGTGGAATTTAGGTGGTAAAGGGTTTTTGTGCTAGTCATGCAACTTCCTATCCGTGAGACGCTTTTGTTAAGACTAACGGCCCACTCCTATATGTCATGAAAAATTTTAAATTTGGTGCCAAAATTACCTTAACCGACATTTTTTCATGGTTTATTACACACATGCAATTGGACAAAGCAAATAATCAAGGATAAGCATAGTTTCAAAGTTCCCGTTTTATTTTCCCTCCCTACACTTAAACTGAACATTATCCCCAATGTTCCCCGGAAGTATCAAAGTTATGATAATAGAAGGTAATGAAAAACGAAAGAAACTAATACTCCCCTGATTAGCTCGGTAGGATCCGTATGTGAAGTAGTGGTTAAAGCCTTTCCAAGAAGAATGTGTGTGTGGAAAGCTCCTTCCAATCTTTTGTTTCTTCTTCTTGATAAATGAAACCTGCACATTTGAAGAAAACAAACGAAACCTTCAGCGTAAAATCGGTGGTAATAATATATATAAGACTCTACTAAACTAAGATATAATGCTTGTGGAATGGATGTTTACTGCAATTTACGGAAAATTAAGACACGGAAAATTCCAAAATTTATAAGTAGCTCACAAAACGAGAAAAAGTAATCTTTTGTTTTACTCCTTCTGACGCGTCGGTTGCAATCTGACGCCAGTCGGGTTATCCTGACAAAACCGGTCTCTGCGATTTTCGGAAAAATTCGGAAAATTTACATCTTTAGAATCGGAAAAATTTCGCAAAACATCCATTATGACTCGATACAAGCATTTGACTCGAACAAACACATATATATCTTTTAATGAATTGTTATTCTCATGTTTATGTTTCTTTTGAAAACTTGTGTAATCCTCCTACACTTATCCTTTATGTAAAATACCTTTATATGCAATTAAGACCAGGTTAAAAACAAAATAAAGCATTTTTACAAATTTAAACATGAGAATAAACAATTAGTAAAAGATATATGACACTAACAAGCAAACAATTAAGCATGGGTTGCCTCCTACGAAGCGCTTTTCTTTATTTAAGAGTCTTACAGCTAGACTCGTAGTCGTGCCCTCACGTACCGATATAAGTAAGCTTATCCTTAACAATGTCATAAGGATCAAATTTATCATTTAGGTTCCTAGTAGTACATTCGGTTCGATATGCCTTTTCAAACTTCTCTCCATCGGGATCATAGATTGTTATCCTAATGTGCCACTCCCCATTATCCTCACTAGGTGGTTTATTCCAATCCCACTTATGTTTAGGCTTTTCAATTTTCCACCTATTCATGACAAGGTTGACGGGCAAACTTCCTAGGAACTCGGTCATCTTCCTAAATACTAAGGCGTCCTCGAACGGGTTCACTTCCATGTCCCTAGCCATCTATTTTTCATGGAAAGTTGCTTTACTAGCAAAGGCTTCATCTAAGTAGAAAGGTCGTTGGGGACCTATGAGGTTCTTATCTATCCAAGGTCCATATCTAGAAGCGTCCTATCCAACCTAATCTCATGTGGGATTTCCTCTTCTTTGTAGTACGTATGCCTTTTGACATCGTAAATTGACCTAGCACTCCCCTCTCCTACCACTATCTTGGACATCTTACAATCGATTATGGCACTAGCGGTAGCTAAGAATCCTCTTTCTACTAGTAATGGGTATGTCGGGTCCTTATACATGTCTAGCACATGAAAGTCGGCCAAAAGAGTCAACTCTCGTACGTGTACTACCATGTCTTTTATTATTCCAACCGGATGTGCAACATTACCGTCCGCTAGACCTAAGATGGTTTCCGTTGGTTCTATCTTACCTAAGTTAAGGCTTCTATGGAGGGACAACGGAACAAGATTGATGCATGATCCTAAGTCGGCTAGAGCATCGAGAGGTTTGGAAGTTCCAAGCCTACACGGAAGAGTAAATAGCCCGGGGTCGTCTAACTTCTTAGATAAATTATTTCGCATAAAAGCGGACCCATGTTTTCCAAGTTTAAGTTCTAACTCATATTTTTCTTTTAAAGCATTATATTAAGGTGCATGAGCTAAGACTTCAAGAACGGTTTTCTTGATGGAGTTCCTTATACTCCTCCTCTAGAATAGTTTTGGATTCTTGGTTGACGGTTTCTCAAGAGTAGGTTCTACCAATGGTGCAGGCCTTGGTACCTCATTTTGGATGGCTTGGAACCCTTTTGATAGCATTTACCGAGTGAACCGTTGGGTGTGAGGGCATGGATCGCGACTCTCCCATGGTGAACAAAAACATGAATTGATGAAATCGAATTCACTTTTGGGTTCTTTATAGTATCACTTGGGAGTGCTCCAATTTCCGTTCATTAAAGGCTTTTAAGAGAGCATCAAGCTTGTTTTTCATCTCGCCTTGTCTTCGCTTAAAATCGGCTTCAAGCTTAGTCAATCGAGTCTCTTGAGATGGCATGAATCTAGATGCAATTGCCTCAAGATCAGTGGGGTTCCCGGTGTTTAGAGAATTGAACCTATTAGGTGGACTAGATGAGCATTGGGGTGTGCTTGAGTTTTGGTTCCACTTAAGGTTAGGGTGATTTCTCCATGAGGGGTTGTAAGAGTTTCCTAAGTTGTTTTGTTCGGGCTTGAAAGTGTACCACTTCTCTCCCACTCCGTCGGTACGCACGGAGGCGTATTCCGCAAAAGCTCGTTCGGGGAGTCTTGTACAATCACGAGTGTCATGGGGACCACTACATAACTCACAAGGAAGAGTGATTTTATTCACTTGATGTGAAGACTTAGGATTTTTGTAGGAACTCATTAGGAATTTAACTTGATCTTCAAGTTCGATCATCCTACGGTCTGAAGATTGTGAGTCAATGGGAGGCAAGGAGATTGCCTTAACGGTTTTGGGCAACTCACGGGGGTCATTCCAACTTTCTTTGTCATAGAGAGCAAGGTCCGCTATTATACCCCATGATTCTTCCGCGGTGAGATCACTAAGTTTTCCACCGGTCGCTTGGTCTTGAGTTTCATCCCTTCTTCTCCAACAAGTGTTATAGAACCGACGAAAAGCTTCCGATTCCATCTACTCTTCAGTGTACAAACCCGTCCGCATAGTAAATTGCCTAAGAGTCAAACTTCTTCTCTGGCCTCCAAGTTGGAAAAACATCGACTCCTCGTCATCATCCACAATATCAGTATGAAACTCCATACTAGCAAGGAATTCCTGGACATACTTTGGAATGACCGGCTCTGTGATCCTGAATAGCCTCAACCATGCATTGCAAGTGAACTCCCCTGCATGACACGTGAACTTAATTTTGCAAAACTTCCTCAATTTTCTACTAGCTTTCCCGTTTGCCAAACTATCAAATGCTTCAAAATCAAGTGCTTCAGGTTGACTGATATCCTTCCTCTTTAATTTCTCAAACTCTTCAAGGCACAATTGCCTAATCCCAGCATCATTGTAGGCCAGAAACCTAAACCATTGAGCGGGGTTTTTTGCACCTGAAAATACAACAAATAACAGTAAGTGCAGACCTTACTGATGTTAAGCTACGGCGTAACCATTATAAGAGTTACGCCGTAATTAGGTCATTTTAGAGGTTACGGCGTAGCTTAACGAAACTGCTACGCCGTAATCACAGATTTCAATGGTTACGACGTAACTTACCCCCCAGTTACGCCGTAACTTTCCCCAGAAACTCAGCACCTCAGATGGTCCAATTAAGCAATAGATTACGCCGGAACCATCAATATTTTCAAGTGATAAAAAGTTTTGATAATTTTTTAACCTATTAGTGCCGAGGGACCGCACCTAACCCACTAGGTTTTTGTTTGACCCAAAACCCTATTTAAATAAAGTCAAAACACCCAAATTGACCCATAGTGATAGGAAACGAATCAAAATAACATGGGAAAATCATCATAATTATCAATTAATCAATCCAATAGCAATAAAATAGGCAAGATCCCTAAAATATTATAATATAAACCCTAATTGAATAATCGACATAAACGAATAAAAAAAAGTAGATGAAGAGATCTTGATGAAAAAATTTTTGGGAGAAAAATTTACTCTTTTGGTAGGCGGTGAAAGTTTTTATGTAAAACCTAGTTTTTAATCCAAATAAGGTTTTATACCGCCCGGAGGTTACGGCGTAATTCCATAAATAGTTATGCCGCAAATAATATTTTCAGAATATTCAATGGCTGTGAAGGGGTTACGTCGTAATTCTAATATGGATTACGCCGTAATTAATTTTTAATTTTAATTTTAATTTAAATTTGAGATTTAATTTTTATAAATCTGATTGTATAGTGGTTACGTCGTAACTCTAAAAAGAAGTTACGTCATAAATAAATAGTCAAAAGATTTTATGATACTTTTTAATTAATTGTAATATGGTTAACTCGTAATCCATGAAAGGAGTTACGCCGTAACTAATAGCATCAGAGGATAATATTTGTGTAATTGCAATAGGAGAGATTGAGAAACGTACCTTATGGAAGTTCTCAAATCTCTTAATGAGGTGAATATGATATACCTTAGATCTTACATTAATCGCTCCCCGTGGCAAAAAAAAGCGATGTGCTATTTCATCATGCTTTTAATATTTATAAAACTTAGAAAACTTAGGATATACACATACTAACAGGCAGAGAACCCGATCGATGTAGTAAAGCCTTAGGTAAATTCGAGTATCGTCCCAAGAGAGTCAGAACCTTGAAAGAACTAAGATGATTAGAAATGATATTGATAATATATAGGTATGACAAGGTTGTTATAATCCATCGATATGCTATTATTCTACTTACGAGACACGGAAATTTAGGGTAAAGAGAAAGATAAGCGAAGCTTAACAAAGAATACGAATATGAATTGATTCTCGTCTGAAGGTTAAATATAGTGGGTTATTATCACTAGACTCCTTTGGTCGATTTCGTCATGGCCTATGGTTCTTAGATTCCTCACCAAGATGAGCAGGTCACCCGGGATCATTTGGCAACCTAATAGCAGTCATTAAGCACCAAATCTACTAGATCTAGATGGTGGGAACCCGGCCGTTAGGAACTTAAATTCCCTCTAACCTCTTAAATACCTCCACTTGATAGGTGATCATTTGGTCAGTTCGCACATGAAGAGTGGTTGTACTATGGCCAATTCCTCCCATACTTCGCTATCTATCAGACTGGGGTCAGTTGGTCATATCTCCCAGCCCTTTAAATACTACCAAGCTTATAATACTACCAAGGCTAGCGATCTATGAAAAGACTAGCAAAAGTCTATAAAGAATAGTAGAGAATAAAAATAACATAAATGCAAACTTTAATTAATGATATGTATTCATAGTATAAGTTCTATAAAAATATAAAAAGAATTCAAAATCGAATACAATGGAAATCGTGACGAGGACTTCGTTATTCAGTCCTCCTAAACCATGCTTCTTCTTCTGTGTTTTGATCTCCCCAAACCCTAGAAGGTTTGGGAAAGGAGAGATGCTTAAAACTGGTGAAACCATCGACTATTTATAGGCTTCGAACTAGTTACAGCGTAACCTTATTAGGTAGTTACGTCGTAACTTCTTTTAATCGTTTGTTCTTATCCATGGTTACGGCGTAACCTAAGCTGGGGTTACAACGTAGCTTCTGTAAATCAAGTGTATTTCTTCATTACGGTGTAGCCTGAGCTGAGGTTTACGCCGTAGTCTTTGTCAATTTGGTGTTCATTAGTTGTTACGGCATAACCTGAGCTGAGGGTTACGCCGTAGCCTTCGTAATCTTTAGTTGCGTCGTAACTTCATCACCTGGTTACGCTGTAGTTAAGAGAAATCGTATCAATAGGGCTTGAAAACATCCACTTGTAGCTTCCTTAGTTTGAATGGGTCCTAAAATGAAATAATAAGGAATAAGGATGTTTTCACTAGTATTTTACTCAAAATGTGATGATATAGGGGGAAATTAACGCTTAGAAAATCAGGACTATTTGATGTTATCAGTTTCTCTCAAATTTTTTTTACTAGCTATAATATTACCGTCTTTGATGTGTTTGTTTTATGAACTACATTAATTATCTCATAGCTTTAATGGAAAAGCAATGTATATAGAGAATAAAAATTATTTGATTGGAGTGTTGCACCTTTTGTGTTTTGAGCATCTTTGTCAAAAGTTTTTGTCAACTTTTTTTCCCACATTTGTTGGAGAAAATAAACTTTAATTGGTTATATATTGTGGTGTAAATGGTTTATGCATCTTGAAATTAGTATTATGTAGCCGTTTGAGATTATAGAGGACGGTAATTATAGATTTAGCCTTCTTTAAAGTCCAGAGCGTCTAATTCATACAAGTTGTCACGTCTTTTTTTAACCCGTTGTTAATACGCATGTAGTTAACTTTTTGTCAACACGTCATAATTGTCTACATGTATTAAATATTGTGGGCCCTTAAAACATGTATTCATGTTGCTACCTCTTGTAAGATGATCAAGCATTGCTATTTAATTTGTTACTAATTATGATTTCCAAATTCACAAAGATAATATAAACTCCAACAAACTTAGTCATCAATATTTAACAAACCACTTGATTCTTATAACAAGTTTCAAAAATTTATTGTTCGAGAACATAAGAACAAGCGTAGAACAACGTTCACGGGTTAATTGTCATTCGGTCAACGACCGATCACTAGTAACTCATACATATCATCTTCTATCGACCTTTGATGGAGTAATCTGTTGAGATTGGGATTTCCTGACCTTGTGTTACCTTTTAGTTCTTTTTAATTTTTAGAATGTTCTGATTTTAGGACTCTAAAACAAAATCGACATTTTGTGAAGGTATGCCTATTTGGGATTCCTCATTAACTGGTATCAGAGAGAGCATAAAAAGGTAAATCATAATATTGATGTCAATGAAGATACTTGTACTTGGATTCTTGGTCCTAATGGTACTTTTACCGTCAAGGATGCTCGTTATAGGATTGACCAAAATATCCTTCCCATTCTTGCTCATGCTACTACTTGGGATAAATTGATGAGTGTGTAAATACTCATCATTTTTGTTCCTTCTGCACTGCAAAACCAGACAAAAACACATTAAAAAGTCTCAAAAGACAGAAAAATTATTGAGGCGTGTTTTATTCAATAATTGTAAAATCTAGTCCTAGTTATTCAAAACATGTAATTTTTCATAAAAGGCCCTCGTGAATTTTTAAGTTGTCAAATTTAATCTTATAAAGTCTAGTTTTGCAAAATGACAACTTGGGTCCTTGGAATTTTAAAGATTGACAGAAATTACCCCGGGACATTTTTAATTGGAAAATTATCATTTTTGGTCCTTGGAAAATTAATCTTGTCATAATCAGTCCTTATAATGAAATGTGGAAAATTACAATTTTGGTCCTTCAAGTTTGGTCAAATGGCAAAATGATCCTTGTGATAAACTAAAACCAAACGGACCCCTCTTGTATTATTAAACCCGCCCATCCAAACCACATGAACCCCTTTCAAACCACTTGAACCCCCTTTTTGTGACCCGTCCTCTCTATAATAAAATGCAGGTCAAACAAATAGTCAACTCCTCCACGGGTTTTCCTTTTCCCTTCCTCATCATCACCACCTGCAACACCAACCCACACTCCATCATCATCACACCCACCTTATTCCTACCTCCAAACACCCCAAGCAAAATGCATTTAATGCCTCGTCTAGGTTTCCTAGCAATCGAAAAGTGGGTTAAGTTTTTAGCGCCAAAATTAATCTACTGCTAAAATGAAGTCCACTCTTCCAATGGCTCGATTATTGATGGGAAATGCTCGGAGAGAGAAGAAGATTTTGTTTAATATATAAGGAAGGAGAAGCGAGAGAAAAGCGTTATCTAGTGTAATTTTATTTTGCTTAGCTCGTTTTAATTAATTTGCAATTTCGATTATGTCTTAAAGCTTTCAAGTACTTTGTTAAGTTATTCCAATGTATTGTAAACCTTTTCAAGTAATCAATTTCAAGTTTCAAGTTCAATTCGGTTTATGCCATTTTCAAGCTCAAATTCTCAAATCTTCTTGTATGTTGTTGTAGTGGATGATAAGGACTTAAATAGATCATATAAGCTCCTATAAAGCTTAATATAGCTTTTAGAAACCATAAAAGTCGGTTTAGAGATAAAATCAAAAAAAAAAAAAAAAAAAACCAAAAATCATATAATTAGATAAAAAAAAAAAAAAATCGACAAAGATGATCAAGAAAGTCGGAGCAGGGTGAATTATGGATTTCTCGGGTTAGAGGCTTAGTGGTAGCCTCTATAGGAGTATTTCTTGTTCCTTGGTTCTTGTATCTTCATTTGGATTTCATTTGTAAGCATATTTATAAGTTTTTGGTATTTTACTGTGTGTAATTTAGATTGCTGTTTATCTTTGATCTATATGCTTATTATGTGTACTTAAGTTGTTTTAGTGCTTAAGATTGCTAGGTTGTTCATTAGAATTTGTTGTTTAAAAATCTTGATTTCACAGTTGAAATTGCATATGGTTCATGTCTGTGTTTCATGCTTGTATTGCTGATCTTTTATGCTTTCATGGACTGTTATAATCATAAAATAAAGATTTGAATCAGTATTGAGGTCTAATTTAATAAGTTGCTTTGAAAATAAAAAGTTAGTGTTGCATCAGTGGTGTTTGGTTTGGACTGTGTTCACTGTGACAATAAGTGTTATTGTTGTTAACTTTGGTTTGCATATATCACTTAAGGTCTATTTAGCTCGAGCAAACATAAAATTTACTTAGTAATTCTAGCTTGAAGTGCTTATTTAGGAATCTGGAGATGTTTATTTTTGATTCTCATCTAGTACACTTAGATTCTTGATTATCATTGATTAGTTATTTTCAATTATCGCGATTCACGATCTGTTTGGATTCTCATTGAAGTGATTTTGATTCTAGCGATGTAGAATTTTAGATTATGCCGATTTCTTGGTTTTTAGCTAAATTCTATTTGATTTCTGATTCTGATTTGTTTATTGTAGCTTATTAGTATATTTCTTTACATGTTTTAGCTTATTTCGAATACTTATCAACCAAAATCCTTTAATCATTGTTCTCAGTGATCATTCTTCTTTTGAAAGTTTTAACACACCATTCATCCTCCGTGGGATTTAACGACCCGGGAATCCACTATATTCCAAGGGAAATTTGTATTGAGTCTATAATATTTGAATGTTGTTGACTAAAACCTTTGGTCAATAATTCTTGACTGTTTCGACCACAACCAAATTTTGGCGCGGCTGCCGGGGAGGCTGAAGCGTGTTTTAAACACAATCAGACCCATTCTTGCACATATACCACCTTTTGTAAACAGTTTTTTTTTGTAAAGTTATCAAAAATCAAAAAAGTTCATTAACACTTTTCCTGAAGTGTTAACAACACCAAACAAAATATAAAACAACAAAACAATCGTAACGTTTCCTATCTTGTATTTTCTTTAAGGTGATTCTTAAAGAGGTACGATTTGGTCAAACGAGACGATACCAAAAATATTGTCCAAAAGTTTTTAAACCCTTAGCACAAATCCATACCTACGTCTTTTTAGTGGCACTTAATAAATACATAAAAATCAACCACCGCAAACCAAGGCAGAACACCTACCAACTGGGGGGGTGAACATCAATAAGTTCCCAATCTTAAAGATCAAAACTTGCCTTTGTGTCCTTGTGATTTGGTGTACCTTTGTTAAAGAAGCCATCTCATTTGTGATTATTGGTTTAAGTTCACTTGTCGTTTTGCCTCGCATTTGTTTTTGAAAACTGATTTTTATACTTAGTGCATGCGCACTGTTCTTCTAGCTCCACAAATCCACTTTCGAGCTTGTAAGTATTCCACGTGACGTGAGGACGTTCGCTCCTTCGGCGATGGCGAGGAACGTCTAGCACCACCACCTCCGTCGTAATGGCGTAAGAGCGTCCTATGTGCGAGCTTCTCCAGCACCCATCGATGGGTATGGAGATGCTATTGTTATCCCAACCATTGTGGTGAAAATTTTGAACTCAAAACCGGGTTACTAAATCTTGTAACCCAAAGCCAATTTTATGGTTTTGAGAGGATGACCCTCATGCACACATTCGATGGTTCAACAAGATTGCATCGACCATCAAATACAAGAATGTCCCACATGAAGCAATAAAGCTTCTTCCGCTCCCATTCTCTCGAGGACAAGCCCGGTTTGGCTTGAAAACAACCACCTCGCTCCATTGAGACATGGGAGGATTTAGTCACTAAGTTTGTTAACGAGTTCTATCCTCCATCCCGAACTACAAGTCTTAAGAATGAGATAATGGAATTTACTCAAAGATTTGATGAATCATTCGGTGAGGCATGGGATCGTTACAAAGAATTGCTCATAAATGTCCTCACCATGGTTTCTCCGAGTTGATGCAACTCGATACTTTCTATAATGGAGTGAGTCAATCGATCAAGATTCTCTCAATTCCTCCGTTGGAGGAAATTTCTTGAGCAAAACGTAAAGAAGCTTTAGCGATAATTGAAAACAAGTCTAAAGTCCGCCCGCACAAAGCAAACCGATTGTTTCCCAAGTCGGTGTTGGTCCTTCGTTTCATCGCGGTGAGTCAATCTAGCACCGATGCTAAGATTGACAAACTCACTAAGCAATTCAAGCTTTGGTTCTCTCAACCAAAAGAAAGTTTCTTTTCCACAAACTTCACCTCCTGAAGTTAAGAAAGTGGAAGAATGTGTTACTGCGGTGGCCCCATGCCTATTACAATGTATGGCCACCGATGGTAACCCTTTTGCAAACGCGGGCGGGATTTCCAATTCAGAGGCAACCAATACCGTGCTCCTATGGACCCGAACCACCGTCCTAACCACTACCCCGCACCACCCGGTTTCAACCAAAACCAAAACCGTAATCAAAATCGAATAGAACGAACCAAGGTTTTCAAAACCAAGGTAATTTTAGTCGAAATAACGGTTTCAAAATCAAGGTCAAAATTTCCAAAACCAAGGAAATTTTAATAGAAACCGAATCGTGAAATTTCAACCTGGTATTTTCATGGCAATAATCAAGGAAATTTTCAAGGCCCTAATCCAAACAATAGAGGCGAAATTTTCCTACACAAACTCAAGCCATTGTTCCAATGGACCATCATCGATGAGTTGTTGAAGCAATTCATGAAATCCCAAGAGGAAATGAATAGGTTGTTGGTTAGCCGATTTCTAACATTAAGAAGTCTTTAAATGATCGACCCTCCTGGCTCGGTACTTTACCTAGCAACACGATCGCTAATCCGAGGCGATGCAAAGCGATCACAACCGAAGTGGTGCTTCATATGATGGACCCGCTATTCCTACTACCTCTTCTTCTTCTCTCCCAAAGGTAGTGGAAAGTGAACTGAGGCGATAAAGGACCAAGTGCAACCCACTAGCTCGCAGAGCACAAAGACATGTCCACCCTCAAGTTGTCCCTAAACCCAAACCCAAACCAGAGTTGTTTTGAACCTCCTGTAGCTCCCGTTAAAACTCCAAATCCAAAAATTCTATTCCTTACCCATCACGTTTAAATGAGCAAAAGCTCCACGAAAAAGCTACCATAAAATGGACAAATTTTTCAAATTTTCCAAGAACTACATTTTGACATAACCTTATGGGATGCTATCATCTTGATGCCCAAGTTTGCATCAACTCTCAAACACATGTTAAGCAACAAGGAAAACTGTTTGAAATGGCTAAAACTCCTCCGAACGAGAATTGCTTAGCTTACATTAAAGAAGCTTCCCAAAAGCTTGGAGATCCCGTAAAATTTCTTCACCTTGTGTTTTTTCAGAATGATTGAATGCTTTGCCTCGCCGATCTTGGTGCAAGCATCAATCGATGCCTTATTCGATATGGAAGAAACTTTCTATTCGAACTTATTCCTACCGCATGACTCTTGAGCTTGCGATCGTTCAATTCGCGTCCTCTTGGCATCGCCGAGGATGTATTCGTAAAAGTAGAAAAGTTCCATTTTCCGGTGACTTTGTGGTTGTTGACTTGATGTCGATCCACGGGTTCCTCTCATTGTTGGACGAGGATTCACGAGAACAGCCGTGCTCTCATTGATGTATTTGAGCAAGAAATCACATTACATGTGGGTAATGAAGTCAGCCACCTTTAACCTTGATCAAACTTGAGGTACTCCAAACTATGATTACGAGTCGGTTAACCGAATAGATATCATTGATGTTGCTTCGAAGAGTACTCTCAAGAAGTTCTCGGTTATGTTCATAATTCTTCGAGTGATAATCTCACTCATTCATCTCAACCCATCATTGCCAATTCTACTCCTTCTCTCACTCCGCTTTGAGGAAGTGACTTCATCTTGGAAGAGATTGAAGCATACTTGTCTAGTGATTCGGTTTCATGGGAAATTGATCACGCTTCAATTGACATGGAGGGAGACATTCTTCTTCTTGAGAAGTTGTTAAATCAGGACACTTCTCCCCCACTCCCTCCCGTTGAGCTTCATAATAAGGAAGTTAAGTCGGTTGAGAAATCAAGAATTTCACGAGGTTGAACTTAGGACTTACCACCTCATCTCGAGTATGCATTTCTTGAGGGTGATGATAAATTATCCGTCATTATTGCTCGAGATTTGAGTAAAGATGAAAAGACTGCTCGATAAAGGTCTTGAAGTCACACAAGCAAGCGATTGCTTGGAAACTCTCCGACATTAAGGGTATCAACCACGAGTTTTGTACTCAAAAATCTTGATGGAGGATGACTTCAAGCCGCGATCCAACATCGAAAGAAGAGTGAATCCAAAGATTCATGAGGTTATCAAAAGGAGGTTCTCAAACTTCTTGATGCGGTTTAATTTACCCGATCTCGATAGTCCTTGGGTCGATCCCATCCACCGTGTTCCAAAAAGGGTGGCATAACTGTTGTCACAATGAAAAAACGAGTTAATTCCAACTCGATTGGTTACGGGATGGCGTGTGTGTATTGACTATCGCAAGTTAAATGAAGCCACCGTAAAGACCATTTTCCTCTACCCTTCATGGACCAAATGCTTGAGAGATTAGCGAGGAACGAATACTATTGTTTCCTAGATGGTTTCTCGGGGTATTTCAGATCCCCATCGATCCACGGGATCAAGAAAGACCACATTCACCGCCCATATGGAACTTTTGCCTACGACCGTATGCCTTTTGGCCTATGTAACGCTCCCGCACGCCCAAAGATGTATGATGGCAATTTTCCACGACATGATCGGGAAACAATGGAGGTGTTTATGGATGACTTCTCGGTTATTGGGGACTCATTTCACATGTCTCTCCATTTAGAAAAAATGCTCAAACGGTGTGAAGACACCAATCTTTGTCTAAAGCGGGAAAAGAGCCATTTTAATGTCAAGGAAGGAATTGTCCTAGGCCATAAGATTTCAAAAATGGGATTGAGGTTGACAAAGCGAAAGTGGATGTCATTGCCAATTGCCTCATCCTACTACCGTCAAAGGTATTAGGAGTTTTTAGGTCATGCCGGTTTTATCGCAGATTCATACAAGATTTTTCTAAAATCGCTCGCCTATGACTCATCTCCTTGAGAAGGATGCTCCTTTTATCTTCTCACCGAGTGCATCGAAGCTTTTGAAACATTAAAGAAAAAGCTTACGGAAGCACCCATTCTCGTTGCCCCAACCGGATTTACCCTTTGAACTCATGTGCGATGCAAGTGATTTTGTTATTGGTGCGATCCTTGGGAAAGCGTAAAACCAAGCATTTTCAGCCTATCCACTACGCGAGTAAGACTATGATCAAGCTCAACCCATTACACCACTACGGAAAAAGAGCTTCTAGCTATGGTGTATGCATTTGAGAAGTTTCGCCATACCTAATCTTGACCAAATGCGTAGTCTATACGGATCACTCGACTCTCAAATATCTCTTTGCAAAACAAGATGCAAAGCCGAGATTGCTCCATTGGGTTCTCCTCCGCAAGAATTTGATATCATTATACGTGATAAAAAGGAGCCGAGAACCTAATCACGATCATCTGTCCGATTAGAGAACCCTCACCAAGATGTGTTCGATAAAAGGAAATAAACAAAACATTTCCTCTCGAAACACTCAATGTGGTTTCTTTTCGTGGAGACTCTTCTACCCCATGGTTTTCGACTTTGCAAATTACCATGCGGTAACTTTGTGGTGAAAGGGATGTCGTCCCAACGGAAAAACAAATTCTTTAAAGATGTAAAACATTACTCGGGACGACCCCTACTTATTCAAAATTTGCGCGGATGAAGTCATCAGCGATGTGTGTATGGTCGAAGCCAATGACATTCTCAAGGCTTGCCATTCGGACCTACTAGGGACATCATAGCCCCAACTACACCGCCAAGAAGGTGTTTGATTCCGGATTTTATTGGCCCACGATTTACAAGGATGCCCACGAATTTGTCAAAACACGCGACGCTTGTTAACGTCACGGAAATATCTCACAAAGAAATGAAATGCCGCAAAACGCCATTCAATTGTGCGAGATTTTTGACATCCGGGGCATTGACTTTATGGGGCCTTTCCTTCATCTCGAGGAAATAAATACATACTCGTGGCCGTTGACTATTTGTCAAAATGGGTTGAAGCGAAAGCTTTGCCCTACCAACGATGCCCGAGTTGTTGTGAAATTCTTAAAATCTCTTTTGCTAGGTTTGGAACTCCACGAGCTATAATCGGTGATCGTGGTGCGCATTTCTGCAATGACCGGTTTGATAGAGTCATGCAAAAGTATGGTGTAACTCACCGTCTCTCTACTACGTACCACCCCAAACTAGTGGGCAAGTGGAAGTTTCCAACCGAGGATTAAAAGAATTCGGAAAGGACAAGAGGCGAAAACCGTGCCTCTTGGTCGGATAAATTGATGACGACTGGGCCTTCCGTGACACTTATAAAACACCCATCGGTGTACTCCATACAAGCTAGTGTACGGAAAGGCGTGTCATCTATCGATTGAGCTTGAGCACAAAGCATACCGGGCCTTGAAACATGCCAACTTCGATATTTAGATACCGGTGATCACCGGAAAGTTCAAATGAATGAATTAAATGAACTCCGTGATCAAGCATACGAAACTCTTTGATCTACAAAGAAAAGACAAAGAAGATTCATGACTCAAAATCAAGAACCGCGTTTTCAACGTCGGTGATCGAGTCCTTCTTTTCAATTCGAGATTGAAGATTTTCTCAGAAAACTAAAATCCCTGATGTCGGACCATTCACAATCACTAAAGTATTTCCTTATGGAACCATTGAGTTATCTCAACCCGATGGTCCAAATTTTAAAGTGAATGGTCATCGATTGAAGCACTATTTTGGGAGATCATTCCACATGTAGTGTCCGGATCTACAAACTTTCCCCATGAACCAATGAATGCGGGATCGAGTCAAGCTAGCGACTCGGGAATCAAAAATAATAGCACGCCATATGGGTTTTCACCCATATTTCGACTTCTTTTACTTTCTACCACCCTAGTGTGGGGAGTTGCCCATTGTTGTATATAAGTGTTCAAAAAAAAAACAATAAAAATAAAAATGGCCGTTGTATTTCCTTTTACGTTCTATGTTTCGCATAACCGCGGTACTTTGAATATTGAGGGCAATATTCATTTCTAGTGTGGGGGAGAATTCTCACGAATTTTATCATGTAATTATACCACCCAATTCCCCATTTTGGCCAAAATTTTTTGGAGTAAGTGTTTTGCCCTTACTCATCTTACGGTTATCCGTCCGCCATGTCTAATAAACAAAAGGATTGGCTAATCCAGAGCAAACGGATCTTGGTAAAGATATCTCAAATCCGTTGACGACTTGCAATTTGCCCAAAATTGTATGGTGTTCACTCACCATATCTTTAATAAGTGAAGAGTTGGCTAGCCGCAAGTTTATGGCTTGTGGTAAAGGCGTTGGAAAACCATAATTGGTAATCGACTCACAAAAGATATTTTATCTAAGAGTTGGCTAGTCCGAAGCAAACGGCTTCGTAAAGACAAATCAAATCCGTTGAAAGTCGGTGATTTGCTCAAAATCATTTGGTTATCGATGTACCAAGGTTCTTACTTGAATGAAACATTTGGCTACTCCGAGTAATGGCTTTTGGTAAAGAGATTCAAATCCTTTAAGTTTTCAAAAAATTGCTAGGGACTAGCAATAGTTTAGTGGGGATTGATGAGTGTGTAAATAATCATCATTTTGTTCCTTCACACTACAAAACCGGTCAAAACACTTTAAAAGTCTCAAAAAGATGTAAAAAATATTGAGACTGTGTTTTATTCAATAATTGTAAAAATCTAGTCCCTGGTTATTCAAAACATGTAATTTTTCATAAAAGGCCCTCAGGAATTTTTAAGTTGTCAAATTTAATCTTATAAAGTCTAGTTTTGCAAAATGACAACTTGGGTCCTTGGAATTTTAAAGATTGACAGAAATTACCCCGGGATATTTTTAATTGGAAAACTATCATTTTTGGTCCTTGGAAAATTAATCTTGTCATAATCAGTCCTTATAATGAAATGTGGAAAATTACAATTTTGGTCCTTCAAGTTTGGTCAAATGGCAAAATGATCCTTGTGATAAACTAAAACCAAACGGACCCCTCTTGTATTATTAAACCCGCCCATCCAAACCACATGAACCCCTGTCAAACCACTTGAACCCCCTTTTTGTGACCCGTTGTAACAACTCGCACTTTACCTGATATTCGTTTCCGAGAAAATTCATCTGTTTTTCATTTACGAACTTTTCTGAGCTCATTTGACGGGGAAAACGAGAAAGTTATCTCATGAAACGTGAAAATTAGACACGACGCATACCGGAACAACCATAAACCTATTAATCATCTTGATGCGTTTGTTATCTGATTTGCGAGAAAATAGTCGTGTAAATACTCAGTTTTATTGAAAAATTATTACGAACGTGTTGGCGTAAGTCTCGTAACTTTTATCGAACATTTATTCCTCTGAATGTGTCCCGAACCTAATATTTATAAAAGTTTACTGGAAATTACAAGAATGGTCCCTGTTATATTTTCATCCACCTTACCCTCAAGTTTGAAAGTTGGCAAAGGGTCCTCCAAGAGTATATAAACTCCTACCTCCCTCATTTTTACTTATCCTTATCTCTCTAAAATAAAAACACACTAACCTCCCTCTCTCTCTCTTAAATATCCGGCCACCCCAAGCTAGGGTTCCGGCGCCGTCGATTTTCCGGCCACTATTCCGGCGACCACCAACTATTACACCGCCCCTCCCAAGCGATAGATCGGGGTCTTGTGACCACGTTTATGCAACGCACGCGCCCCCTAGACGCCCCACGCTCCCTAAGGCTACGTTTTCAGTTTCGAACCTAGGGTTTGAACGAGTGTTAAAAGAGGTTTTGTGCTAGGGTTTGATTGGAATGTGTCCGAGAGCCATCCACCACCACCACCGTGGCTACAACCGTCTCCACAGCCGAGCCTCCATCTCCCTCGTCTCTTCCAGTCCATCCTCTTCCTTTTCTTTCGTGTTTTCGACGGTAAGCCGAGACATCCGATTATTATTCTAATATTATTATATAATGTTTGTGTTGGTTTGTTTTCGTGGATATTAAAAATCGGATTGAAAACTCATTTTAATAAAATTCGTGTGGTAAATCCTTGAGTTAAAGTGGTGTTTGTATGATATTATAAACTGAGTCAACTCAACTCGGGCGAGTCGAGTCGACTCAGCCGAGTCAACTCAGACGAGTTGAGTTGAGCTCGTCATGATTCAAATAACTCGCGTGTTTAACTTTCGTTAAAATTAATACAATTCGTTTTGATTCTGAAAATCTTTTTGAAAACCTTCGTGTGGTAAATCTTGGTTAAAAGGGGTAAGTTGGTTGGATTTGGTGTCGCGTTACGGGTCAGGTCACCCGTTTGGGTTCTTAGTTTTGCAATATGATGTTCATTCTTGCTGCCGTTGTTGTCTTGGTAATCGGGACTGATCAGACTTGAATGACCACGAATCTGGGCTAGATGATGGTTTATTGTTGCCCCTGAAGTTGTTGTTGTGTTAGTTACTTGTATTGTGTCATTTGGAGTTTCGATTTATTTCGTTGGTCTCGTGCTTGTGTCGACTTGGTCAACAACCCAAGTGGGTTGTATTGGTTGTTTGACCCGGTCCGTAACTGGGAACACAAAGGGGTTTATAATGGATTAGCAAACTATAAAAAAAAAATGAGTATTAGTTTTCATGAATGAAATGGTTGGTGATTTAATTTTCAAGTTATAACTAAATTGAATTAATCGGATATCGGATATTAGAATAACTTACTTATCGTTGGTTTTGATGTTCATTGGTACGTTTCGGTAACTCGTGGTTGACACTTGATATTGAACTTTACGTATATTGGACTTATATCGGACTATTTGGACTCGAGACGGAGGTGATGAATTAGACTCTACTCGTATGGACCAATATATGAGATGAAACTAATGATAAGTGGCAAAACAATAACTAATAAATAATCTAAAAATCTGATTAACTACTAAAACTATTTAGTTAAGTTATTATTGAAACGGGTTGGAGTAATTAACTAGAACACATGTTTAAATATAAATCTGATGGGATATATTGTCTAAAAAAATCAAGTTTTCATTAAAGTCTATTAACACGAAAATATTGTATAAACGGACGCATCATATCGAATTTATAAAACTTATTAAACTTATACTTCTATTTGAAAATCCTTTTATTTATATAAACCCAACAATTTTATAAAAATTATGAAACGTTATTATAATTAGAGTTTCTTATAAAGTCTAATTGACTTTTCTAAACTATCTAGAGTTTCTTATAAATGCCTAAGGCTCAAACCATTTGCTTGTTTTATTTCTAGATGATTCTTACTTGTTTAGTTCTTTATATATGTTTTATGCTTTGGTGTGTGTTCATGAGTCTTGGTCAAAACTACTTGACTATTCTTATAATGTATGGGGATATACATTACGCTTTAGTGTGAGTTATATTTGGCGTGAGTTACTTGTCTTCTTACCACCAGTCTATGTTTTCAAAATATCGGATCACCACACGAAACGAGCTCGAGCAAGCTTAACACTCAATACTCGAGCCCGAGCCAGCTCTTTCGAGAACGACACTAAACTTTATATATCGCTTATACGATAAACGAGCTTAAAAGTAGTAAGCGAGCCGAGCGTAATTAACTAAGCTTTATGTAATTAACGAGCCAAGCTCAAAACATCATAAAACATCGAGTCAGCCGGGCGAGCTATGAAAATTTTTAGAAGGCTGAACCTCTTTATATAAACTCGAGCCTTAACGAGCTCGACGTTAAAACTAAACTTTTGAGATATTGATAATGAATTTTTGAAATCTTTGATACGAGTATTCCACGAAACTAAGACATATACTATATTATCTTACTCTTGAGATGAGAATATATACTATTAGGTTGTGACGATGTAGTGCCTTGATGTACTTGTACTATTGACATATCGACGTGCTTTCCTTCATGAAATGTTGTGTCACATTTTGATACTAGTCTTGTTAGTTGTGATTCTTGTGTTGCTTCGACTCGAGGTGAGTTCATAGCCCCACTTTTACTCTTTAAACTGTTTTATAAACTCCTTGGGGAGAATACATGCTACTACTATTTCTATGATCACAATTGCTTGAAAACTGCTTGTACTTTTGATATTATGACTCGCCTAAGTTGTTTGCCAAAAGTCCCTACATCATGAACCATTAATCACTGCATGAGAACGCAAATATCATGGATAGTACTATGGGAATTGACGACCCGACTCGGTTATCGGAAATAACCGGGCGCACTATATTGGTATCTCTATGTAATTGGCTATTACATCTCGTAGGGCAATTTTATTTACCTACACCAAGATTTAGGTGTATGCGAGTTAGTTTGGTGTCATGAGCTTAGTGCAATAATATCAACTATCTTTTATGGGCGTATAACAACGTGGCCATGGCTTATCTTAAACTTGAAAATCTTGTGATCAACCGCTTATTTACTAAACCTATGAATTCACTCAACCATTGTGTTGACTTTTTAGCATGTATTTTCGGGATGAAAAGCGATAGCTAACTCTAGGGCGCTTGGGCATTGGCATGGCATGGTCATAGATGACTCGATTTACGAATGGGGACCACACTTTATTAATGGGCCATTTTCCGCAACAATTCATCTTTTGTAAACTTTGTTTTACTTGAATAAATGAATTATTTTACGAAAAAGCTATTATTTTCACTTGTGTTATGATCCAACCGAGTAGCATCCCAAAACTTTTTCTTCCGCAAACCATTTTGGGGTGTTACGGTTGGTATCGAGCCTTAGTTATAGAGAACTAGGAAATTTTCAAAACCTAGACTATAACCACTTTTGCAAAACTTAATCCTATGACCGCCATATGCCTGCCTGCCAAGCTGATTGCCTCACTTATGACTCGTTGAAGTCATCTTTGATAAAATATGTGTTTTATTACTAACAACTTAGACCTACTATTAGCTATGATTGATTTACTTATACGTATGTTTACGCACCAACTGCGCTACGCCTTCTCCCCACTTAAATGAAATAATTGTTCGCCTCTTTCATACCAAACTTTAACGACATAAGGACATATTCTTGGTATAACTAAGCTAAGCATTGCAAGATCCATTGAACCTCGGGTGAATATAGACGATCACCTATATTCACCAGTGGACGGTGAGACATAGCTTGATCACCTATGTCGACTCGGTGAATGTTGCAATCTTGAAAGTAGTTATAATAGTGGTATGTCCACTGACCTCTGATTGACTTCTAAAATGGTAAAATCTTCATGTGTGTTCATCATAAGAGTTATAAAAGTTTACTTCTACACATCACACACTGATGTCACAACATCTTCTCACCGCGATACTTTTCTTCTAAGTAGAACGCCTTTCTCATTACTACACTCTCTAAACCGACTATTTTACACCACTACCTTACGCCTCCGCGTCTACATCTTACTAGCAACGTGCATGGAGATTTGCCCGCAAATGATGCACACTACCACTTCAAGAAGGACACACGATGATCCATGTTGAAATGGACCACTTTACGCCACCACTTCGCGCCTTCCGTGCTTACGTTATGTATGAGATTTGCTTAGCAAATAATACATAACCGATGAAATGTTGCATGATGCGAGTTATTGATTATATTTACCATTTAGATTTGCTTAGAGATTATGCGCGACCATCTAAAATTTTAAATACCGCACGACATTACTCTATGTCTAGATTATATTTTTGGGTCGCTACGATACTATGTCTTCTGTTTCGTATCTCATTAACTTATCGTCTTCATTGACCATTAAATCACTATTACGAAGTCGTTGCAACCCATGTATCCATCATCCCATCCTATTACCATTCTCTTAGACGTTGGGACCGAAGTCATCTCGTCACCCGTTGCGGTAACAATGTCATCTCTACCCCCAAAACTCGTACTTAATCGATGAACCGAATTACATATCTAGCCATTCTAGGAACATCACACCTCGACATCTACAAATGGAACCCCTCGCTAAACATAAATAATAAACGAACGACTAAATATCTAAAAGTGTATTAAGAAGTCAACTTGCAACTCAAGTCACTTTTTCTAGGAACGGATCCCTAATCTTCCACTCAGCCCTCTAAAACAACAACTGTCTGTCCTGCTACCCTCTTAAGAAATAATAAACTTTGTCGTTATCTAACGTGAACTACTTTCAACTATTTTACCAATCACTTCACGGCCATTTTTCCAAAAAGTCTTAATACTGTGCCATTAAACCAAAAATTTACAACCTTACTCATACTTCATAAACAATGACCTTATTAATGCTTTGCAAACTATTTTCTATAGAATGATAAACCGATTCATTACCTTACTACTATTTTATGAAACAACAAACAATTACGATAGCAATTTGTAGACTATATCACAAATTTTTCCTTCAAGTTATATTACGGTCTTATAAACTACTTTACCCTTTTAGGAAGCCGTTCTAGCCACTCATCGATTTAAAACTTGGTACTCTTACCCCACGAACTATTCGCTTTTACTTTCTCGACTATTTTAGTACCAACCTATAAACCACCTCGATATTAGTTGAACTACGAAATCTCCTATTATTTGACAAACAATAAATTATTTTCTTATAAGCTATTTTACAAATCATTTCACGAGTTGCCTTTATAACCCAATTGTGTCTTACCAAGATATTTCACTACCATTGACAAATCGTTTTCTATTACTTTATAAACCGCTTAAAAATCACCTTACCAAGTTGTTGCTTTAATATCGAACCACAAACTACGATTTATTATTAAACCGTAAATGAACAAAAAAAAAAAAAAAAAAAAAAGATATATATATATATATATATATATATATATATATATATATATATTTCTCCCTACTCAATAAAGTGGTTTTACAAATCATTTCATGAACTTTCTTTGCAATTTCCTTACAAACTATTTACTCCTCTTGAAAAATCTTTAAAAGATAGTTTGATATTTTCTTTTGAAATAAACTACAAAAGTTTACAATCTCCAACTTTCAATTCACATAAAAACCTCGAACCCGATTCCATGTTGTCGCTTAAAACTTTGTTTAACAAGTTTTCATCACAAAAGTGAAATTTAGCAATTTTCTTTACATACATCAAGTTCTCTCCTAAAATTTTAAAGGCTCTATTCTAATTTTTTTATATACCCCACATTCGAGAAGCATAACCTTAACAACCGAATCATGCTCATAAACTTTTAAAACTTCTCAAACGTACATACCCAACTTTCTATCCTAATTTGTTCGGATCAAAAGCATAATGCAAATTGCTTGCGATCGTCGAAGGAATGGGATTGAAAATGATGGAAATCTTGGAGATTCCATGATTGGAGACGGCTATGCTAAAAAATCTCATCATGGATTGTGTGATACGTTTAGTAAACGTGGAAAGTTTAATCTTCGTTGTGTTGATCCTTTTAAAACTCTTGCTAGAGTTAGACTAGTAGCTTAGAGACTTGAGCTACCGCTAGAACTTAGCTATTCATGACGCTTACATGTGTGTAATTTGAGGTAATGCCCGCGTTGAAGGAAATTGTTGTCCTTCTTTGGAAGATATCCATATCGACGAACGCCTAAGCGATGTTGAGGAACCTATCAAAATCGTGAATCACGAAATCAAATGACTTGAGCAAAGTCGTTTTCCTATCTTTACTGATCAATGAAACTTTAAGAAATGTCTCGAATTCGCGTGAGAACGTGAAAATGGAATCTTGAGAAAGTATCAATATCTCTTTTCAAATTTAACGGATAACTCGAATTGAATCGCGAGGACGCGATTCCGATAAGGAGGGAAGTATGTAACAACTCGCACTTTACCTGATATTCGTTTCCGAGAAAATTCATCTGTTTTTCATTTACAAACTTTTCTGAGCTCATTTGACGGGGAAAACGAGAAAGTTATCTCATGAAACGTGAAAATTAGACACGGCGCATACCGGAACAACCATAAACCTATTAATCATCTTGATGCGTTTGTTATCTGATTTGCGAGAAAATAGTCGTGTAAATACTCAGTTTTATTGGAAAAATTATTACGAACGTGTTGGCGTAAGTCTCGTAACTTTTATCGAACATTTATTCCTCTGAATGTGTCCCGAACCTAATATTTATAAAAGTTTACTGGAAATTACAAGAATGGTCCCTGTTATATTTTCATCCACCTTACCCTCAAGTTTGAAAGTTGGCAAAAGGGTCCTCCAAGAGTATATAAACTCCTACCTCCCTCATTTTACTTATCCTTATCTCTAAAATAAAACACACTAACCTCCTCTCTCTCTTAAATATCCGGCCACCCCAAGCTAGGGTTCCGTGCGCCCGATTTTCCGGCCACTATTCCGGCGACCACCAACTATTACACCGCCCTCCCAGCGATAGATCGGGGTCTTGTGACCACGTTTATGCAACGCACGCGCCCCTAGACGCCCCACGCTCCCTAAGGCTACGTTTTCGCTTTCGAACCTAGGGTTTGAACGAGTGTTAAAAGAGGTTTTGTGCTAGGTTTGATTGGAATGTGTCCGAGAGCCATCCACCACCACCACCGTGGCTACAACCGTCTCCACACCGAGCCTCCATCTCCTCGTCTCTTCCAGTCCATCCTCTTCCTTTTCTTTCGTGTTTTCGACGGTAGCCGAGACATCCGATTATTATTCTAATATTATTATATAATGTTTGTGTTGGTTTGTTTTCGTGGATATTAAAATCGGATTGAAAACTCATTTTAATAAAATTGTGTGGTAAATCCTTGAGTTAAAGTGGTGTTTGTATGATATTATAAATCGAGTCAACTCAACTCGGGCGAGTCGAGTCGACTCGGCCGAGTCAACTTAGACGAGTTGAGTTGAGCTCGTCATGATTCAAATAACTCGCGTGTTTAACTTTCGTTAAAATTAATACAATTCGTTTTGATTCGAAAATCTTTTGAAAACCTTCGTGTGGTAAATCTTGGTTAAAAGGGTAAGTTGGTTGGATTTGGTATCGCGTTACGGGTCAGTCACCCGTTTGGGTTCTTAGTTTTGCAATATGATGTTCATTCTTCTTTGCCGTTGTTGTCTTGGTAATCGGATGATCGGACTTGAATGACCACGAACTGGGCTAGATGATGGTTTATTGTTGCCCCGAAGTTGTTGTTGTGTTAGTTACTTGTATTGTGTCATTTGGAGTTTCGATTTATTTCGTTGGTCTCGTGCTTGTGTCGACTTGGTCAACAACCCAAGTGGGTTGTATTGGTTGTTGACCCGGTCCGTGAATCGGGAACACAAAGGGGTTTATAATGGATTAGCAAACTATAAAAAAAAAATGAGTATTAGTTTTCATGAATGAAATGGTTGGTGATTTAATTTTCAAGTTATAACTAAATTGAATTAATCGGATATCGGATATTAGAATAACTTACTTATCGTTGGTTTTGATGTTCATTGGTACGTTTCGGTAACTCGTGGTTGACACTTGATATTGAACTTTACGTATATTGGACTTATATCGGACTATTTGGACTCGAGACGGAGGTGATGAATTAGACTCTACTCGTATGGACCAATATATGAGATGAAACTAATGATAAGTGGCAAAACAATAACTAATACATAATCTAAAAATCTGATTAACTACTAAAACTATTTAGTTAAGTTATTATTGAAACGGGTTGGAGTAATCAACTAGAACACATGTTTAATTATAAATCTGATGGGATATACTGTCTTAAAAATCAAGTTTTCATTAAAGTCTATTAACACGAAAATATTGTATAAACGGACGCATCATATCGGAATTTATAAAAACTTATTAAACTTATACTTCTATTTGAAAATCCTTTTATTTATATAAAACCCAACAATTTTATAAAAATTATGAAACGTTATTATAATTAGAGTTTCTTATAAAGTCTAATTGACTTTTCTAAACTATCTAGAGTTTCTTATAAATGCCTAAGGCTCAAACCATTTGCTTGTTTTATTTCTAGATGATTCTTACTTGTTTAGTTCTTTATATATGTTTTATGCTTTGGTGTGTGTTCATGAGTCTTGGTCAAAACTACTTGACTATTCTTATAATGTATGGGGATATACATTATGCTTTAGTGTGAGTTATATTTGGCGTGAGTTACTTGTCGAGCCTATGTCTTCTTACCACCACACGAAACGTTAAAACTAAACTTTTCTTTCGATATTGATAATGAACTTTTGAAATCTTTGATACTAAAATTCCACGAAAACTAAGACATCTATCTTTAGAAAACCTATATTATCTTACTCTTGAGGCGATTTTGAGATGAACCATATACTAGTAGGTTGTACCGATGTAATGCCTTGTACTTGTATTCTTGGATATCGACGTGCTTTAGCTTGTGAAATGGTTGTGTTGCATTTTGATGCTAGTCTTGTTAGTTGTGATTCTTGTTGCTTCGACTAAGGTGAGTTCATAGCCCCACTTTTACTCTTTAAACTGCTTTATAAACTCCTTGAGGAGAATACATGCTACTACTATTTCTATGATCACAATTGCTTGAAAACTGCTTTCTTGTACTTTTGATATTATGACTCGCCTAAGTTGTTTGCCAAAAGTCCCTATATCATGAACCATTAATCACTTGCGGTGAACCCAAATATCGTGGATAGTACTATGGGAATTGACGACCCGACTCGGTTATCGGAAATAACCGGGCGCACTATATTTGGTATCTCTATGTAATTGGCTATTACATCTCGGAGGGCAATTTTATTTACTTACACCAAAATTTAGGTGTATGCGTTAGTTTGGTGTCATGAGCTTAGTGCAATAATATCAACTATCTATTATGGGCGTGATAACAACGTAGCCATGGCTTATCTTAAACTTGAAAATCTTGTGATCAATCGCTTATTTACTAAACCTATGAATTCACTCAACCATTGTGTTGACTTTTTAGCATGTATTTTCGGGATGAAAAGGCGATAGCTAACTCTGAGAGCGCTTGGGAATTGGCATGGCATGGTCATAGATGACTCGATTTACGAATGGGGACCAAACTTTATTAATGGGCCATTTTCCGCAACAATTCATCTTTTGTAAACTCTATTTTACTACAATAAATGAAATATTTTACTGAAAAAGCTATTATTTTTCACTTGTGTTATGATCCAACTGAGTAGCATCCCAAAAACTTCTTCTTCCGCTGCAAACCATTTTTGGGGGTGTTACACCCGTCCTCTCTATAATAAAACGCAGGTCAAACAAATAGTCAACTCCTGCTCACGGGTATTCCCTTTTCCCTCTTCCCTCATCATCACCTATGCCTGCAACACCAACCCACACTCCATCATCATCACACCCACCTTATTCCTACACTCGAAACACCCCAAGCCAAAAACACATTTAATGCCTCGTCTAGGTTTCCTAGCAATCAGAAAAGTGGGTTAAGAAGTTTTTGGCGCCAAAATTAATCTACGGCTAAAATGAAGTCCACTCTTCCAATGGCTCACATTATTGATGGGAAAAGCTCAGAGAGGAGAGAGGATGACTTTTGTTTAATATATAAGGAAGGAGAAGCAGATAAAAGGCAGTATCTAGTGTAATTTTATTTTTGCTTAGCTCATTTTAATTAATTTGCAATTTCCAGTATGTCTTAAAGCTTTAAAGTACTTTGTTAATTTATTCCAGTGTATTGTAAACCTTTTTCAGTAATCAATTTCAAGTTTCAAGTACGAATTCAGTTTATGCCATTTTCAAGCTCAAATTCTCAAATCTTCTTGTATGTTGTTGTAGTGGATGATAAGGACTTAAATAGATCATATAAGCTCCTATAAAGCTTCTGAAAGCTTTTAGAAACCATAAAAGTCATTTAGAGATAAAATCAAAAAAAAAAAAAAAAATACCAAAAAAATCATATAATTAGATAAAAAAAAAAAAAATCGAAATTCAAAACCAAGATGATCAAGAAAGCTAGAGCAGGGTGAATTATGGATTGCCTTGGGTTAGAGGCTTAGTGGTAAGCCTATAGGAGTGGTTCTTGTTCCTTGGTTCTGTATCTTCAGCTGGATTTCATTTGTAAGCATATTTATAAGTTTTTGGTATTTTACTGTGTGTAATTCAGATTGCTGTTTATCTTTGATCTATATGCTTATTATGTGTACTTAAGTTGTTTTAGTGCTTAAGATTGCTAGGTTGTTCATTAGAATTTGTTGTTGTTTAAAAATCTTGATTTCACAGTTGAAATTGCATATGGTTCATGTCTGTGTTTCATGCTTGTATTGCTAATCTTTTATGCTTTCATGGACTGTTATAATCATAAAATGAAGATTTGAATCAGTATTGAGGTCTAATTTAATAAGTTGCTTTGAAAATAAAAAGTTAGTGTTGCATCAGTGGTGTTTGGTTTGGACTGTGTTCACTGTGACAATAAGTGTTATTGTTGTTAACTTTGGTTTGCATATATCACTTAAGGTCTATTTAGCTCGAGCAAACATAAAATTTACTTAGTAATTACTATCAAGTGCTTATTTAGGAATCACGATGTTTATTTTTGATTCTCAAGAAGTACACTTAGATTCTTGATTCTCACGATTAGTTATTTTCAATTCTCACCGATCCGTTTGGATTCTCTGAAGTGATTTTTGATTCTCACGATGTAGAATTTTAGATTCTCACCGATTTGTCGGTTTCGCTAAATTCTATTTGATTTCTGCTGATTTGTTTATTGTAGTTTATTAGTATATTTCTTTACATGTTTTAGCTTATTTCCAGAATACTTATCAACCAAAATCCTTACTGATCATTGTTCTCAGTGATCATTCTTCTTCTGAAAGTTTTAACACACCATTCATCCTCCGTGGGATTTAACGACCCGGGAATCCACTATATTCCAAGGGAAATTTGTATTGAGTCTATAATAGTTGAATGTTGTTGACTAAAACCTTTGGTCAATATTTCTTACCTGTTTGACCACAACCAAATTTTGGCGCCACGCCGGGAGTGAGCGTGTTTTAAACACAATCGCACCCATTCTTGCATATATACCACCTTTGTAAATGCTTTTTTGTAAAGTTATCAAAATCAAAAAGTTCATTAACACTTTTCCTGAAGTGTTAACAACACCAAACAAAATATAAAACAACAAAACAATCGTAACGTTTCCTATCTTGTATTTTCTTTAAGGTGATTCTTAAAGAGGTACGATTTGGTCAAACGAGACGATACCAAAAATATTGTCCAAAAGTTTTTAAACCCTTAGCACAAATTCATACCCACGTCTTTTAGTGGCACTTAATAAATACATAAAAATCAACCACCGCAAACCAAGGCAGAACACCTACCAACTGGGGGTGTGAACATTAATAAGTTCCCAATCTTAAAGATCAAAACTTGCCTTTGTGTCCTTGTGATTTGGTGTACCTTTTTTAAAGAAGCCATCTCATTTGTGATTATTGGTTTAAGTTCACTTGTCATTTTGCCTCGCATTTGTTTTTGAAAACTGATTTTTATACTTAGTGCATGCGCACTGCTCTTCCACTCCACAAATCCACTTTCGTAGCTTGTAAGTATTCAACGTGAGCGTGAGGACGCTCGCTCCTCGAAGAATCGAGGAACGTCTAGCACCACCACCCCAGAATGGCGGAAGAACGTCCTATGTGCGAAGCTTCTCCGGGCACCCATCGATGGGTATGGAGATGCTATTGTTATCCCAACCATTGTGGTGAAAATTTTGAACTCAAAACCGGGTTACTAAATCTTGTAACCCAAAGCCAATTTTATGGTTTTGAGCGGGATGACCTCATGCACACATTCGATGGTTCAACAAGCTTGCATCGACCATCAAATACAAGAATGTCCCACATGAAGCAATAAAGCTTCTTCGCTCCCATTCTCTGTAGGACAAGCCGGATTGGCTTGAGAAACAACCACCTCGCTCCATTGAGACATGGGAGGATTTAGTCACTAAGTTTGTTAACGAATTCTATCCTCCATCCCGAACTACAAGTCTTAAGAATGAGATAATGGAATTTACTCAAAGATTTGATGAATCATTCGGTGAGGCATGGGATCGTTACAAAGAATTGCTCCACAAATGTCCTCACCATGGTTTCTCCGAGTTGATGCAACTCGATACTTTCTATAATGGAGTGAGTCAATCTGATCAAGATTCTCTCAATTCCTCCGTTGGAGGAAATTTCTTGAGCAAAACTATAAAAGAAGCTTTAGCGATAATTGAAAACAAGTCTAAAGTCCGCCTTGCCGCATCAAGCAAACCGGTTGTTTCCCAAGTCGGTGTTGGTCCTTCGCTTTATCGCTCGTGAGTCAATCTAGCACCGATGCTAAGATTGACAAACTCACTGAAGCAATTCAAGCTTTGGTTCTCCAACCAAAAGAAAGTTTCTTTTCCACAAACTTCACCTCCCGCTGAAGTTAAGAAAGTGGAAGAATGTGTTACTGCGGTGGCCCCCATGCCTATTACAACTGTATGGCCACCGATGGTAACCCTTTGAAGCAAACGCTGTGGCGGATTTCCAATTCAGGAGGCAACCAATACCGTGCTCCTATGGACCCGAACCACCGTCCTAACCACTACCCTGCACCACCCGGCACATAACGGGCTGAACCTTCAACCGTTAGACCCCTTACGTCCGAATCCGCTACAAACATGGAACTCTTGTCCGCCAAGGGTCCGGCTCCAGCAACTAACCACTATATGCGAGAATCTAGGAAGTCCCAGCGGCAAACCTTGCCTATAAAAGGGGCTCTAATCCCCATACATGGTACAACTTTCTCTCTCATAATTACACACACATGATCTTAGTTTCTCTCTCAAGAATGTGTACTTACTCTCACGCTGGAGTCTAATCGTGGGTTCCGTCCCCATGATAAGACTAACGGTTTACCTTTCTTGTGCAGGGATCTCATTAAAACTACTTGAATTAGTACAAGACCAACCCGCTGGAAACTTGTTGGCCCGGTCCGATAAGCTATATTCACATTTGTTATCACCCATCGCATAAATTATACAAACAATTTGGCACCATCCGTGGGACCCAAATACAATCAAGGTTCAAAATGAAAAAATGCCTACCGAAAGAGCTCGTTCCGATCCAACCCCCGCCCCAGGTTCTGTGGTGCGAATTAAGGGAGGAAAGAAGAACGCGATAGATCTGGAATGATCTGATGGGTCCGCATCCAGTGCAGCCATCAAGAAGTAATGTGACAAGTACTACGAACAAATCTTACCCATTGTGACAGAGTAAGTTCGGAAACAGGAAGTCAAGGATAGAGAAACGGTGAAAACCCTATTAGACTTTAGTGAAGCATCACAGCAATCCGAATCCGGAAAGCAGGCACGAAGGAAGGATCTGAGAAAGAAGATCGAATCTCGAATGCGCCAGAACGCGAGGGAAAACTCCGAGCGAAGACACATCCGATCCAGATCACTGCGGAAGAAAACTGCCAAAAAGGAAGAAGTGTTCAGAAGGTTGCGCAAAAGCGCGTTCCAAAGGCTTGGAAACAGAGAGAAGAGTATCTCCATGAGTTCTGGAAGCATAGTGAGAACTAAACTTTGCAGATCCAAAGAAGACAGGGGAACTCACCACCATTCTTCTTTGTAAAGAAAGGAACCCTATTCTGAAGGATACGAATATAGTCGAACATACTCACGAAGGACTGATCGGCACTTCGAAAGTGAAGACAACGGAGATGAACACTGGAGTTCCAGGTCAAAGAGGCATAAGTCGGATGTCGAGAATGACGACTTAACTAGGCCATGGGTGTGCAAGGAGACTAACCCATTCACTCCACGCATTCGCTATTTTGACATGCCTAAGAAGACGCGAATGTCCACCAATGTAAATACATATGATGGAAGTGAAGACCCAAAAGATCACCTCAAAATTTATCAAGCAGCGGAAAAGGTAGAACGTTGGGCTATGCCAACATGGTGCCACATGTTCAACTCTACCCTCACCGGATCTGCTAGGGTGTGGTTCGATGATCTCCCACCGGAATCAGTAGACAGCTATGACGAACTAAAGGAAGTTTTCTTGTCAAACTTCCTTCAACAAAAGAAGTGCAAAAAGGATCCAGTTTGGCTTCATCATATCAAACAAAAGGAAGGGAAAACCACAGAAGAATTCATGAAAAGATTCAAGGTGGAAAGTAGGGATGTCAAAGGAGCTCCGAAAGTCATGAAGGTTTCCAGCTTCATGCATGGAATCACTAATCCCGAGTTAATTAAAAGACTACATAATAATATACCCAAATCGGTGGACGAGATGATGAGGGTAACCGAATCTTTCCTCCGTGGGGAGGTAGCCGCTGGCAATCACAAAAAAAGGAGGACGCTACCTGATGACGTATAGTATGTACAACAGGCCTCCTAAGCCCAAAACATACTCTACGCCAACTCTAGGCTCAGGCCCAATGACTGAAAATCTTGGACTCAGGTCCAACAATCACAAACCCTGGGAAAACAGTAAGCCCAATGACTAAATTGGCTATGGCCCGGGCCTTGGAATGCGCGCAAGGTACATAACAGGCTGAACCTTCAATCGTTAGGACTCTCATGTCCGCATCCGCGATAAACACAGAACCCTTGTCCGTCAAGGGTCCGACTCCGACGACTAACCACTATATGCGATAATCCAAGAAGCCCCAGCGGCAAACCTCGCTTATAAAAGGGGCTCTAATCCCCATACAAGGTACAACAACTCTCTCTCTATCATAATTACACACACATACTTCTACTTTCCCTCTCAAGAATGTATACTTACTCTCACGCCGGAGTCTAATCGTAGGGTCCGGCCCCACGGTAAGACTAACGGTTCACCTTTCTTGTGCAGGGATCTCATTCAAACTACTTAAATTAGTACAAGATCAACCCATCAAAGATTTACTGGCCCAGTCCAGTAAGCTACGTTCAGACCTTCTATAACCCATCGCACAAATTGTACTAACAAGTTGGCGCCATCCGTGGGACCCAGTACATAACTGCGTTCCAGAAAATACTCACCATGAGCACTAGATTTAGACCAAATCTAGCCTTCATGTCTACGTTGCGGAGTACGGTAGAAATAGGAGACCACGCGGTCTCGACGGACCTTGAGGGACCTGTGTCTGATGCAGCCCTCCGGAGGTATTGTGATAAGCATTTCGACAAGATCCTGCCTATTGTGATGGAGAAAATTTAGAAACGAGAAGAAAGAGCCAAGGCAACAGAAATTCAGAAGGATTATCATGAAACTCAGCATCACATCAGAGCGGAAATGCCAAGTGTAGACCTACGGAAATAGCTAAAGATAGCAAAACGGCGAAACACGCAAAATGACGGTAGCCAAGGACATACCCGATCCAGGTCACCCAAAAGGAAGGAGGACGTAAGGGAAACGGTGTTCAAAAGGTTGTGCCCAAGTGTGTTCCACCGACTCGGAGATAGGGATGAAAGTGTTTCCATATGTCCCAAAGACCGCAGGCAACAAGTCCACCACGGTGCTGGAAGAAAAGAAAGGAGCAACTGCAAGGTTTCTCAAACGTGGCCGATGGGGTCATGGTTGGGAAGTCATATAACCGAAAAAGCTCGGTTGCGAAAGGCGAACAACTGTTTGAATGCCGAACCTCGTGGAAGGTAAAGCCAAGGATCCGAGGGAAAAAAGCGGAAGCCAAATGATTATGACTGCAACCTGGCCAGACCCTGGGTCTGCAAGTAGACTGATCCATTCACTCCGCGTATCCGCTACTTTGAAATGCCAATCACGTGAAAACATACGATAGGAGCGGAGACCCTGAGGATCATCTAAAAATCTTCTAGGCAGCAACAAAGGTGGAACGATGGGCCATGCCAACATGGTGTCACATGTTCAACTCCACGCTCACCGGATCCGCTAGGGTCTGGTTTGATGACCTTCCACCCAAATCAATAGATAGCTATGAAAAGCTAAAGAGGCTTTCTTGACTAACTTCCTGCAAAAAAGAAATGTATCAAAGACCCTGTGGAGATTCATCACATTAAGCAAAAGGATGGAGAACTAACGGAAGACTTCGTACAATATTCAAAGAAGAGACAAGGAACGTAAAGGAGGCCCCATAATTATGAAGATCTCTGGATTCATGCACGCGATTACTGATCCAGAACTGATTAAACGGCTGCATGATACAGTGTTGTTCCCTATTCACTACCGTTTAAAACAAATAAGTACTTAAAACAAATTAATAGTGAACAATTACTGAAATTAACGTAAGTAAAACACACTATGTAATTTTCAACATCATATTCTGTAACGTATTAGATTTCACAAACACACAAACAATCACAAATACGGTGTATGAATATAGGGTTTAGAGAGAGAAAGTGGGATATTATAGTGAGAGAAACACATGGAAGGTTAGATTCAAATGAACATCCAACCCTCTCCCTTGAGGGAGGGCTATTTATCTAAAAGCACGCCCTCCTCCGGCCGTGGATCGAGCATACAATGGGTAAAGACCCGTCCTTCCTCCACGATGTTGCGAGAGACTAAACTATGCTAATAACTAACTAACAAATAACGTAATAAAAGATATGTCTACGAGCTAACTTAAGCTAGATTATATTTGGGGTGACCGATGCTTTACAATAGAATTTCCAATTCCTAACAATCTCCCCCTAAGGGAGGTCACCATATGATTTACATTTTAGCATCCTAGCATTCCAATTAATCTTCAGTCTTGAGCTCATAGACTTCACTTCATCAAAATATTCAATCTTTGTGCTTTCATGGTGATATTATCATAATCCAACTATAATGCACATTAAGTGGAGGTTATAGAGCTAATACACATTATGATGACCTTTGAGCTTTATTTGAGATCATCAGCCATAGTTAATCTCAGCATCACCCATTGTTGTGTTGCTCGCATATGATGTTGTGACAATTGGACCGACATGCTCACATTATGGATCATGATATCTTCTCATCGTAGTAGCGGAAGCTTTAGTTGATTCATGATATTTGCAGCAGCGTAGCAGAAGCATGGAGTGAAAATATCAGAGTCCTTGATGCTTTTTTCACGATTTCTTTAGAGATGAATGTGTTGTGTGAGCATGCAGCTATGGATTGTCCTCTCCATTCTAATCAGCTGCAAATGTCGGGTATACCTGCATACAACAGTTAGCAATAAAACACAAGAAAGTGTCTTTGATCACTTTCGTTGAATTGAGGTACACGGCCCACGGTTCCCCATTGATCAAGACAAGTATTGATGTGATCGGGTATAATTCGAAGAATCTCCTTGACAGGTTTCAGTTTGCTCTAGCCGTTCTCAAACCGGAACGCCTCAAAGAAGATAACACGGAGTGAGTGAACCATCAATTTTGAGATTCACCGATTGATGAAAATAGATTTGAAAACAATCGGTATCACTGGCGATGAGTGTGTAAATACTCATCATTTTTGGTCAATCGGAATCGCAAAACATTTAAAATGCTCGAATGCATCAAAATCAAAAATATCTCAAAATTGTATTTTATATGTTTCAGATGCAAAATGTTTAAAATCAAATGAAAAATGAGCTAAGTTTGCATAATTGGCAGTTTCAGTCCCCCAACTTTCAGAAAATGGCAAAATCAGTCCCTAGACACAAACTTTATAAGAAAAATCACCAAAGGTCCTTTTGGAATCATAAATTGTCATAATTAGACCTTTGGTGAAAAGTCCAAAAGTTTTGAGAAATTACAGTTTTGGTCCCTGGATTTTCAGAATTGTCATGTTTAGTCCTTGGAATTTCACAATTGGCTAAAATGGTCCTTGGAGTATTGGGGATTGTCAAGTTTAGCCTTGGAATACAATTTCAGAAGTTACATGAATGGTCCCTGAATTTTCAGCTTTTACAAAGATGGTCCTTGTTTTATAAGCTTAACCAAACCGGACCCTTTAATAAGCCCAATCCCAACCCGGCCCAACCATATTACCCGGTCTAACAACCCGTTACCCACCTTTTAACCCGAAACCAAAACCACCCACGGTTTAAAATAAACGCCAAACCACCCCTTTTTCCTGCCTTCCCGACCACCTTGTCTGCGCAACCTTCCAACCCACCCACCCTACTCCACTCCATGTCCCCCTCCTCACCTAATGTACCAAATGCATTAAATGCACCCTTTCCCTGTCTAAGTTATCAAAACCACTTTTGGCGCCAAAATGCATCAAACGGCCAAGATCATTTCTAGCAATCCAATGGCCTGGATTATTGCTGGGATTTGCTCAGAGATGTGAGAGAAATCATTTGCTATAAGAAAGGAAGCAAGGGAAAGAAGAAAAAAAAGTAGTACTTAGTTAAATTTTAAAAATGTATGTCATTTTTTAGTTCTTAAGCTTTAAATGAATCATTAGTTGTATTTTCAAGCTTCTTTGTATCAAATCAAAGTATTTAATTGTATTGCAACTTATTTCAAGTATCAATTCAAGTTAATGTTACAATTTCATATTTTTGTGCACTGTTGAAATTTTCAGTTTCCAAATCTTATGCACAAGCTCTTAGTAACTTATTTATAAGCTCAAACAAGCTTATACTAGCTTATTTTAGCTTTCTGTAAACTCACATTTAAGTTTCAAACAACTTGGGATATTGGTCAATAAAAGTCAACTGAGCATGGAAATGGGCATGAAATGGACAATGGGTGAATCAGAAATGGATTGGGGTTGGTAATGAGCTGTTTTATAGGTTAGAATAGGATAGTGAAACTTTTGCTCTGTGTTTGATTGGTATCAAGCCATTGTGGCTAAGGACCATATGTAAGTTTTTCTCAAGTTCTTGCATAATCTTTGTTTGTATTCATTAATAGTTTTTAATCAGTTAATTAGTTGTATTTGGGACTAGTAGACTTAGTTCGATCATTAAAACAAGATTGGTTCGATGTTTGGATCAATTGAATTATATGATTGTTTAAAAGTGTGTTTGGATTTGTTGCAATATCCGTGGTTAAGGGCGAAGCATTGGTTAAAACTTGTTGCTCTAAGCTTGGTATGCTCTAATATACTCATTCAAGTCATAAACTTGCACCTGCAACCCACCAAAGTCAACTCCACCTTAATCTGTCTTAAACTGTTTAACTGTGGGATTTTTATAAAATCAAAAGCTTATTTTATGTTCAAAAATCATAGAGTTAGATTGCAGTAGTGTCATTTCATCATTTGATAACATAATCAGTCAACAAAGTGAGTTCTAATCTCAAATTAGTCAAACTTCTCTCAATCGCTCAAAAGTCAAAACATGAAAATGTCATTTTAAGGCCAATCGATAGGATTTTTCATTGACTCAATTTCGAGCCAAATTAAGTAAAACTTGGTGTTCATAAACTTCACCGGTCTATTTCATTATTACCATTTTAGTAGATTTTGAAATTTTTTATAAGCTCCAAATGGCTTATCAACTTGGGCAAACCGCCTGCAGACCGATTCGCCCACCGAGCACCAGACAGGTGTTTGCAGAGCTTGCAACAAGTTCAGTTGAGCTTGTACAAGACTCATTTTTGGTTAACAAGGTCCAAGCCAGGTCTAGTGTAGGTTCCCATTTCTGGTTTTTGGTTTTTAGCTTATTGAGTAGCTTTTTCTTTGGCTTGAAAGTAGGGGTTAAAACTGGTTTTTAACACATTAGCTTAAAACACCAAATCTGTGTAAGGTGCAATTCAGTGGTTTAGGCTTGTTGTTCTTAGTTCATTGTGAGTAATTTTAGCATAGTATAACTATTGTTTCAGTTTGGTGCTTGTTTGTGGTTCTTGGCTTATTTATAGTGCTTATTTTTAAGCACTTTGCTTTGCAGCCTCATTTTCTTACACATAAGCACCTGTTTTCATATTTTTCTCAGAATCATAATATTATTTTAGACTTTTCTTGAAATTTTCAGATTTTTCTAAGCCTGTTTGCTATTTTTCTTAATTTAAATCAATTTTTAGTAATTTTTAATTAGCATTTTATACAAATAATTAGGAAAAGTTTTAAAAATAAATTTTCATTTTCTTAAGTTAAGATAAATATAAAAGTCAAAAAATATTTTTCTAGATTTTTCTTAGTTAAATTTGTATTTTTAAACAATTTACTTAGTTTTTAATAGTTTTAATTCCTAGAAAATCCAAAATAATCGAAAAATACAAAATAGTTTTGAAAATTCTCTTTGTTATTTTAGATTTTCCTAAGTCATAATTTTATTTTTCTAGCTTTATTTCATATTTTCTTGTATTTTAGGTTATTATTTAATAGTTAAAAATAGTTTTTAATTAATAATAATTAGATAAATAGTTATAAAAATAATTTTCTTTTTCTAATAATTTTCTTTTATCATTAGGTTTATAAAAATATCATTTTCATATTTTTAGGATTAATATTGTGTAACTTTCACATTTTCATTTGTACGTTGCGTAGTTTTTAATTCAGTTTTATAAAAACTTAAAAACAAAAACATCATTTTAAAAATAGTGATAGCGTTTATTTAATATTTTTTTACCTTTTTAATTTTCTTTAATTTTCATTTAAGCCTCTGTATTTGTTTGCTTTTTCTTTAGTTATAATAATCACAAATCCCTTTTTCTGCTCAAATCTCTCGATCACTATACGTTTGGTGATCCATTGCATAGCTCATTTGGGACATAACGACCTGTGGAGACCCTATTCTCTCAGATATTCATTGCATTGGTGTCTGAAATGTTTTAAGTTTCTTACTGATTGGCCATTCACAAGTGGTCACTTGCGTGAAAACTTGACGGTTTGCACCGATCAAATTTTAAGCGCCACGCTTGAGTCAGTCTTGATTATCTTCCATTTAGCAGATTAGTAGTTTGAATATTCACTCTTTGTTCATACCATCCATCTATCATCTATATATATATATCCATATTTTCTTATAAAAATCCAAAAACCAAAAACATCCAAAACGTATAAAACACAAAAATATTTTCCTTTTGTTTCTATATATGTATCAAAAATAAAAATACAAAAGATTTGTCGTTTTCTTTAATAATAACAACTTAAAAGATTACCACATAAACCAAGGCATTGTACTACCTAACGGGGGTACGACCATAATAAGTTCTCGAACTAAAGATTTAAAACTTGCCTTTGTGTCCTTGTGATTGGTGTACCTTTTCAAAGCCATTCATCTTGTGATTATTGGTTAAGTTCATCGTTGTTTTGCCTCGATTTTGTTTTAATTGATTTTTGTTATATCTATTTGTCGAACCGAGAAAACCCATAAAGATTCTTCTCACCCCATTTTATAAAACGTCTTCATAATTCCCATTTCTCCTTAACTCGAGATTCCTTAGAGTTAACTCTAGTGTATCTTTTCGCTCTTCTAGATCTTTGAGCCCATTTCGTGAGCTTGTCAAGATTCCAGAAGGCGTGTCAGAGACTTCTGCTCCATTAGTCGGATCGAGATCCGGACCTCTCACACTACTTCCGTTATCATGGCGGAAGAACGTCCTATGTGAACTTCTCCGTGCACCCATCGACGGGTATGGAGATGCTATTGTTGCACCACCATTGTGGTGAAAATTTTGAACTCAAAACCGGGTTCTTGAATCTTGTAACCTCAAATAAATTCTATGGTTTTGAGCGGATGATCCTCATGCTCATATTCGATGGTTTAACAAGATTGCATCTACCATCAAATACAAGAATGTTCCTACCGATGTCATTAAGCTTCTTCATTCCATTTTCTCTTGAGGGCAAGCCGAATTTGGCTTGAAAAACAACCCCTCACCAATTGAGACATGGGAAGATCGGTGAAGAAATTTGTGAATGAATTCTATCCACCTTCCAAAACCACGAGTCTTAAAATGAAATCATCAAGTTCACTCAAAAGTTTGATGAATCCTTGAAAGTGAATCGTGGGATCGTTTTAAGGAATTGCTTCGCAAATGTCCTCACCACGGTTTCTCCGAGTTGATGCAACTCGATACTTTCTACAATGGAGTGAGTCATTCGATCAAGATTCTCTCAATTCCTCCGGCTGGAAGAAATTTCCTAAGCAAAGCATCAAAGAAGCTTTAGCGATCATTGAAAACAAGTCTAAAGTCCGACCGCACTGAAGCAAGCTGTTGTTTCCCAAGTCATTGTTGGTCCTTCTTCTTCATCGCCCGTGAGTCAATCTAGCATCGATGCTAAGATTGACAAACTCACGGAAGCTATCAAGCTTTGGTTCTCTCCAACCAAAGAAAGTCTCTTTCCACAAACTTCACCTCCTGCTGAAGTTAAGAAAGTGGAAGTCTGTGTTACTTGTGGTGGCCCCATGCTTATTACAATTGTATGGCCACCGATGGTAACCCTTTGAAGCTAATCTTGTGGCGGATTTCTAATCAAGGAGGCAACCAATATCGTGCTCTATGGACCGAACCACCGTCCTAACCACTACCCTGGACCTCCGGTTTCAACCAAAACCGTAATCAAAATCAAAATAGACCAAACCAAGGTTTTCAAAACCAAGGTAATTTTAATCCAAACAACGGTTTTCAAAATCGAATCAAAATTTCCAACACCAAGGAAATTTCAATAGAAACCAGTCGGAAATTTCAACCAAGGGTATTTTCATGGCAACAATCATGGAAATTTTCAAAATCAAGGCCCTAATCCTAACAATAGAGGCCGAATTTTCTGTAAAATCAAGCCATTGTTCCAACTGGACCATCATCGATGATTTGTTGAAACAATTCATGAAATCCCAAGAGGAAATGAATCGGTTGTTGGTTAGCCGTTTCGACATCAAGAAGTCTTTAAATGATCGACCCTGGGCTCGGTGCACTTTACCTAGCAACACGATCGCTAATCCGAGGGGCGATGCAAAGCGATCACAACCGAAGTGGTGCTTCATATCATGGACCCGCTATTCCTAATACCTCTTCTTCTTCTCCCCGAAGGTAGTGGAAAGTGAACTGAGGCAACAAAGGACAAGGAACTTCCTACTAATAACGAATTACCAAGACTGTCCATCCTCGTGTTGTCCCAAACCCAATACCAAACACGAGTTGTTTTGAACCTCCGGTTGGTAACCCCAAATCCAAAACTTCTATTCCTTACCCTCACGCTTACATGAGCAAAAACTCATGAAAGCTAGTCATCAAATGGAAATATTCTTTCAAATTTTCCAAGAGCTTCATTTTGACATAAGCTTTATGGATGCCATCATGTTGATGCCCAAGTTTGCATCTACTCTCAAACACATGTTGAGCAATAAGGAAAAGTCGTTTGAAATGGCCAAAACTCCTTTGAACGAGAACCTTTCGCCAGTCTTGTTAAAGAAGCTTCAGAAGTCGGAGATCCCAAAATTTCTTCTTCCTTGTGTTTTCCTTAGATGATTGAATGCTTTGCCTCGCCGATCTTGGTGCAAGCATCAATCGATGCCTTATTCGATGTGGAAGAAACTTTCTCTTAGAACTTATTCCTACCGCATGACTCTTGAACTTGCGAGATCGTTCTATATCGCGTCCTCTTGGCATCGCCGAGGATGTATTCGTGAAAGTAGGAAAGTTCCATTTTCCACCGAGTTTGTGGTTGTTGATTTCGATGCGATCCTCGGTTCCCCTCATTGTTGGAAGAGGATTCTTGAGAATGGGCCGTGCTCTTATTGATGTATTTGAGCAAGAAATCACGTTACGTGTGGGTAATGAAGTCATTACCTTTAACCTTGATCAAACTTGAGGTACTCCTCAAATTATGATCTTGAATCGCTTAATCGAGTAGATTTAATTGATATTGCTTGAGGAGTACTCTCAAGAGTTTCTTGGTTATCTTCATAATTACGTGAGTGGATATTCCACCACATCTTCTCAACCTATCATTGCCGACTCTTCCCCTCTCTCACTCCGTTTGAGGAGGTGACTTCCTTCCGGAAGAGATCGATGAATTTCTTGTTATCGATGAATCAATTCACCTGGAATTGATGGTGTGTATGATTCGGAGGGATATTCTTTATCTTGAGCAATTGCTAAATGAAGATCCATTACCTTCACTCCTCCAAAGAAATCACAATGGATTGGGGTTGGTAATGAGTCGCTTTATATAGGTTAGAATAGGATAGTGAAACTTGTGCTCTGTGTTTGATTGGTATCAAGCCATTGTGGCTAAGGACCATATGTGTTATTCTCAAGTTCTTGCATAATCTTTGTTTGTATTCATTAATAGTTTTAATCGCTTAATTAGTTGTATTTGGGACTAGTAGACTTAGTTTGATCATTAAAACAAGATTGGTTCGGTGTTTGGATCAATTTAATTATATGATTGTTTAAAAGTGTGTTTGGATTTGTTGCAATATCCGTGGTTAAGGGTAGTGCATTGGTTAAAACTTTTTGCTCTAAGCTTGGTATACTCTAATATACTCATTCAAGTCATAAACTTGCACCTGCAACCCACCAAAGTCAACTCCACCTTAATCTGTCTTAAACTGTTTAACTGTGGGATTTTTATAAAATCAAAAGCTTATTTTATGTTCAAAAATCATAGAGGTAGATTGCAGTAGTGTCATTTCATCATTTGATAACATAATCAGTCAACAAAGTGAGTTCTAATCTCAAATTAGTCAAACTTCTCTCAACTGCTCAAAAGTCAAAACATGAAAATGTCATTTTAAGGCCAACTGATAGGATTTTTCATTGACTCAATTCTGAGCCAAATTAAGTAAAACTTGGTGTTCATAAACTTCAGCTGGTCTATTTCATTATTACCATTTTAGTAGATTTTTGCAATTTTTTTTATAAGCTCCAAATGGCTTATCAACTTGGGCAAACCGCCTGCAGAATCGATTCAAAGACCACCGAGCTGCACGGGGTGTTTGCGAGCTTACAACAAGTTCGATTGAGCTTGTCCAAGACTCATTTTTGGTTAACAAGGTCCAAGCCGTGTCTAGTGTAGGTTCCCATTTCGGTTTTGGTTTTAGCTTATTGAGTAGCTTTTTCTTTGGCTTGAAAGTAGGGGTTAAAAGCGGTTTTAGACATTAGCTTAAAACACCAAATCATGTAAGGTGCAATTCAGTGGTTTAGGCTTGTTGTTCTTAGTTCATTGTGAGTAATTTTAGCATAGTATAACTATTGTTTCAATTTGGTGCTTGTTTGTGGTTCTTGGCTTATTTATAGTGCTTATTTTAAGCACTTTGCTTTATGACCTCATTTTCTTACACATAAGCACCTGTTTTCATATTTTCTCAGAATCATAATATTATTTTAGACTTTTCTTGAAATTTTCAGATTTTCTAAGCCTGTTTGCTATTTTTCTTAATTTAAATCAATTTTTAGTAATTTTTAATTAGCATTTAATACAAATAATTAGGAAAAGTTTTAAAAAATAAATTTTCATTTTTCTTAAGTTAAGATAAATATAAAAAGTCAAAAAAATATTTTTCTAGATTTTTCTTAGTTAAATTTGTATTTTTAAACAATTTACTTAGTTTTTAATAGTTTTTAATTCCTAGAAAATCCAAAAATAATCAGAAAAATACAAAAATAGTTTTGAAAATTCTCTTTTGTTATTTTAGATTTTCCTAAGTCATAATTTTATTTTTCTAGCTTTATTTCATATTTTCTTGTATTTTAGGTTATTATTTAATAGTTAAAAATAGTTTTAATTAATAATAATTAGATAAATAGTTATAAAAATAATTTTCTTTTCTAATAATTTTCTTTTATCATTAGGTTTATAAAATATCATTTCATATTTTAGGATTAATATTGTGTAACTTTCACATTTTCATTTTATGCGTTGCGTAGTTTTTAATTCGCTTTATAAAACTTAAAAACAAAAACATCATTTTAAAAATAGTGATAGCGTTTATTTAATATTTTTTTACCTTTTTAATTTTCTTTAATTTTCATTTAAGCCTCTGTATTTGTTTGCTTTTTCTTTAGTTATAATAATCACAAATCCCTTTTTCTGTTCAAATCTCTCGATCACTATACGTTTGGTGATCCATTGCATAGCTCGCTGGGACATAACGACCTGGGAGACCCTATTCTCTCGGATATTCATTGCATTGGTGTCCGAAATTGTTTTAAGTTTCTTACTGATTGGCCATTCACAGTGGTCACTGCGTGAGAAAACTTGACGGTTTGCCCGATCAAATTTTAGCGCCACGGGAGTCAGGCTTGATTATCTTCCATTTAGCAGATTAGTAGTTTGAATATTCACTCTTTGTTCATACCATCCATCTATCATCTATATATATATATCCATATTTTCTTATAAAAAATCCAAAAACCCAAAAACATCCAAAAACGTATAAAACACAAAAATATTTTCCTTTTGTTTCTATATATGTATCAAAAATAAAAATACAAAAAGATTTGTCGTTTTCTTTAATAATAACAACTTAAAAGATTACCACCGCAAACCAAGGCAGTGTACTACCTAACTGGGGGTACGACCATAATAAGTTCCCGAACTAAAGATTTAAAACTTGCCTTTGTGTCCTTGTGATTGGTGTACCTTTTTCAAAGAAGCCATTCATCTTGTGATTATTGGTTAAGTTCACTTTTGTTTTGCCTTGATTTTGTTTTAATTGATTTTGTTGTTATATCTATTTGTCAGAACCAGAAAACCCATAAAGATTCTTCTCACCCCATTTTTATAAAACGTCTTCATAATTCCCATTTCTCTCCTTAACTCTGAGATTCCTTAGAGTTAACTCTAGTGTATCTTTTCGCTCTTCTAGATCTTTGAGCCCATTTCGTGAGCTTGTCAAGATTCCAAGAAGGCGTGTCCGTAGACTTTCGCTCCATTAGTCGGATCCGAGATCCGGATCGCTCACACTACTTCCGTTATCATGGCGGAAGAACGTCCTATGTGTGAACTTCTCCGTGCACCCATCGACGGGTATGGAGATGCTATTGTTGCACCACCATTGTGGTGAAAATTTTGAACTCAAAACCGGTTATCAATCTTGTAACCTCAAATAAATTCTATGGTTTTGAGCGGGATGATCCTCATGCTCATATTCGATGGTTTAACAAGATTGCATCTACCATCAAATACAAGAATGTTCCTACCGATCTTTGTTAAGCTTCTTCGCCCCATTTTCTCTTGAGGGCAAGCCCAATTTGGCTTGAAAAACAACCCCTCACCAATTGAGACATGGGAAGATCCGGTGAAGAAATTTGTGAATGAATTCTATCCACCTTCCAAAACCACGAGTCTTAAAATGAAATCATCAAGTTCACTCAAAAGTTTGATGAATCCTTCGATGAATCGTGGGATCGTTTTAAGGAATTGCTTCAAAATGTCCTCACCACGGTTTCTCCGAGTTGATGCAACTCGATACTTTCTACAATGGAGTGAGTCATTCGATCAAGATTCTCTCAATTCCTCCACGGAAGAAATTTCCTAAGCAAAGCTGTCAAAGAAGCTTTAGCGATCATTGAAAACAAGTCTAAAGTCCGCCTTTGCACGAAGCAAGCCTGTTGTTTCCCAAGTCATTGTTGGTCCTTCTTCTTCATCGCCCGTGAGTCAATCTAGTACCGATGCTAAGATTGACAAACTCACTGAAGCTATCCAAGCTTTGGTTCTCCAACCAAAAGAAAGTCTCTTTTCCACAAACTTCACCTCCTGCTGAAGTTAAGAAGTGGAAGTCTGTGTTACTTGTGGTGGCCCCCATGCTTATTACAATTGTATGGCCACCGATGGTAACCCTTTGAAGCTAATGTTTGTGGGCGGGATTTCTAATCAAGGAGGCAACCAATATCGTGCTCCTATAGACCAACCACCGCCCTAACCACTACCCCGACCTCCGGTTTCAACCAAAACCGTAATCAAAATCAAAATAGACCAAACCAAGGTTTTCAAAACCAAGGTAATTTTAATCCAAACAACGGTTTTCAAAATCGAATCAAAATTTCCAACACCAAGGAAATTTCAATAGAAACCAGTCGTGGAAATTTCAACCAAGGGTATTTTCATGGCAACAATCATGGAAATTTTCAAAATCAAGGCCCTAATCCTAACAATAGAGGCGAATTTTCTGCAAAATCAAGCCATTGTTCCAACTCGACCATCATCGATGATTTGTTGAAACAATTCATGAAATCCCAAGAGGAAATGAATCGGTTGTTGGTTAGCCGATTTCGACATCAAGAAGTCTTTAAATGATCGACCCTCGGGCTCGGTACTTTACCTAGCAACACGATCGCTAATCCGAGGCGATGCAAAGGCGATCACAACCGAAGTGGTGCTTCATATCATGGACCGCTATTCCTAATACCTCTTCTTCTTCTCCCGAAGGTAGTGGAAAGTGAACACGAGGCAACAAAGGACAAGGAACTTCCTACTAATAACGGAATTACCAAGACTCGTCCATCCTCGGGTTGTCCGAAACCCAATACCAAACACTCGAGTTGTTTTGAACCTCCGGTTGGTAACCCCAAATCAAAACTTCTATTCCTTACCCTCACGCTTACATGAGCAAAACTCATGAGAAAGCTAGTCATCAAATGGAAATATTCTTTCAAATTTTCCAAGAGCTTCATTTTGACATAAGCTTATGGGATGCCATCATGTTGATGCCCAAGTTTGCATCTACTCTCAAACACATGTTGAGCAATAAGGAAAAGTCGTTTGAAATGGCCAAAACTCCTTTGAACGAGAACCGCCGCGGTCTTGTTAAAGAAGCTTCCCGAGAAGTCGGGAGATCCCGTGAAATTTCTTCTTCCTTGTGTTTTCCTTAGATGATTGAATGCTTTGCCCTCGCCGATCTTGGTGCAAGCATCAACTGATGCCTTATTCGATTATGGAAGAAACTTTCTCTTCCGAACTTATTCCTACCGCATGACTCTTGAACTTGCGAGATCGTTTCTATATCGCGTCCTCTTGGCATCGCCGAGGATGTATTCGTGAAAGTAGGAAAGTTCCATTTTCCACCGAGTTTGTGGTTGTTGATTTCGATACGATCCTCGGGTTCCCCTCATTGTTGGAAGAGGATTCTTGAGAATGGGCCGTGCTCTTATTGATGTATTTGAGCAAGAAATCACGTTACGTGTGGGTAATGAAGTCACCTTTAACCTTGATCAAACTTGAGGTACTCCTCAAATTATGATACTTGAATCGCTTAATCGAGTAGATTTAATTGATATTGCTTGAGGAGTACTCTCAAGAGTTTCTTGGTTATCTTCATAATTACGTGAGTGGATATTCCACCACATCTTCTCAACCTATCATTGCCGACTCTTCCCCTCTCTCACCCGTTTGAGGAGGTGACTTCTTCCGGAAGAGATCGATGAATTTCTTGTTATCGATGAATCAATTCACTGAATTGATGGTGTGTATGATTCGGAGGATATTCTTTATCTTGAGCAATTGCTAAATGAAGATCCATTACCTTCACTCCTCCGAAGAAATCACAATTGAGGAAATAAAATCAAGACAAACATCTCTCAAGAATTTCCCGAGGTTGAACTTAAGGACCTACCTCCTCATCTCGAGTATGCATTCTTGGAGGTGATGATAAATTACCGTCATAATTGCTAAAGACTTAACCGAGGAGTAAAACTCTCATAAAGGTCTTGAAGTCACACAAGCAAGCAATTGCTTGAAACTCTCCGACATTAAGGGTATCAACCCCGAGTTTTGTACTCACAAAATCTTAATGGAGGATGACTTCAAACCAGCAATTCAACATCGTAGAAGGGTGAATCCTAAGATTCATGAGGTTATCAAACAAGAGGTTCTCAAACTTCTTGATGCCGGTTTGATCTACCCGATCTCGATAGTCCTTGGGTTAGCCCAATTCATTGCGTTCCAAAAAGGGTGGCATAACTGTTGTCACAAATGAAGAAAACGAGTTAATTCCAACTCGATTGGTTATGGGATGGCGATGTGCATTGACTATCGTAAGTTAAACGAAGCCACCAGTAAAGACCATTTTCCTCACCCTTCATGGACCGGATGCTTGAGAGATTAGCAGGAATGAATACTATTGTTTCCTGATGGTTTCTCGGGTTACTTTCAGATCCCCATTGATCCACTGGATCAAGAAAGACCACATTCACCGCCCATACGGAACGCTTGCCTATAGACGTATGCCTTTTGGCTTATGTAATGCTCCCGCATGTTTCAACGATGTATGATGGCAATTTTCCACGACATGATCGGGAAACAATGGAGGTGTTTATGGATGACTTCTCGGTCATTGGGGACTCGTTTCATACATGTCTCTTCCATTTAGACAAAATGCTAAACGGTGTGAATACACCAATCTATGTCTAAATTGGGAGAAGAGCCACTTATGGTCAAAGAAGGCATAGTCCTTGGCCATAAGATTTCCAAAATGGGATTGAGGTAGATAGAGCAAAAGTTGATGTTATTGCTAAATTGCCTCATCCTACTACCGTCAAAGGTATTAGGAGTTTTCTAGGTCATGCCGGTTTTGTCGTAGATTCATTCAAGATTTTTCTAAAATCGCTCGGCCTATGACCCATCTTCTCGAAAAGATGCTCCTTTTATCTATTCTCCCAAGTGCATCGAAGCTTTTGAAACACTAAAGAAAAAGCTTACGGAAGCACTCATTCTAGTGCCCTCATCGATTTACCCTTCGAGCTCATGTGCGATGCAAGTGATTTTGCTATCGGTGCGCCTTGGGGCAACGCAAAACTAAGCATTTTCACCAATCCATTACGCAAGTAAAACTATGATCGAAGCTCAAACCCATTACACCACTACGAGAAAAGAATTGTTAGTCGTGGTGTATGCGTTTGAAAAATTTCGCCATACCTTATCTTGACCAAATGCGTGGTGTATACGGATCACTCGGCTCTCAAATATCTCTTTGCAAAACAAGATGCAAAGCCGAGATTGCTCCGTTGGGTTCTCCTCCTACAAGAATTTGATATCATTATACGTGATAAAAAGGAGCCGAGAACACGTCACGATCATCTATCCCGCCTAGAAAACCTCACCAAGATGTGTTCGAGAAAAGGAAATAAACGAAACATTTCCTCTCGAAACACTCAATGTGGTTTCTTTTAGTGGAGACTCTTCTACCCCATGGTTTGTCGACTTTGCAAATTACCATGCGGGTAACTTTGTGGTGAAAGGGATGTCGTCCCAATGTAAAAACAAATTCTTTAAAGATGTGAAACATTATTACCGGACGACCCTACTTGTTTAAAATTTGCGCGATCAAGTCATCCGGCGATGTGTGTATGGTCGAAGCCAATGATATTCTTAAGGCTTGCCATTACGGACCCTCTTGGGGACATCATAGCCCCAACTACACCGCCAAGAAGGTGTTTGATTCCGGATTCTATTGGCCCACGATTTATAAGGATGCCCACGAATTTGTCAAAACTCGTGACGCTTGTCAACGCCACGGAATATCTCACAAAGAAATAAAATGTTGCAAACGCCATTCAAGTGTGTGAGATTTTGACATCCGGGCATTGACTTTATGGGGCCATTTCTTCTCATGGTAACAAATACATACTGCGTGTCGTTGACTACTTGTCAAATGGGTTGAAGCTAAAGCTTTACCTACCAACGATGCCCGAGTTGTTGTTAAATTCTTAAAATCTCTGCTTGCTAGGTTTGGAACTCCACGAGCCATAATTAGTGATCGTGGTGCGCATTTCGCAATGGCCAATTTGATAGGGTCATGTAAAGTATGGTGTAACTCACCGCCTCTCTCTGCACCACCCCAAACAAGTGGGCAAGTGGAAGTTTCCAACCGGGATTAAAGAATTGGAGAGGACGGTTGGCGAAAACCGTGCCTCTTGGTCGGATAAGCTAGATGACGCACTGGGCCTTCCGTGATGACTTATAAAACACCCATCGGTGTACTCCATACAAGCTAGTGTACGGAAGGCATGTCATCTGCCGGTTGAGTTTGAGCACAAGGCATACTTGGGCCTTGAAACATGCCAACTTTGATATTCAGACATTGGTGATCACCGGAAAGTTCAAATGAATGAATTAAATGAACTCCGTGATCAAGCATACGAGAACTCTTTGATCTATAAACAAAAGACAAAGAAGATTCATGACTCAAAATCAAAACCGCGTTTTCAACGTTGGTGATCGAGTCCTTCTTTTCAATTCAAGATTGGAGATTTTCTGAAAACTAAAATCCACCGGTCCGGACCATTTACCATCACTAAAGTATTTCCATATGGAACCATTGAGTTATCTCAACCCGATGGTCCAAACTTTAAAGTGAATGGTCATCGGTTGAAGCATTATTTTGGAGAGGACATACCTCCTGTGGTTGTCCCGGATCTACAAACTTTCCCATGAACCAATGAATGCGGGATCGAGTCAAGCTAGCGACTCGGGAATCAAAAATATAGCATGTCATATGGGTTTTCACCCATATTTCGACTTCTTTCTATCTTTCTACCACTCTAGTGTGGGGGGTTGCCCACATGTTGTATATAAGTTCCAAAAAAAAAAAAAATAGAAAAAAAAAAAATCTTTCTAAATAATGGCGTAGTATTTCCTTTTACGTTCTTTGTTTCGCATAACCGCGGTACTTTGAATATTGAGGGCAATATTCATTTCTAGTGTGGGGGAATTCTCACGAATTTTATTATGTAATTATACCTCCCAATTCCCGTTTTGGCCAAAATTTTTTTGGAGTAAGTGTTTGCACTTACTCAATTGGTTATCGATCCGCCTTGTCTAATAAACTAAAGGATTGGCTAATCCAGAGCAAACGGCTCTTGGTAAAGATATCTCAAATCTGTTGACGGCTTGCAATTTGCCTAAAATTGTATGGTATTCACTCACCATATCCTAAAAAGTGAAGAGTTGGCTAGCCCATAAGTTTATGGCTTGTGGTAAAGGCAATGGAAAACCATAATTGGTAATCACTCACCAAAGATAATATTGATAATTTATCTAAGAGTTGGCTAGTCCAGAAGCAAACGGCTTCGGTAAAGACAAATCAAATCCGTTGGAAGCGGTGGTTTGCTCAAAATCACATGGTTATCGATGTACCATAGTTCTTACTTGAACTCAAACATTTGGCTACTCCGAGTAATGGCTTTTGGTAAAGAGATTCAAAACCATTATGTTTTTCTCAAAATATTGCTAGGGACTAGCAATAGTTTAGTGTGGGGATTGATGAGTGTGTAAATACTCATCATTTTGTCAATCGGAGCTCGCAAAACATTTAAAATGCTCAAATGCATCAAAATCTGAAAATATCTCAAAATTGCATTTTATATGTTTCGGATGCAAAATGTTTAAAATCGATGAAAAATGAGCTAAGTTTGCATAATTGGCGCTTTTGGTCCCCAACTTTCGAAAATGGCAAAATCATCCCTAGACACAAACTTTATAAGAAAAATCACCAAAGGTCCTTTTGGAATCATAAATTTTCATAATTAGTCCTTTGGTGAAAAGTCCAAAAGTTTTGAGAAATTACAGTTTTGGTCCCTGGATTTTTAGAATTGTCATGTTTAGTCCTTGGAATTTCACAATTGGCTAAAATGGTCCTTGGAGTATTGGGGATTGTCAAGTTTAGCCTTGGAATACAATTTCAGAAGTTACATGAATGGTCCCTGAATTTTCAGCTTTTACAAAGATGGTCCTTGTGTTTTATAAGCTTAACCAAACCGGACCCTTTAATAAGCCCAATCCCAACCCAGTCCAACCATATTACCCGGTCCAACAACCCGTTACCCACCTTTTAACCCGAAACCAAAAACCACCCACGGTTTAAAATAAACCGCCAAACCACCCCCTTTTTCCTGCCTTCCCGACCACCTTGTTCGCAACCTTCCAACCCCGTACCACCCTACTCCACTCCATGTCCCCCCCTCCTCACCTAACAGACAAATGCATTAAATGCACCCTTTTCCTTGTCTAAGTTATCAAAACCACTTTTGGCGCCAAAATGCATCAAACGGCCAAGATCATTTCTAGCAATCCAATGGCCTGGATTATTGCTGGGATTTGCTCAGAGATGTGAGAGAAATCATTTTCTATAAGAAAGGAAGCAAGGGAAAGAAGAAAAAAAAGTAGTACTTAGTTAAATTTTAAAAATGTATGTCGTTTTTTAGTTCTTAAGCTTTAAATGAATCATTAGTTGTATTTTCAAGCTTCTTTGTATCAAATCAAAGTATTTAAGTGTATTGCAACTTATTTCAAGTATCAATTCAAGTTAATGTTACAATTTCATATTTTTGTGCACTGTTGAAATTTTCAGTTTCCAAATCTTATGCACAAGCTCTTAGTAACTTATTTATAAGCTCAAACAAGCTTATACTAGCTTATTTTAGCTTTCTGTAAACTCACATTTAAGTTTCAAACAACTTGGGATATTGGTCAATAAAAGTCAACTGAGCATGGAAATGGGCATGAAATGGACAATGGGTGAATCAGAAATGGATTGGGGTTGGTAATGAGCTGTTTTATAGGTTAGAATAGGATAGTGAAACTTGTGCTCTGTGTTTGATTGGTATCAAGCCATTGTGGCTAAGGACCATATGTAAGTTATTCTCAAGTTCTTGCATAATCTTTGTTTGTATTCATTAATAGTTTTTAATCAGTTAATTAGTTGTATTTGGGACTAGTAGACTTAGTTTGATCATTAAAACAAGATTGGTTCGGTGTTTGGATCAATTTAATTGCTTAACAGTTGTTTAAAAGTGTGTTTGGATTTGTTGCAATATCTGTGGTTAAGGGTAGTGCATTGGTTAAAACTTGTTGCTCTAAGCTTGGTATGCTCTAATATACTCATTCAAGTCATAAACTTGCACCTGCAACCCACCAAAGTCAACTCCACCTTAATCTGTCTTAAACTGTTTAACTGTGGGATTTTTATAAAATCAAAAGCTTATTTTATGTTCAAAAATCATAGAGGTAGATTGCGAGTGTCATTTCATCATTTGATAACATAATCACCAACAAAGTGAGTTCTAATCTCAAATTAGTCAAACTTCTCTCAATCGCTCAAAAGTCAAAACATGAAAATGTCATTTTAAGGCCAATCGATAGATTTTCATTGACTCAATTCGAGCCAAATTAAGTAAAACTTGGTGTTCATAAACTTCACCGGTCTATTTCATTATAACCATTTTAGTAGATTTTGCAATTTTTTTATAAGCTCCAAATGGCTTATCAACTTGGGCAAACCGCCTGCAGACTCGATTCAAAGAGACCACCGAGCACTGCAGACAGGTGTTTGCAGAGCTTGCAACAAGTTCAGTTGAGCTTGTCCAAGACTCATTTTTGGTTAACAAGGTCCAAGCCAGGTCTAGTGTAGGTTCCCATTTCTGGTTTTTGGTTTTTAGCTTATTGAGTAGCTTTTTCTTTGGCTTGAAAGTAGGGGTTAAAACTGGTTTTTAGCACATTAGCTTAAAACACCAAATCTGTGTAAGGTGCAATTCAGTGGTTTAGGCTTGTTGTTCTTAGTTCATTGTGAGTAATTTTAGCATAGTATAACTATTGTTTCGCTTTGGTGCTTGTTTGTGGTTCTTGGCTTATTTATAGTCTTTATTTTAAGCACTTTGCTTTCAACCTCATTTTCTTACACATAAGCACCTGTTTTCATATTTTTCTCAGAATCATAATATTATTTTAGACTTTTCTTGAAATTTTCAGATTTTTCTAAGCCTGTTTGCTATTTTTCTTAATTTAAATCAATTTTTAGTAATTTTTAATTAGCATTTAATACAAATAATTAGGAAAAGTTTCAAAAAATAAATTTTCATTTTTCTTAAGTTAAGATAAATATAAAAAGTCAAAAAAATATTTTTCTAGATTTTCTTAGTTAAATTTGTATTTTAAACAATTTAATTAGTTTTTAATAGTTTTTAATTCCTAGAAAATCCAAAATAATCGTAAAAATACAAAAATAGTTTTGAAAATTCTCTTTGTTATTTTAGATTTTCCTAAGTCATAATTTTATTTTTCTAGCTTTATTTCATATTTTCTTGTATTTTAGGTTATTATTTAATAGTTAAAAATAGTTTTTAATTAATAATAATTAGATAAATAGTTATAAAAATAATTTTATTTTTCTAATAATTTTCTTTTATCATTAGGTTTATAAAAATATCATTTTCATATTTTTAGGATTAATATTGTGTAAGTTTCACATTTTCATTTGTACGTTGCTTAGTTTTTAATTCAGTTTTATAAAAACTTAAAAACAAAAACATCATTTTAAAAATAGTGATAGCGTTTATTTAATATTTTTTACCTTTTTAATTTTTTTTAATTTGCATTTAAGCCTCCGTATTTGTTTGCTTTTTCTTTAGTTATAATAATCACAAATCCCTTTTTCTGTTCAAATCTCTCGATCACTATATCGTTTGGTGATCCATTGCATAGCTCATTTGGGACATAACGACCGGGAGACCCTATTCTCTCGAGATCTTCATTGCATTGGTGTCTGAGCTGTTTTAAGTTTCTTACAGTTTGCCATTCACAATTGGTCAGCTTGCGTGAGAAAACTTGACGGTTTTGCACCGATCAACTGCTCAATAAAATGTTTTTGCAATACAACAAAGGTTTTAAGGAAAATCAGTTATCAATCATAAAAACCTTTTATTTTTGAAATATTAATACGTAGTCGATGTGCTAAAGAAAAGAATTTTTAAGCACAACGACCGGTTTTTCAAAGGTATCCGTCAATCCATAACCTGAACGAGGATTGATTCATATGTTTGAATCGCCTCATTGTTTCTGTTCAGTTGTCACATGGTTGATCTATTGGATAGATCTCACATGCCACCTACCAAGAGCTTGTTTGATGTTGGCTCAAGAAGGCTTTCCATCTTCATTGTGAATATGTTTGTATATCACTCAGATGTTCTGGCAATACCACATGGATAATGCGTAGGACTCTTAAGATATAATATCTTTTTCCACATTGTGTGAAACAGAGTCTTCATTGATGATGTCCTAATGAGATTTATTTGATGATCCCGTGGCTCTAGACTCAATAGTGCACATTTGGTTCCTATCTTGGGAGACTAGGAGAGGTCTCTTCTTCAATATCAACAATCTCTACGAGAAAGTCGATAGATTATGTAGGTTCCCATGAGAATGAAACAAGTCCCTTTAAGAGACACTTGAGTAGCTTGAGAAGTTGTAGCGCAGGTGTGTAACATATTGGATTTCACAAACACACTAAACCATAATCACAAGTAGGCGTATAAGAGGATTGAGAGAGAGAAAGTTAGAGGTTGGGAACTTTAGTGAGTAAGAAAATCTTATTATGAGCTCCTACTCTACCTTGGGAGTGAGAGTATTTATAGTCATTACATAAACGCCACCTAACAGTCAGAGATCGTGCATACAGTGGGTAAAGACCCGTCCGTCCTCCACGGTGTTACTTAAACTAAATACTACTTAACTTATAATAATCTACGACTACGAGCTTACTAACAATTACATATACTTGAGGTGACCGACTCTTCAATAATTGGATTTACTAAATCCTAACAATCGCCCCCTAAGGGAGGTCACCTCAAACACTCAGTAAACATATATTGAATACAAACAGATATTACATAAAAATTTGTTCTTGCATTCTTGATGTTGTACTTTGCTCTGAAGCTCGTAGTCATTGATTCTTCTCATTGCATGTTTGGATAATCCAAGTGGAGGTCTTTTACTGATCCACGTGATAATGAGTTTTGAGCCAGTTTTGAGAACATCAGCTAACAAAAATCTCTGAGACATCCATTGTGGTGTTGGTATTATGTGATGTTGTGACTTTTGGACCAACATGCTCACATTTTGGATCATGAAATCTTCACATCAGAGTAGCGGAAGCATTTGTTGATTCATGATATTGGCGAACAGCGTAGAAGCATGGAGTGAAAATATCGAGTCATTGATGCACTAATCATGATTTTTCTTCGAGATGAATGTGTTGAGTGAGCATGCGGCTATGGAATGACTACTTCATTCGATCACCGCAAACGTAGGGGCGCACTGCATAAAACATTTAGAAATAAAGCGCACGAGTGTCTTCGATCACTTTCGTTGAATTGAGGTACACGCCCACGGTTCCCGCTGATCGAGACACGCATCGCCTGTGATCGTGTATAATTCAAGAATTTCCTTGACAGGGTTTCGCAGCTACTCTAGTCGTTCTCAAACCGAACGCCTCAAAGAACACAATATGGAGTGAGCGAACCAAATAATAGAGATTCACCGATTGATGAAAAGAGATTTGAAAACAATCGTGTATTGCTCAATAGAAATTTGTTTTTGCAATACAACGAAGGTTTTAATGAAAATCAATTATCAATCATAAACACCTTTTGATTGATGTGCTAAAGAAAAGAGTTTTTGAGCACAACGACCGGTTTTTCAAAGGTATCCATCAATCCATAACCTGAACCATGATTGATTCGAAAAATTGAATCGCCCCATTGTTTCTGTTCAGTTGTCACATGGTTGATCTAATGAGTAGATCTCACATGCCACCTACCAGGAGCTTGTTTGATGTTGGCTCCAGAAGGCTTTCCATCTTCATTGTGAATATGTTTACATATCACTCGGATGTTCCGCAATACCACAAGGATAATGCGTGCGACTCAAGATATAATCTCTTTCCACATTGTGTGAAACAAAGAGTCTTCATTGAAAGTATCCTAAGGATATTTAGTGATGATCTCATGGCTCTAGACTCAATTGTTGGCTCCAGAAGGCTTTCCATCTTCATTGTGAATATGTTTACATATCACTCGGATGTTCTGGCAATACCACAAGGATAATGCGTACGACTCAAGATATAATCTCTCTTTCCACATTGTGTGAAACAAAGAGTCTTCATTGAAAGTGTCCTAAGGATATTTAGTGATGATCTCATGGCTCTAGACTCAATTTTTTCATATTTGGATCCTATATCAGAGACTAGGGAGAGGGTCTCCTACTTCAATATCAACAATCTCTTAGAGAAAGTCGATAGATAATGTCGGTTCCCGTGAGAATGAAACAAGTCCTTTTAAGAGGAACTTGAGTGGTTTGGGAAGTTGAAGTGCGGTCGTCCATGGGTCCATGACGTCTTATCTTCAATACCGGTTACCTTGGTAACCACCGAGTATATGAATCGAACCCAGTATACGCCCTAAGGTTGAATAATTGGAGGATATTTTTTCACCCTTTCTCATTCAATTCTTTTTCATTCTTCAACCCCTTCATGCTTACCGAGATTTCATAGCTAGAACCTTGTTGGGTTTATTCCAAGACTAGCTCGATCTCGATCCGCACTCTTCCCATATCTCATTTTTCCCTTTTTAATATACCCAAGGACTTCTACACTATCTAGCGGATTGTCCTGGGTAGATCCCTCCGGTTACAGCGGATCATGGGAACAAATACCTAACCTTATCATCCTTATATCACCATACATAAAGTAAAGTTGGTCGGTCTATTTGGTATTGTTCATCCGCCATTGGAACCAATTGAAAACCATTTGAAAATCAATCCAGATACTTATGATATATTACTAAAGCATTTTGTACCGAATTGTTTTGATATTTTTGAACAAGAGCTCCCCTCAACATGTGCATCAAGTGTATGAAATCGTTTTGCACACGGAGGCAAGAGAAAGAATTAACTTCTTTGATTACCATTTTCTAAAGATATCAACATCACTTCCCCGATCAAAACAAGTCGATAAAGTATATTAGGAAGGATGAGGTTTTCATAAGCTTGCTCCCCTCAATATGTGCCTTGAGGTTTGAAAGAGTTTTCACATACAAGAGGAACCTCGCACATTGATCACGTTTCAAATCATTGTGGTTTAAGATAGATGCTCCCTCAACATGTGCATGGAAAATTTGAAATCGTTTGGCACATGTGGGATGGAGAGCTTGTACATCCTTATAAAACCATTTACCGAATTATCAGATTAATTCAATTTAAATCACAAATTCTCCCCCGATCACAATTATCAAATCATTTGAGATTTGTGATCTCCGTAGATTTAAATTGATTTTGAAAGCTTTTAAGGAGAATTGTGACTTGATTATGAAAGCGTTTTAACTGATAAGGATCGGATTTTGAGACTTTAAACTCCATTGAATAAACATGCATGATTATCTTTTGAAAACAATTGAATGAAAAATAACCTTTTAATTTAATTGAAATCATTCTCCCCCTCAATCAATGACATAAGTTGTTGACTCAGAGATTGATAACGCTACACGCTTCATTCGGGGTCAAAGGAACTTCCTTTTCGTCGAGCAAGTTTTTCAACACCCTAGGCAGTGAACCTAATCGTTGTAGTGTAGTATTAGGGTAAGCCACGTGTATTGATATCGTTCTCTAGGGGAATAGTGTCGTTAGTATGGAAAACTAGAAGGGAGGGTTGAATAGTTTTACCAATTTAAAACTTCCTTTTAAATATTTAGATCGACTTATGTCAATCTATTTGGTTGTTTATGTTGGACGTTGATAGATAGATATATAAACGTGTAATGAAAGATAAAGAGTAAGAAGCACATCACCACGACACAAGTATTTATAGTGGTTCGGCTACAAGGACACCTTCCTTGCCCTACTCCACTCCCCGAGTCACCTACTTGAGAGTTCGTAAGCACTACACCAACTCCTTATGGCGGAGAAGCCTTCACAACGTCGCTTAACCTTTTTCCGGTACAAAGCTAGATACCGAGTTCTTTCACACCAAGGTGAACCACACCTAACACTACGTCGCCTACCCTTTATACGGTGCTAGGCTAACCACCGAGTTCTTTCACACCTTAGGAGAACTAATCCTATCACAACGTCGCCTACCCTTTATTAGGTGCTAGGCTAAGCACCTAGTTCCATTATGGAGGAACTACTACCCTTCACGACACAACACCTATTATCAAGGAGATCTACTCCTTGTTACAACACCATGAAGGATATCACCATCCTTGTAAATAAATAAATACTTATATGTATAACGATGCACCTCATCGATTATAAGACCTAAGCATTCTTCCTAAATGCTACTTGATTTGATTCTTCGGCATCCTTCACTAATGCCTTTGACACAACGCTAGGCATCCTTTACTAATGCCTTTGACACAATGCTTGGCACCCTTCACTAATGCCTTCGTCTTGACACCTTAAGCATTCTTCACTAATGCTTTGACACGGATGATGAGCACCTTTCACTAATGCTTTCATCTTGACACTTTCGGCATTCTTCACTAATGCCTTCAACCCAACATCTATGGAGAAAGGAAGAACTATCAACAAGAGAACCTTCGTTGTCTTGATGATGATGAAGCATGGCAACTCATGGACTTGAGCTTGCACGTCTTCAATATGTGTTGATCTTTCCTTTAAGAGGAACCTAGAAGATCACACAAAACAAAAGAGAAAAGCTACATAGATCTCTTGGATCGATGTTAGAGGTTAGAATACTTGGGGAAGTATGTGTGTAAAGGGATGAATAGAAAGGAAGAAATGACTCTCTATTTATAGAGGAAATTCTCATCGTTCCCGGATCCCACGGATCCCTCCCACAAAGGATCCGGCTAGCACAAAGCCGGGGATCCGTGGAAGGCTCCCTTTTACCCATGGGTATTTTGGTTATGGGTCATGGGTCTTTAGCTAGATACAATGTATCTCTTGAGTGCTCACCAAGGGTTCAATGTATCTAGACATTATCTTGAGTGCTCATCAAGGGTTCAATGTATCTAGACATTAGGTATGGGTCATGGGTTATGGGTTGATCCATGGTTTTCTTTCTAGATACAATGTACCTTAAGGATACAATGAACTTGGTTAAGTGGTATATATAAAACCATGGGTTATGAGTCAATACCATTTGCTAGTTTTTACCTTAGTATATACTTGTTTTTACCCATTTTAGTATATACTTGTTTTTACCCATTTTATTATACTTAGTTTAAGTATATGCTAACCCAATATGTAAACACTAGTTGTTGTACATATATATCTAAATCATAAAACCACTTATACTTGTTTTAGTGTTTTATGTGAAAATGTGAATATGTTAAAAACTATTAGTTCAAACCATTTACGTATTTTATTTGTTTCGTTAATATGATTTTACGTTTGTTATCGAAAAACATTAGAAGATCGTAAAATATAAATAAAAGTTTTACGGCTTATTTGTATTAACAATCTCCCTTTTGTTGATGACATAACATAAAATTATTTTAAGGAAAAGCTAAAATTGTAAACGTTTGAATTTGTAGTTTTTACTTTCTTCTCCCCCTTTTTGTCGAAACGAAAAGTGTTTGAAGAAAAGCAACACATTGTTTTTAGGAAAAACATGTGAAAGAAAAAAAATTAAAGAGCAAGTAACGGGAATAGATCTCGTCTTTACTCCCCCTTGACGAGTCCATCCCTATGTAAGGGCGTCAAGAAAGTAATTCTAATCTAGATCATTTGCAACTAAGTTTGCAAAGAATTTCGTCTAAGAGACGAGTGTGCTCCCCCTAGATGATTGCAACTTTGCAATGGGAAGTCATGAAAAATAAATTTAGTATTGCAAGTAATTTTCAATGTATTGCTTTGACATAAAGCTCCCCTAGCTTTAGGATGTCAAAGTCTTCATGTGTGAATTGAAATACTACAAAACAAAGGTTAGAACAAGTATAATTCACAATTTCAAAAATGTGATGCAAGTTAGTAGGAAAATGTAATCCTAATATTGCAAGTAATTTGCAATGTATTGTTTTGACACAAAGCTCCCTAGCTTTAGGGTGTCAAATGCTTCAAGTGTAGATTGAATAACTACAGAACAAAGGTTAGAAAACAAGTATAATGCACAATTTCTTGCATATGTGATCCAAGTTAGTAGAAAAACAGTTTTCTGTTTCACGGATCCCACAGTTCCGTCCTAGTAGGGATCCGTCTAGGCAATTTTGAGGGATCCGTATAGCTGAAGATTAAATTCAGAAATGGTGATGTAACAAGTAATGTTATCATCAAAATGAGATATGTATTCAGCCAACAAACATATACTCAATGCAATATGGCAAGTAAACTATCATTCAATAAAACATAAGAGATGATCAACAAATCTCTAAAAACTAAGAGAATGATTTAGCCATATTCTACTAAAACTAATAAGTGACCAAAGCTTAAGAGGCAACAATGTGCTTGAGTCTAGGGATGAGTAGACTTGTTGATTTGGTCCAATCTTTCAAGAAGATGATTAAACATGAAATGCAACTCATTTCGTACTTCTTGAACAAGTCCTTGGGTGATTAGACAATTAGAGCAATTATTGTCATGATAGGATATTTTGAGGAGGTTATACAAATGATGATGGAGGTACATTGAGTAATTTAGGATGAGGTTCTACTAGGAATTAGAGTGGTGGTAATATGATCAAGTCCTTGGTGGTTCCTTATTTCCAACGATGGACTAGTTGGTGATTGGGAAGTTCTCGGTGGTGAATGCTCTAATGAATAGAGATTTGGGTGAGAGAGAGGCTCGGTGAAGGAGTGTAGTCCATGCTCTAGGAATGAAGGTTTAGACGTTTTGCTAGAACTAGGTATGTTTGGTTTAGAGATCGATGATCCCTTTTCTAACCTAAAAGGTTTAATGCTAATTATTGCGGTTCTATTGGAAATTGTTGATTGGGTTTGTTGAGGTGAGATTCTTGCACTTATTATCTCTTATAGATGATGATTCGGTTGAGGAAATTTCGTGTACAACACGAGCAAGTTTCAGGGGTGGTTCTTGGTTGGATGAGTTAGCACTAGGAGCTTTCCTCATCATGAAATGACTAAGGAAAAGGTTTCTAAATGCTAAGAATTATGTTGTGTTCGATGACTAAGGGATTCTAGCAAGATGACTTATAAAGGGAAGGATTTAGCAAGTGCATTCAAGACTTAAGTCTCTAATTTCCTTTGGAATGTGATGATTAGCATGAACAAGAGTCAACTTCAGAGTTTTACTGATCTAGGGATTTAATTAGGATGAGGTGGAGTGTTCAAGTTAGCAAGATGAGCTTGAAATGATTGTTCTAGCAAGAGTTGACATAAATCATCACCGGATCCTATGGTTCCCACCAATGGGGATCCGTCTAGGCTAATCCTAGGATCCGGCTCTCGCAGACTAGCAAAGGATAGAAGTGATGTTTGAAAGGTCTAAAGCCTATACCTTTTTTTTAGTTCTCCTAAGTGTCTTTAAATGGAAGGGTACTTAAATGTTCAAGGGCAATGAGTGATGTAGCTAATGATTTCCTTATATGGAAGAAATTGGAACTTTCGTGAGTACTAATGAATGAACAAAGATGACACTAAAATTTTGAGAGTGTCAAATGGAGCTAAATGATCCTAGTGATCAGATAGCGACTTAGGATAATGTCTTGGAGAAGATCCTAAAGGTTTTAAGGTGGAAGAACTAGAATTTGATCCATTTCGACCAATTTTGAGGTAAGGATGATTATGATCAATTTTGCCATAATTGAAAGATTTCTAAGTCTAGATGTGAGGGATCATGTGAGAAACAATGAGTGATCTAGAGGCGGAAGAGTAATGAGTTTAGGTGAAATGATAGATCGAAAAGCACTTTGAGTGTGATCCTTAATGAGCTATGAGTGAGTATGAAGCTTACTAAGCTTGAGAAGGACTTAAGAGTTCCTAAGGTATTAAGTTCGACTAGTGTGAAGTAGTCTATGAATATGGTTTGAGGTGTAAAGTTGAGACACCACTTATTTGCTCGGATCCCACGGATCCTTCACTTGAGGATCCGGCTAGTTACAAACTAGGGATCCGGCATCCGAACGCTTTTACTTAACAATGAGCGTTTGTTCTAAGTATCGAACTTAGAGGCTAATGATCTCTGAGAAGAAGCAAACATGTATACAAGTAAAACATACTAAGAGCATGTAGAAATAGCACATAAGCAATTAAATGAGATCTAGCTCACAAGTAACACATAGGTTTATCAAACTTAACAACCGCTATTCAAGAAGCTCAAAATAGATTTACGATCTAGATTAGTAAATCATTTGTATTAACAATGGCGTGCAGAGTAGATAATGGTGTTCAAGACAATAGGGTTGTTTTGGCCAACCAAGCAATGAACTATGTATAGTCATTACGGATGGTGATTAGCATACAATGAATTTCGTCCATGAAGTCATGTAGCTCTTCTCAATCAAAGCAAGATAATCGCTTGATGAGGCAAGTGGTTGTGATTAACTAAAGGAAAATTAATTTTACAACTTGTTTGATTAGTAATCCTAAGACAATGCAAAGTATTTCCATTGTAAACTTACTTTAGGAAAATATAGGAGTAAAAATTTCCCATGTGAGAGAATGAATATGAGACTATTACTAGTGGTGCTCAATTACGGCTAAACACGACCATTTTTATGGGCGATTCCACATACCCAACTTCTATCAAGGAAGCAATTTAACCGTTAGGTCAAATTGAGTTTCTAGTGCAATAAGTTCTCCAGTATTCATTCTCAAGTTAGGAAAATTTATATTCCTACAATGGCCTATCGAAGAGTAACAATGATGATACTTTGCTTCGTTTAATATTATACTTGAGACAACTACGGTGACGAAGGTGTCATGTTAAAAATAAGTTTAAAAGTTGTCCATATGGTAAACAACAAAAAAATGGTTGGAAGAGCTAGTTCAACATATGTTGTTGAAAAGCTTTGAGTTTGGACTTTCGGATATGAACAATTATATTTGCGTTGCAAAATAATTTACTTGAGTATATCGGATGAAATAATCAAGTTGTCAATCCTACTATGAAGCTTGGAGAGCGATCATGAAAAGGAAAACGGGAGAGTACATCATCAACACAAGTGTAGGTTATGATCCGATGTACATTCTTGTTGTTTTTAGAAAAAGATACAAGAAAATATGAAATCAAGAAATCATATAGGCACATAAAATATTTATGTTGCACACATGACAAGCTCAATCAAAAAGCCATTTTAGTGTGTTATATGTTTTAAACATTTTTCAACTTATAAAACTAACATTTTTTACACAACTAAATGTTACCCCAAACACTCTTTCAAGTAGCACATTGATTAGTAGAAAATTACTAGATCAACAAGCAAGAGAATGAATAGCAAGGTAAGGAAACCAGATATGTTAATCACTCAAACAAGCACAAAAGCTATTTGAGATAAGCAAATAATCAAGTAATGTAAGGAAGACAATTTATCATTTAGCATAGCATACAAAAGTTCTTTTCATCGCTTTGTGTTAAATATAAACATGTATACCAAGCTTGATTAGTTTCTTTTATAAATATGATCAAAACCTTATTTTTAAAAGAGGACACATTGTTATTCAAAGATGAGAACATCCGTCTCCAATTAGATCAAAAGTTTGTGCAAAAGTTATGACCAAAAAATGACTTTCTATTATAAACCAATGATTTTGTAAATCTTTGTTTTGAATCAGTTTATGAAATCAATTTTAAATGAAAGTAGACTCAAATACCTTTAAAATGATAGGTGGCACGACTTCTAACGACTTACGGTTAATTAGTTATGAATTTTTGAAATTTAACCAAAAGTTGCTCTCTGTTGCACGGATCCGACGGATCCTTTCCAAAAAGGGATCCGTGGATCTGACACAGATTCACAAAAATATATATTTTGACCCGAAAAAAAGGTTTATCCTTTGTAGACTTTTTAGTGAGGTCATATTACCCATTCCAATCTTTATTCAAGCTTGAATGAACATATATCGAACACGAAACTTCAAAGAAAAAAAATCACTAAAACACTTTTCATATTATGCTTATTATAAGATAGAAGCATATATCACCATTTTGTCCACAAGCATTTTAGCACGTTTTTAACAAAAAATTGTAACTAAGAAAACATACCTTTGCTATATCCCCTTTTTATGGTTTTAGAAACCATAGACGCGAAATACTTCATGATCTTCTAAGATATCCTAATCCTTTGCTATATTCCCTTTTAATAGTTTTAGAAACCATAGACGCGAAATACTTCATGATCTTCTAAGATACCCAAATCCTAGTATGAAGACATCCCAAAGGAAAATGTTAGAATGATCTATCACTATCCAACATATGATGATTTCTTAAAACATGACTTTTTGTTTTAAGAAATTCCCTTCTTTGTAGTTTTCAAACATACACGGACCGTATCAAGTTTTCAAAGTACAATATACTAAAAAAAAACTTGGTAACGAAGCTCTGATGCCAATTGTGGAAAACTAGAAGGGGGGTTGAATAGTTTTACCAATTTAAAACTTCCTTTTAAATATTTAGATCGACTTATGTCAATTTATTTGGTTGTTTATGTTCGACGTTGATAGATAGATATATAAACGTGTAATGAAAGATAAAGAGTAAGAAGCACATCACCACGACACAAGTATTTATAGTGGTTCGGCTACAAGGATACCTTCCTTGCCCTACTCCACTCCCCGAGTTACCTACTCGAGAGTTCGTAAGCACTACACCAACTCCTTATGGCGGAGAAGCCTTCACAACGTCGCTTAACCTTTTTCCGGTACAAAGCTAGATACCGAGTTCTTTCACACCAAGGCGAACCACACCTAACACTACGTCGCCTACCCTTTATACGGTGCTAGGCTAACCACCGAGTTCTTTCACACCTTAGGAGAACTAATCCTATCACAACGTCGCCTACCCATTATGGAGGAACTACTACCCTTCACGACACAACACCTATTATCAAGGAGATCTACTCCTTGTTACAACACCATCAAGGATATCACCATCCTTGTAAATAAATAAATACTTATATGTATAACAATGCACCTCATCGATTATAAGACCTAAGCATTCTTCCCAAATGCTACTTGATTTGATTCTTCGGCATCCTTCACTAATGCCTTTGACACAACGCTAGGCATCCTTCACTAATGCCTTTGACACAACGCTTGGCACCCTTCACTAATGCCTTCGTCTTGACACCTTAAGCATTCTTCACTAATGCTTTGACACGGATGATGAGCACCTTTCACTAATGCTTTCATCTTGACACTTTCGGCATTCTTCACTAATGCCTTCAACCCAACATCTATGGAGAAAGGAAGAACTATCAACAAGAGAACCTTCGTTGTCTTGATGATGACGAAGCATGGCAACTCATGGACTTGAGCTTGCACGTCTTCAAGAGGTGGTGATCTTTCCTTTAAGAGGAACCTAGAAGATCACACAAAAACAAAAGAGAAAAGCTACATAGATCTCTTGGATCTGAGGTTAGAGGGTTAGAATACTTGGGTGAAGTATGTGTGTAAAGGGATGAATAGAAAGGAAGAAATGACTCTCTATTTATAGAGGAAATTCTCTACTGTTCCCCAGATCCCACGGATCCCTCCCACAAGGGATCCAGCTAGCACAAAGCCAGGAATCCATGGAACGCTCCCTTTTACCCATGGGTATTTTGGTTATGGGTCATGGGTCTTTAGCTAGATACAATGTATCTCTTGAGTGCTCACCAAGTGTTCAATGTATCTAGACATTCTCTTGAGTGCTCACCAAGGGTTCAATGTATCTAGACATTGGGTATGGGTCATGGGTCATGGGTTATGGGTTGATCCATGGTTTTCTTTCTAGATACAATGTACCTTAAGGATACAATGAACTTGGTTAAGTGGTATATATAAAACCGTGGGTTATGAGTCAATACCATTTGCTAGTTTTTACCTTAGTATATACTTGTTTTTACCCATTTTAGTATATACTTGTTTTTACCCATTTTAGTATACTTAGTTTAAGTATATGCTAACCCAATATGTAAACACTAGTTGTTGTACATATATATCTAAATCATAAAACAACTTATACTTGTTTTAGTGTTTTATGTGCAAATGTGAATATGTTAAAAACTATTAGTTCAAACCATTTACGTATTTTATTTGTTTCGTTAATATGATTTTACGTTTGTTATCGACAAAACATTGGAAGATCGTAAAATATAAATAAACGTTTTTACGGCTTATTTGTATTAACAGTTAGGCTGAAGTGTATGTCGATTTAAGTCTAAAGGTGAGGGATGATTATTTTTGTATTTTTATATTTTATGAATCTCGGTTTTGGAGGGGAGGGTGGAATTAGTTTCTAGTCAACTATCCCAAAAGGTACTAACTAAATTAGGGGTCTACCAGTAACGTGAAGCGTATCTACTTATGATGTATTACTCCTTGCTAGCTATCCAATTCTATCTACTGAATTGTCACGTCCTATTGATGGTTGAATTGTCACGTCCTTATTCTTAACGCGTTGTGTGACTAAAGTTGTAGGGTATGCGTTTATCCCTAACTCTTTGAACTTACCAAAGGGTCTCGTCTATAAAACCCTCTAGGGATTATAAACTCTAACTCTAAGGCCCTCTTTGGATGGTTTAGCCTACAACCGCTTTAAGTGCTATAGCCTAAGGTTCACAAAGATTAATCAAGCATTAATTGCACAACGAATGACCTATCGCATTACTAGATCATTAAACAATTAAGATAAGAGACAACCAATCAAACAAGAGACAGTAGGATGCAAGAATTATAAACTAAACCAATTAGACTCATTGAAATTGTCACACCCTAATGATGAAGATAGACACAAGCATCACTAAGAAATCAATAAGATCTAATTAATTTTATACAAGTTTCATACAATCATAAGAAAACACTAGGTGAATTAGCCAAGCATAATTAATGAAGAGCAAGCAACAATTATGATAATTGAAGACATACCATAGGATTGAATTAACAAACAAATCATTACACGATGTTTATGGAATGTTTGAATCCTTTTAAGTTGCTGGAAAAACACCTACCTAAATCCTGGAATCGGACTTAGGGTTTAGGGCTTACAAAAAGTGAAGTTATAATGTTATATTTATAGGCAGATTTTCTGTCGGCAAAGAGCGACGGTGTCACACCTAAAGAGTTATGGCGGCACGACGACCTTTTTCACCAAACTGTAGATTTTCTCGTTCTGGTCGTGTGGGCTTTTGAATCACCTAAATCCGAGTTTGTATGCAAAAGTTATTGCCAAAACAGTATCAATTACTTCGCGCGCATGTTGTGATAGTCTTGATCAGCTTGTGACGGCGTCACCTTGTGGTTGTGACGCCGTCGGCTTCATCTTCTGACGCCGTCGGGATCAAATCTAGGCCGTCTGAGTTTTGGCGACCTACTCTTTTAAAGCCTGACGCCGTCACTTGTAAATAAGCAATTTCACTACGAGTAGTCACAAAATGCTCCGATGGCGTCATAATATAACACCGGCCGTCCCCTTGTATTTCAAAGACTTGAGTGTCTTGATTCTTGACTTTGGCCATTTTCTTCAGATATCCGCGCCTTTTCGTCCAAATAAGTGCCATTCCAAAGAATTTGCCTTCAAGAGACCTAAAAGTGAAAAGGAACGATATTAAGTAATAATGGATACAAAAGTGATCAAATAAGGGCTTAAACGACCCCTCAAAAAGGTACATTTTAAAACCTTATCAAATATCCATACACTTGGTATTTGCTTGTCCTCAAGCAAATGTGCTTTTAGCCAATTAATTTATAAGTTAGGGGTCATGAAGCGTTGGTTTAAAACAATCCACAACACATATAAGCCCAACAAAAGTCATAACAAGCATGTAAATTACATACTAGCACCTCACATGGGGTGTTTGGATACTCACATCTCTCGGGTGTATAGGAAATATAGCAAGTTGGAAATGGAACATAAACACTCATTAACCGGTCCTAGTACATAGATTACCATAGGCTTGAGAATAGATCAAACCTCCATCACTTTGGCGTAAGCACCTAGGAAAGACTATCAAAGAGGTCTTTAAAGAGTTGTAATGTTAAGCTTACGGTAGGGAAACAAAGGGTTTGGTGGGATAGGCTATTTAGTGGTGGCAAGTCAAAAATCTTTTTGTTACAAGCATATGAAGAATGGCGTTGCTAAGCTAAGACTCGACACTCTAGACTCTAGCTAACTGAAACAAACAAACATAAATTTAAAGGATATATGTAGGATGGTAGCCCTTTTTTTTTTTTTTTTTTTTTTTTTTTTTTTTCACTCTATTTTTTTCCTTTTTCTATTTTTTTGATTTTTTCCCATACACTTTTACTCTACCATCCTCTACGGTAACATCAAAATGATAGGGATTCATAGGCACATCCCTACACTTGAGTTTTTATTACTCTAACACTAATTTGACCCGAATTGAAAAGATCAAAACACTTGGGGTATGTTATTACGCAAATTAGGGAATTTAACGTTCCCTTCCAATCATTTTATAAACTTTAACTTTTTCCCATGAGTCCCAATCGTCCCAAAACTGTGTACAAAGGATATGACTCGACTTAGCAACTCATGCAAGCAACAAGATAATTGAACTAAGGGTTTGGGGTGATAACAATAATGCCCTAAAAGTGAGTGCATACAGGGTAGGCTAAGGCGATTTGGGTTTATATTTGGGGGTGGGGTGTAAACAATGCTCTTCATTGATATTCCAGAAAAACCGAAACATCACGAGAACCGTGAAAAGGATAGGCTCGAGGGGTTAACTAGGGTATCGTGTACTAAAGATGAGTACAACGCAAAGGGTGTGGGGAATTACTCAACCGATGTGGAAGAAGTAATTATATTACGGGTATTAAACAAGGGTTATCCTAATGCCTCTTATCATTTAGTTATTCCTAACTACACAAGTGTAGTCTTACTAGCGATCTCGGAATGCATCACAAAACAAGTTCTAGAATCTAATATACTACCGGTTCACACTTTAAGCATTGAAGATAAATGCTTTTAATTCCTACTAATCTAAGGGCGATCCTCACATTTTTGGTGGAATTTAGGTGGTAAAGGGTTTTTGTGCTAGTCATGCAACTTCCTATCCGTGAGACGCTTTTGTTACGACTAATGGCCCACTCCTATATGTCATGAAAAATTTTAAATTTGGTGCCAAAATTACCCTAACCGACATTTTCTCATGGTTTATTACACAAATACAATTGGACAAAGCAAATAATCAAGGATAAGCATAATTTCAAAGTTCCGTTTTATTTTCCTCCCTACACTTAAACCGAACATTGTCCCCAATGTTCCCGAAAGTATCAAAGTTATGATAATGGAAGGTAATTAAAACGAAAGAAACTAATACTCCCCGATTAGCTCCATAGGATCCATGTGTGAAGTAGTGGTTAAATCCTTTCACTACAAGAAAAGTGGCTTTTAGGACCCCCATAAGCGTCATAAAATGGTACTTTTTAGGACCTTTCATTTAATAGTACCAAGGATGAAAGCGTTTCATGTAAGGCGGTTGTAATAGGTCCAAAGCGTCCTAACCCTTATGAAACCAATTTTATGGTCGTATTATATGTCTATGAACAACACAAATAACGTCCTAATAAAACCATATTAGGACACTTTTACAATGTTTTAACATGTGATTACCTACTTTTAATCTTTTGAGACACATAAAACGTCCTTAAAGTATTGTTAGGACGCTTATGATGTAACATCATAGCTATTTTAGCAACCAAGAAAAGGGTACTAATAACTCAAATAAGATTATGATACCAATTTTATGGTTGCATTTTAGGTCTATAAACAACACAAATAACGTCCTAATAAAAACATATTAGGACACTTTTCCAATGTTCTAACATGTGGTAACCTACTTTTAATCATTTGATACACATACAAGCGTCCTTTAATGTTAATTCTTAGGACGGTTATCATATACCATTATAGTTACTTTAACACCAAGAAAAGGGTCCTAATATCCCAAATACGATTATGAAACCAAATTTATGGTCGCATAATATGTCTATGAACAACCAAATAACGTCCTAATAACAACATATTAGGACACTTTTACAATGTTGTAAAACGTTGTTACCTAATTTTAATCTTTTGATACACATACAAGCGTATTTAAAAGATAATTGTTAGGACGCTTATCATATACCATTATAGCTATTTTAGCACCAAGAAAAGGGTTCTAATATCTCAAAGAAGATTATGAAACCAATTTTTGGTCGTATAAAATGTCTATTAACAACCTAAATAACGTTCTAATAACAACATATTAGGACACTTTTACAATGTTAAGTTAATTGTTAGGACGCTTAATAAGTTTAATAGGATAGGACGCTATTTTCAAAGTCCGGACAAGTCATATGATAGGATGCTATTTTCACCATGCACACTCCATTATTACGATATGAATAAAACATCAACTAAATATTAAATGAATAAAACGAAATTGTATTTCAAATTAGCAATTGTCATAACAAAATCACTAAACATAAATAAGGTAGACAGAATCTAACATAAAGTCATTAACATTAAACAATAAATTAACGCAACAAGAAGCTTAGTCCGTGGTCATCATGCATCATCTCTCTCAATCCTCACGGACCACCTACAAATAAACACCCATGTATAAGCATTAAGCTCCATGTTAGTAAAATTATTGGTATCACAAGATTAACAAAGACATACCGAGATAAAGGGACAAGGCCATGCTATGGTTGCACCAACACGTCTTCAATTGTGGCAAATAACCCATAGGGTCTCACCAACACTTCATCTCTTTTTGTTGGTACTTGAACGTTTACCTCACACCATCCTCGTCCAATCTCTATACCACCAACTATATCATTTGGGTTCAAGCTCCTCACCCATCCTTTTGCTACTGATCTCGGTTGAGTTTAGAATGCTTTTAAGGAAAACTTCATCCCGACCTAGATTTCAGTTTTCAACAAACATTTATCAATTTATAGTCAAGACACATGTATTAGGTTAAACAGATGTAATCTGCGGTATGGAGGTGGGGTATACAAAGGAGGTCAAAAATTGATCGATGTATCTGCAAGTGTGGAGTCGATGCCCGTGTGGAAATGGTTAGCCTCTGCAGCCACTTTGAACTATCACCTAAGCCGAGAAAAAATCATAAAATAAGCTAACTGTGGGATTCAAAAGCTTAGATGGGGAATTTCAACATGTAAAATCTCAAGACTTGAATCTCAACACAAAATTCACAAAATTCTCCCAAGATCCGAGTTTCGACTAACATACCATTTTGACTTTTGATTTTGAACTTAAACTCGACTTTAATGAAACTTGTTTGATCCGTATTCACTAATTATGATTATTTAAGCTATGATAACACTAATTTAAGATACATGAACAAGATTTAGACCAAGTGGGTGAGATTTGATCCTCACATGTCCCAACAAAGGAGTGTGAGAGTGAAGGTAATTTGATTTTGACTTTCTAGTTCAAACATTGGTTTTATAGTTTTACTAGTTCTAATATCACCTAGAGGTCATAGTGTGCGATAAACAAGTGAAAAGGCAACTACCACAGTTGAAACAACACGTAACCAAACACCCTTAATAAGCGAGTTAACAAATTTAAAAGGCAAATGAGCAATCTAAATCATAATCTTGATACATAAGCTTGTAGCCTAGGTTCATTAGCTATCAAAGATAAAATAATCTATAACAACTAGAAAGGAACAATTTATAATACAAACATACCCGTAAGCGTGGAGGTTCATTGGTTACAACAGAGAATCTTGTGATGTAAGAGGTGGAACAATGGAACTATCCTTGACCCATTCTACTCGATAAGCGGGCTCGTAACTTTTCATTTTCACTAGTAAGCTCTCCATTTCTAGACTTCAATTCGTTGTTTTCTCTATGACATGCTAAACGACTTGGTATTACACCCCAAACAATGAAGCGAACACCTAGACCATACATGCTGCATCACCATTTCGATCTTTACCCATAATCGTAGAAAAATATCATCGGTCCGGGATTATCAATCGAACCCTCGGGCGATTATCACTAAGTTGTTTCATATCATCACGCATTTTATATATACATGAACAACATATAGTAAAAGCATGTATTACAAAAAAAGCATATTGTGTTTAACTTATGCTATTAATACACTTTTGCAAACACAAAAGCATATTACTTACAATCGCTTTTGTAGTGTCATCATTTTGGTATTTCCATCTATGGAGAAGCATGCACTAAAAGATCCAATCGAGTTGGATCTCGTCCCAAATATGTCTCGTATGAATAAAAAGAAAATGAATATTAACAAAGGATATCCACAGATACATTAACAATCCCACTTTCTCCATACACTTACCTTTAACTCTTCCCTTTGCGAGCATAACTTTTTACCGGTTCTTTGGATCATCTTCTTTTTGCCCGATTCGCCTTGTTTTTCACTTAAACTCTGCGGCATGAAAGTAAAATATCATAATGGGAAATTAATTAATGCTATTTAAAGTGAAATAGTATTTCACACCTTAGTGTTTTCTCAGTATTCCAATACTTCACAAGCTTCTTCCATTGTTTATTTTGCACTTGCTTTGGCCTAGATCTTATTTGTTGCTTAACCGACAAAGACGGATCATGGTAGTGTTCCTTAACTCTTGCCCTCCAGTTCTTCACCTTCGCCCAAATGATTGCAATATCCATTTTCTCCGACTTCGGAATATCAAATTTTGTCTAAAAATGTAATAGCTCACATTAGAAAACAAATACTTTATTCATTAACATACAAATTTAACATTGTGTACCTTTAAGAGTTCAAGCAAAGCTTTTTTTTCAAGGCCAACTTTATTCCATGGTTTATAAATCGGACAATACTTTCCACTCCTTGAAAGCGTTCCCATGAAATGAGTCGATGACTACTTTTGTCGTTAATAGGTTGTCCGTGTTCATTAACTAAAATAGGAATTCTATCCCCTTTTTCTTGGGCCCAAACTTTTGCCATACGTGTTGGTCCTCTCTTTCTTTTGCTTACAATCCGAACTACAAAAAGTGAACATGATTTACAATAGATACGTATACATTTAAAATACTAAATAATTCAAAATGGAGGCAATATCTTAGCGTTGTATTTTGTCTTGTTTTAATTTAACTTTATTATATATTCTTCTTATATGACACAATATATGATATATGATTTTTAAAACGATGCAATCAAGTAGACCATGTTAACCTGTTTAATTTCGAGCTTGTGTAACTACATGGTTTTCTTCATTTTCAGAATGCTCAGGTTGAATCTCTTCTCCGAGTAGATCATCGCCGTCATTTGTTAAATCATTCACAAACTCCAAATCATGCTCATTCTCCAAATCATCCTCATTCTCCAAATCATCCATGTCTTTATCTACATCATCTTATGAAGTAGCTTGTTGTTCAATATCTTCATTCATAGGTATGTCTTGATATCCTCATTTTCAACATCATAAAGGTCTTCATTGTTATCTATATTAAAATTTAAAAAAAAAAAAAAAAAAAAAAAAACAAGTAAGCAAGCAAAACAGTTAATCGAATATACACTTAATAGTAATTTAATATCATATATATCGTATTTGAAATTTATGTATAGTTACCATCGATCTCAAGTCACGCTCCCGTGGTCTTGATCGTTGTCAATTGCAACTAAGTTTCTCTCGATTGCGCTTAATCTCCTCTGTGATGTAATTTGGTTGATCGGTTCTCTTTTGGACTTGGTCGGACTCTGCACCCTACTACGTATTGCCCTCCCCGTATCAATCTGTTGTCCCTTTTGCGATTGAGATTACAAGATGTTAGCCAACTGGAGACATTCGAGCACTCATTCGTTTTTGCTAAATTTTATATCTAGTCATGGATGTGGAGCAATGTATTTTCGATTCTGTTTCATGCAAGTAGAATTGTTAGAAAACAAACATAATGAAAATATAGTAGCCAAATTTATTATTCGTACCTTTTATTTGTTTGTGTAGCCGCTTCTTCCGGGTTATCTTCCTCAAGATTAAGATGGAAGTCCGAACCGGACATATAATCTGCATCTTTCTCACCGTATCCGTTGGTTTCTTTTCTTTTCTTTCTTTTGCCACTCTCTACTAGACTTGTCAAAGACTTAGCAATATTTTCAATCCCAAAGCTTGTAATCTCTCGTTGGTTTCTTGAATCCTTGTCCTTCGGACATTTCATAATCATTCGTATTTCTCGTGGTGATTTGGCGTTGCATCCTGTTATTTTCCATAAGCGGTGCACAAAACAAATAAAATTATTATGAGATTGCAAAGAACAATAGTCGTTTGAGAACAACAAAAGCGAAATCAAATCGATGATCTGTTACATGTTACGAAATGAAATACATTAGCTAGAAACGATATCAAATCACTATCACTATCACTACCCAAATCCTTTGACCCAACTTTACACAGGTATACCAACATTTATTTAAATTAAACAAAGCAACTTAAATACAACTTGTACCCCATCACAAATAAGCAGCACTTATGATCACATATGAGACTCATCACAAGAGGTCAACCAAACACATACCTGAACCAACCATTTCCCACACTAACAATGTATAACAGTGATAATACCAATAATAATAACAATAACAATAACAACAACAACAACAACAACAACAACAACAACAACAACAACAACAACAACAACAACAACAACAACAACAACAACAACAACAATAATAATAATAATAATAATAATAACAACAATAATAATAACAACAAGAGAGGTTTGCATTACCTGTTGAGTCAGATCTTCATTCAAAAGTGAAAACCCACAATCCTTGTTTTGCTTCCCACATATAACCCTAAACCAAAATTGAGATTTTAACCGTCTGTGAAAAACGATTTCCATTAATAAAATCGAATCAAATACTTGAATTCGAAAAGATATGCTTGATTTTCGCAGTACAAAAGTTATTTATGAATCAAATTTTCCCAAAAATTTTAAGCGGGTTTATGTGAACGTGGTGGGTGTGTAAGTTTTCCCTAATTTTTAGATTATAATTAGATTTATAATTAAATTAACTAATAGTAGTATATAGTATATGAAATGTATTATATTATTGTATATATGTAATATATAAGTATTTTATTGTATGTGAAACTAAAAATGAAGTAGATTTGGCATTCGTTTTTCCGACTTCCCGGGTCAAACAACATTATCAATGTGTTGAAGTAATCATTCTCTGTTGTATCCTACGTGGTCTACGTTTGTTAAAGCGTAACTGCATCTAGTTGACCCGAAAGATAAAGTGAGATGTAGGACAGTAAACCACACTAGAGTCATATATGCCATTGGTGCATCAATGAGACGGACATGCATGGAACCCTATGAATAATAATGAAATGGCTCGGGTTTGAAACCGAGTCGATATCATATCATAATCAGTGTCATATCAAAGGTTCATATCCAATGTTGCAAATTAAAATCGCGAATCAAGAGTCGGGCGGTCGACCACCTTGTAGGTTGTAATCGGTCCGGCGGGATGAATCGGTGATAGGGTATAATTTGATGTATAAGTAAATTAATTAATACTACCTAGTATATGAAAAGTATTGTATTATTGTATATATATAATATATAGGTATATATAGGTATTTTATTGTATTTGAAACTAAAAAAGAACTAGAGTATTACCCGGTCGTTGCTCGGGTTATCAACTAAGGGCCCGTTTGGTAGGTGGGTGTTGCTTTGGATTCGGGATTGATTTGGTAAAAACGTAAAGTTTATGAAATATTAACTTTGAAAAAGCTAATATGAATAACTCTCAACGGATGCGGTCGTTCATTTATATCGTCAAGAGTTTTTACGTAAGTCGACTTCCCATGACGTCACATTCCGGGGATGCTTTGTAGCCTATATTCTACATATATTGAACGGAGGAATTGTCCTAGGCATTTGCGAGGCCAATATACGCGAGGTGATCATAAAGTGCCGACTATTATGATTGAATGTATTGCTTCGCATGAAGTCATAGATAGGACGATAATCCAACACGAGCCCGAAACATAACATATCATATCATATAACGATAATCCGATGAATGAGATATGAGATATAGGATGCATCCATACTCCCTAGAGATAACATAGTGGCCAAACATATACTTTAGCTCAAATGAAGATTCGTCATTAAGGTTCATCAAGGTCGACAACAAGGCAATATCACCGGTTCATATGACCCAAGTGTCTTGTCGGGTTGTTCGGTTAGTTTGGTTTCATTCAATTTGAAAATAATAATCATGAATATTTTAAAATAATATTCAAATTATAACCATTTATAAAGATGGGCGTGATCTTTTGAAATTCACGGGTTGAAAAGGTTAAGCGGGTTTTGGTTGACACGTCAACCTTTTTTGATACAAAAGTTGCCACATTTAGAAAAAAAGCTTAAACGGGTTAGATGGGTCACCCAAACCCGACCCAATTAATTTATTCACAACCCGAACCTACCCTGATTAATAAACGGTTAGATGGGTCGACCGAACCCGACCCGAAATATATTTATACTCAACACCGAGTTACTAGTTCCTTCCTTGTTACAACTGCTTCAAACTCAAACTGAATTGGTTACACTTTGAGTCATCCCAATTAAAATAATAATCATCAATATTATGGGAACTCGTAAGTATTTCTAGACCTTTGATTTTCTGCAGTCTCTTCATTTGTCATCATTACTTGTTTTAATTATTTTATTTCTCGATAATACTCTTAATTTTTTCAGCTCATGCATCTACCCTTTATATATATGTTGGTTTTATTTTTATTTTTTCAGTTCATCCATATAATATTTTCAGTTCATAACTTTTTCACTATATACAACCCTAATTGAAAATGTCTGCCACGCCATACTTGAAGGAACTGAAAGATCTTTGTGGGTCTGAAAAGCTTCATGATTGTTTCATTTTTCTCAATATTAATGAGATACCTACGAATGAGGTCAACATGAGAATGTTGCGGCCGTCGAGACGACATGAGAATGCAAGTGGATAAGAGAATGCAGACCAAGATTCGGAGGTGTTTTCTTTGAATCTTGATGAAGAAATGGCGGTGAGGATGTTTATGATTCAATGCATGAAGTCCACTCATTGAGAGGCGATTGGTTGAATCTCTTGCAAGTGTTGTCGCTGATTTTCAGAGGTTGATAACATTGAAGAAGGAGACCATTAAGATTCTGGAGAAGTATGATGAAGAATGAAGGTAGTTGTTGGGTCTTTTTGTGGTTTTTGTGTCTGATGGTCTCATGTTGTTGGGTTATGTAATTATTTTGATGAAAACTTGTTATGTATTTAGGGTGAAGGGGATGGTTTGTGAACAATGGTTTCTGAACAATGGTTTAGGATAACTTATTATGGTTAATATTTCAATGGTATGTGCATATTTATGTTTAATGGCCGTTTGTTTTGTTATGTGTTTTGATGATAATCCATATGTACTTATGTTGCTTATGTTGATAATCTGTGATTGTAAATGTTGGTTGCTTTTGTTTATATGTGTTTAATTTAGCCTAGTACAAGCTTATGTATCAGTATTATGATTTAGATTGATCATTTACCTTTTAAATTTGTTAACTCAGTTATTAAGGGGTGTTTGGTTCAGTGTTGTTTCAATTGTGGTAGTTGCCTTTTCACTTGTTTATCTGCACACTATGACCTTTAGGTGATATTAGAACTAGTAAAACAATAAAATCAATGTTTGAACTAGAAAGTCAAAATCAAAGTACCTTCACTCTCACAATCCTTTGTTGGGACATGTGAGGATCAAATCTCACCCACTTGGTCTAAATCTTGTTCATGTATCTTAAATTAGTGTTATCATAGCTTAAATAATCATAATTAGTGCATACGGATGAAACAAGTTTCATTAAAGTCAAAGTTTAAGTTCAAAATCAAAAAGTCAAAATGGTATGTTAGTCAGAAACTCAGATCTTGGGAGAATTTTTGTGAATTTTGTGTTGAGATTCAAGTCTTGAGATTTTTACATGTTGAAATTCCCCATCTAAGCTTTTGAATCCCACAGTTAGCTTATTTTATGATTTTTCTCCGGCTTATGGGATAGTTGAAAGTGGCATGCAGGGCTAACCATTGCCTGCACTGTGCATCACCAAAACCCCAACTTTCGATGTGCCTTAGCTTCTTCATTAGTGGGCCACACAGGTGAGCTTATTGGTTTTTGAAATCCAATAAGCTCATCTATAATGTTCGAGGCTTATTTCAAACTTTTGAGCTTATTAGATAGGTCTCGCATATAGCTTTTGTTTGTCCATTCCACCCATACACCGAGTGATCGGTGTTGACCACCCAAGTTCAAGCCCTCATCAAGTGCTTATCTGTGGGACCCAAACCTTTAGTCCTAGCTTTTAGAAACCTCAATAAGTCACCTTTTCATATCAAGTCTCACTTTGGATCCTGTCAACCCTAGTGGGACCCACAAGGGCTGCAAGGTTGTTGGTTTTGGCTGTTTGGCTGTGATATTTGATCAAGTGATTATTCGGTCTATAGCTTATTCCTTTAGCTTATCCGGTAGTGTTTAGCTTAATCTAGTTACTACTCATGTAGTTCTGACTTATTTAGCTTATTGTAGCTTATTTGTAACTTATTATTCCTTTAGCTTATTTGCTTAAGGGTGTTTGGCTCAAATGGGTCAAGCGGGTCAATATGGCTTATCACCGTTTGGCTCAAATGCCCATATTAAGAGCTTATTAACTACTCATTCTCTGCAACTTCAATTCCCATTTAGCTTCAACTTCTTTGATAACAACTGTAAATGCATCCATTACTATCTCGAAGAAACATCAACAACGTAAATGCATCCACACATATATCCCATAACAAGCATTTCATTAAACAAAAGGTCATTACATCAAACCTACATAACAAGCATTTCATTACACAATTTTTGACAACATAACAGCAATAACGAAACACAAAACAATAACAATTTTCTTAAAAAGAACCACACTAGACTTGCTTTCTTTCAACTCCAATTGCAACAAAAACATTTGCTTCTCCATAGTTTATTTTTGAAACTCAATCTCCCTTTCCAAATCTCTTATTTTTCCATACTTGTCTTCTTTCAAACGTTTTTCCTTTTGAATCAAATTAAAACCTCTTGTTTGTAATAGTCATTAGGCAACTCGGGATCTAGCCAAGAAATGTCTTACATTTTGAACCCTATATGGTACAAACAACAAACATCACTAATATCAACGCATCCAAGAAAACGCATTATAATACTCAACGCATCCAAGAAAACTTACATTATAATAGTCAACGCATCAAAAAAAATGCCTTAAAGGAAATCAATTGTCATGATGCGCTAATTACTTATGCAATTTTGAATTTTAATTTCTAATTTTAGATATAAATTAGTTTGTCTAGCTTTAAAGTAATAATTAGGCAATTAATTAAGAAATAGCTTAAAATAAATTGTAAAAGTATTTCTAATTTTAAGATCCAAATCCACATCATTTCCACCATCCAAAATTGCCAACAGAATCACCACCATCATCAAGACCGGTAATACCTCATAAATGAAACCCTAATCGTTTTGCTAATTTTTATGAAACAACATATGTGGTTAATTGAATTAGGCTCCCTTTCTTTTGTTGCAATTATATGGTTTTCGTGGTTAATTGAATTAGGTTTAAGATGGATACGAGTTGGATGTCTTTACCTAGATTTACCATTGAATATAAAAAGGTCTTGACGACTTTCTTGATCATATTTTCTATAATGAGGGTAAAATGGATGATTTCATGTCCATGTATTGATTGTGGTAATCGATATGGGTAGATCGGACGGAGGCTATGATAAGGTTTTAAAAGGTACCATTTGAGGGTCGTTTAAGTCCTTATTTGATCACTTTGTATCCGTTATTGCTTAATATCGTTCCTTTTCACTTTTAGGTCTCGTGAAGGCAAAATGCTGGAATGGCACTTATTTGGACGAAAAGCGCGAATATATGAAGAAAATGGCCAAAGTCGAAATCGAGACACTCACGATCATTGAATGTAGAAGGCGGCGCGTCGGGAGTTATTTGCGGCGCGTCGGAGAATTATTGTGACGGTCGAACTCAAAACTCGTGTTTTCAAGAGGCGGCGTCTAGTTGTGAAAGAGTAGGTCGTCGCTACTCGGGCGACCTAGATGCGATCCGACGACGTCGAAGTCGAAGAGGACGGCGTCACGGACATAAGGTGACGCCGTCGCAAGGTTAACGTGGCCAAGACGAAACCCTAATGGCGGCGACACGGCGGCGTCACTAAACATAAGGTGACGCCGTCGCAAGTGTAATCTTATATATAGAATCCAATTTTTCGGTCTTTGTGTGGAGAGTCTTTGGGTAAAAACCTAAAACCGAACCTAAGGTGTCTTGTACGATATTTTAGGGTTTTAACCCTATCTTACACCAAGATAAGTCTTTGCTTCATTAATTCAATTATGTCTTTGATTATTTGTGTGTATGCTTGCATGTTCTCCATGTCCGGCTAATTTATTTGTGTGTTTGCTTAGGAAGTATGAAACTTAGTTATTGAATATTGATTGGTTGTTTCTTATCTTAGTTGATTAATGATCTAGTAATGCGATAGGTCATTCGTTGTGTACTTAATGCTTGATTCATCTTTGTGAACCTTAGAGTATGATTTACCTGAGTGATTGTAGGCTAAAACATCCGAAGAGTGCCTTAGAGTAGGAGTCTATGATCTCTATGTGGATTTGTAGACAAGACCCTTTGGTAAGTTCAAAGAGTTAGGGAGAAAGCATACCCTACAACTTTAGAAACACAACGCAACTAGGAATAAGACGTGACACTCAACCATCAATAGGAGATAACTAAGGAGTAATACAAACTAAGTAAACACATCTTTAAACTATCATACGAGCACACATTAATTAGACATAGACTCCCACAACCTTAGTTTAGATAATTAGATAATAGTAGAGTAATCGGTAGAAATACCAACCCCCAAATCCAATACCCGAGATTCGTACCTTTCCATTTTCATAAAATATAAAAGATAAAAATAATCTTCCTCAACCTTAACCTTAGCGTAGTAACTCCCTACTAGCATTCCTATTCCCCAGAGAACGATATCAATACCCGTGGCTTACCCTAATTACTACACTACAACGATTAGGTTCATTGCCTGGGGTGTTATAAAACTTGCTCGAAGAAAAGGAAGTTCCTTTGACCCGAACGGCGCGTGTAGCGTTATCAAGTTTTAGGCGCCACCGGGAATAGAATAGCTAGTTAGTAGTCCACCTCGTTTAGGTTTCTTTGCTTGATTCCTATCAAGTAAACTTTTTCTCATTTTTAGATTTCTCTTAGTCTATCCCCCTTCTTCGTGACCTTTGTTAGTAATTCCATCACTTTTCATCATGGAAGGTGATAACCCATTACCATTCATCAACCCACCACCAAATGACCCACCAAGAGCCCGTACTCTTGGTGAATACTCGAGACCAAGCCACTTAGGCTATAGAAACACCATTGAGCTTCCCGACCAAGCCCAAACTACGGCCCTGCGATCCGACACCATCCGGTTGGTGCAAAGCGGATGTGCATTCCATGGACTTCGTTCAAGATCCAAATCGACATCGAGGGATTCCTCAAAATCGTCGATTCCATCGATCTTGATGCTACTACTCGGGAGACCACGCTGCGTCTCTTCCAATTCTCTCTACGGGACCAAGCTAGTAATTGGCTTGAGCGACTTCCATGGCTCCATCTCAAGTTGGGATGATCTTACTTCGCTTCCTTGCTCAATTTTTCCCACGGGAGAACCACTAAGCTTAGGAATGACATCTTGATGTTCCAACAACGTCAAGGTGAATCTCTCTGAAGCATGGACCCGATTCAAGGACTTACTTCATAAAGTCCTCATCACGGCATTGATCTTTGGCTCCAAGTCCAAATTTTTATGATCATGTCAACTTTCCCACTAAGCGATCCATTGACCAAGCGGCGGTGGAAAACTTAGTGATCTCACCATGAAAGAATCATGGAAATAATAGAGGACCTTGCCCTCTATGACAACGAAAGTTGGGATGACCCCGTGAGCTGCCCAAACCGTCAAGGCAATCTCCTTGCCTCCTCCCGACCGTGGGATGATCGAACTTGAAGATCAAGTTAAATTCCTCATGAGTTCCTCTGAAAATCCTAAGTCTTCACACCATGTGAACAAAGCTTCCTCTTCATATGAGCCGTTTGTGATCCTCATAACACGCCAATAGCACCGATCCCGAACATGCTTCCGTTGAATACGCATCCTCGCGTAATAATGGAGCGGAGGAAGATTCCTACAATACCGGACCTAGGAATTTCAATGAAACCGGGAGGCATGGAAAAACAAGCCCGACTTTTACGGGGACAAACCAAAGAATTCACCTCAATGATTTCTCGTGGCCCCGCCTAACGGTCCTAACCAACAGTATCGAAGGGATGTTGCGAGAACATAGTTGCGTCCCAAGAAACCCAAATAGCTAAGCTCTCGGACCGCTTTAATAATCAACAAGCCGAGATGGATAGGAAAATAGACAACCTTTGAAAGCCATAGCTAATAGTGATAAGAAGGTTAGTGCTATCTCAACTCCGAGCCTTTAGGCATAGAGATTAAGGATCCAAGCAAGCTAAAGTATGTCCAATTCGTCAATACCATCGCCTTAGTTGAACTGATGAAACAAATAACGAAGAGGACTATACACTAGTGGATGAGGAAATACCCGAGGAAATAGATGAAGTAGACATTGACTATTTCAACAAATTTCCTACGAGAAGAGCTATCTCGCCACCCTCACTTAGTGCGTGACCTCCGTCACATGTATGTTAGGAAAAGTCCTCGAATTAAGTTTGGGAACCCTTGGAATCTTAACATACCATGTGTCATAGGACACCTTTTTGTGGCAAAAGCTTACATTGATCGCAAGTCCCCAATCAACATCATGACTAGCACCTACTACAATTGGATATTGAAGAAACCTATTCCAACTAGGCAAGACCCCAATGATCCTAATGTTAGTTGCAATTTTCTTGGTAGAATTAAGGGATTGCCCGTTTATGTAGGTAGTTTCACGTTTCCTACGGACTTTATAATTGTGGAAGATATTAGCACGGCCATAGACCCTAGCTTGTCCCACGTTATTCTAGGAAAACCTTTCATAGAAAGCAAGGATGACCTATGACCCATCATTAGGGTAGTGCGATTCAAGGATGAGACCAATGACATAGCTTACCAAATGCCGTTTAAGATTGAGAAGTTTTCATCACTCTCAATGATGAAAAGGAACTTAAACTGTCGGTCTATTACGAATGATGAGGATAGGGAAAGGGAATAGACTATGTTATGGCTAAGATTTTCGGGTTCTATAAAGATTGTTTGAATTTAGGACCAAAATATAGGACCGAGTGGGAGAGGGTGAACTCTTAGAAAGGAGTATCGTGGGACACTTCTACAACATGGAACCCCAGATAGAGACCGTCAAGAGGATGGTGATGCAAAAGCGTAGGGAGCACGACTACGAGTCTAGCTACAAGACTCTTAAATAAAGAAAAGCGCTTCGTGGGAGGCAACCCATGTTTAATTGTTTGCTTGTTAGTGTCATATATTTTTATTAATTGTTTATCCTCATGTTTAAATTTGTAAAAATGCTTTATTCATTTTTAACCTCGTTTAATTACATATAAAGGTATTTTACATAAGGGATAAGTGTAGGGAGGATTACACGTTTTCTAAAGAAACGTAAACATGAGAATAACAATTAATTAAAATATATATATGTTTGTTTGTTCGAGTCAAATGCTTGTATCGAGTCATAATGAATGTTTTGCGAAATTTTTTCCAGATTCTAAAGATGTAAATTTTCGAAATTTTTCCGAAAATCGAGACCGCTTTTTGTCGGGATAACTGACGCGTCGAGATTGCAACTGACGACGTCGGGAAGGAGTAAAACATCGATTACTTTTTCGTTTTGAGCTACTTATAAATTTTGGAATTTTCGGTCTTAATTTTCTTAGAAATTCGTAAACATTCATTCCACAAGCATTATATCCTAGTTTAAATCGAGTCTTATATATATTATTACCGCCGATTTTCTGTGAAGGTTTCGTTTGTTTTCTTCAAGTGTGCGAGTTTAGTTTGTCAAGAAGAAGATACATAAGATGGGAAGGAGCTTTTCACGCATAAATTCTTCTTGAAAAGAATTTAACCACCACTTTATACACGGATCCTACCGAGCTAATCGGGGAGTATTAGTTTCTTTCGTTTTTAATTACCTTCTTTTATCATAACTTTGATACTTTCGGGAACATTGGGGACAATGTTCGGTTTAAATGTAGGAGGGAAAATAAAGCGGAACTTTGAAACTATGCTTATCCTTGACTATTTGCTTTGTCCAAATGTGATTGTGTAATAAACCATGAGAAAATGTCGGTTAGGGTAATTTTGGCACCAAATTTAAAATTTTTCATGACATATAAGAGTGGGCCATTAGTTTTAACAAAAGCGTCTCATGGATAGGAAGTTATATGACTAGCACAAAAACCCTTACCACCCAAATTCCACCCAAAATGTGAGGATCGCCCTTAGATTAGTAGGAATTAAAGCATTCATCTTTAATGCTTAGAGTGTGAACCGGTAGTATATTAGATTCTAGAACTTGTTTTGTGATGCATTTCCGAGATCGCAAGTGAGGCTACACTTGTGTAGTTAGGAATAACTAAATGATAAGAGGCATTAGGATAAACCCTTGTTTGATACGTAATATAATTACTTCTTCCACATCGGTTGAGTAATTCCCCACACCTTTGCGTTGTACTCATCTTTAGTACACGATACCCTAGTTAACCCTCGAGCCTATCCTTTTCGCGGTTCTCGTGATATTTCGGTTTTCGAATATCAATGAAAACATTGTTTACACCCCACCCCCAAATATACACCCAAATCGCCTTAGCCTACCCCTTATGCACTCACTTTTAGTGCAAATGTTTGTTATCACCCCAAACCCTTAGTTCAATTATCTAGTTGCTTGCATAAGTTGCTAAGTCGAGTCATATCCTTTGTATACAGTTTTGGGATGATTGGGATTCATGGGAAAAGTTAAAGTTTATGAAATGACGGGAAGGGAACGTTAAATTCAAATTCCCTTTGTTTACGTAATAATGTACCCCAAGTGTTTTGATCTTGTCAAATCGGGTCAAATTAGTGTTAGAGTAATAAAAACTCAAGTGTAGAGATGTGCTGTAAATCCTAGTATTTTGATGTTATCTTAGAGGATGGTAGAGTAAAAGTGTATGAAAAAAAAAAAAAAAAAAAAAAAAAAAAAAATAGAAAAAGGAAAGAAAAAAAATATAGAGTGAAAAAAAAAAAAAAAAAAAAAAAAAAAAATACGGGCTACCATCCTACATCTATCTTTTAATTTATGTTTGTTTATTTCAGTTATCTAGAGTTTAGAGTGTCGAGTCTTGGCTTAGCAACGCCATTCTTCATATGCGATTAACATAAAGATTTTTGACTTACCACCACTAAAATAGCCTATCCCACCAAACCCTTATTTCCTTACCGTAAGCCTAACATTACAACCCTTTAAAGACCTCTTTGATAGTCTTTCCTAGGTGCTTCGCCAAAGCGATGGAGGTTTGATCTATTCTCAAGCCTATGGTAATCTATGTACTAGGACCAGGTTAATGAGTGTTTATCTTCCATTTCCTATATTGTTATATTTCATTTATACACCGAGAGAGATGTGAGTATCCAAACACCCCATGTGAGGTGCTAGTATGTAATTCCGTGCTTGTTATGACTTTCTTGGGCTTATATGTGTTGTGGACCGTTTGAATTAATGCTTCATGACCCCAACTTATAAATTAATTGGCTAAAAGCACATTTGTGAGGACAAGCAAATAACAAGTGTAGGGATATTTGATAAGGTTTTAAAGGTACCATTTTGAGGGTCGTTTAAGTCCTTATTTGATCACTTTTGTATCCGTTATTGCTTAATATCGTTCCTTTTCACTTTTTAGGTCTCGTGAAGGCAAAATCTTGGAATGGCACTTATTTGGACGAAAAGGCGAATATATGAAGAAAATGGCCAAAGTCGAAATCGAGACACTCACAATCGCTGAATGTAGAAAGCGGCGGCGTCGGGAGTTATTTGCGGCGCCGTCGGAGAATTATTGTGACGGTCGAACTCAAAACTCGTGTTTTCAAGAGGCGGCGTCTAGTTGTGAAAGAGTAGGCCGTCGCTACTCGGGCGCGCCTAGATGCGATCCGAGACGACGTCGGAAAGGCGAAGAGGACGGCGTCACGGACATAAGGTGGCGCCGTCGCAAGGTTAACGTGGCCAAGACGAAACCACATGGCGGCGACACGGCGGCGTCACTAAACATAAGGTGGCGCCGTCGCAAGTGTAATCTTATATATAGAATCCGAATTTTTCGGTCTTTGTGTGGAGAGTCTTTGGAGTAAAACCTAAAACCGAACCTAAGGTGTCTTATACAGTATTTTAGGGTTTTAACCCTATCTTACACCAAGATAAGTCTTTGCTTCATTAATTCAATTATGTCTTTGATTATTTGTGTGTATGCTTGCATGTTCTCCATGTCCGCTAATTTATTTGTGTGTTTGCTTAGGAAGTATGAAACTTAGTTATTGAATATTGATTGGTTGTTTCTTATCTTAGTTGATTAATGATCTAGTAATGCGATAGGTCATTCGTTGTGTACTTAATGCTTGATTCATCTTTGTGAACCTTAGAGTATGATTACGGTGATTGTAGGCTAAAACATCCGAAGAGTGCCTTAGAGTAGGAGTCTATGATCTCTATGTGGATTTGTAGACAAGACCCTTTGGTAAGTTCAAAGAGTTGGGAGAAAGCATACCCTACAACTTTAGAAACACAACGCAACTAGGAATAAGGCGTGACACTCAACCATCAATAGGAGATAACTAAGGAGTAATACAAACTAAGTAAACACATCTTTAAACTATCATACGAGCACACATTAATTAGACATAGACTCCCACAACCTTAGTTTAGATAATTAGATAATAGTAGAGTAATCGGTGAAATACCAACCCCGAATCCAATACCCGAGATTCGTACCTTTCCATTTTCATAAAATATAAAAGATAAAAATAATCTTCCTCAACCTTAACCTTAGCGTAGTAACTCCTACTAGCATTCCTATTCCCTAGAGAACGATATCAATACCGTGGCTTACCTAATTACTACACTACAACGATTAGGTTCACTTTGCCTAGGGTGTTATAAAACTTGCTCGAAGAAAAGGAAGTTCCTTTGACCCCGACAAGCGTGTGGCGTTATCGAGCTAACACATCTGTTATGTGTCGGGTTTATGAAAGGTTATACAATTCCACCTTTCGCCCAAATCAAGTGATGCTCCAATGTTGGATGTTGAAGATGACATGCAAGGTTGGTGAATGATGCCTTCCATGGGTTTGGTGATGACACACTAACCGATGACATGGGAACACAAACGAAAGTATAAGTATGCCAAACCTAAAGCGAAAATTTTTATAAAGTGTTGGGAGAGGCAAAGAAACCACTATATCACAGGTGTAAGTTATCGGTTCTTTCTTTTATCATTAGACTATTTCATGGTAAGTGTGTTGGGAAATGTAGTGATAATGGTTTCGACAAGATGCTAGATACAATGAGGAAGCCTTCCCGATGCTTCTATACCAAAGTCATTGTATGAACTAAGGAAGATAATTCGAGAGTTGCGACTTAGTTATGTTAAAATTGATGCATGTCCTAATGATTGTATCTTTGTCTTTGGAAAGAAAACATTAATAAAGCGAGAATGTGATATATGCCATACGTCAAGGTATAAAGCAAGTGAAGATGATTGTGCGGATGAGTCAACCACAGTGATACAAGTAAGAAGATTGGAGCAAAGGTGTTGCGTCATTTTCCGCTCTTACCACGATTGCAAATGTTATTTATGTCATCTAAAGCAGTAGCCTCCATGAGATGGCATGAAGAGAGTCGCACGAAAGATGGTTACTTGAGACATCCTGCGATTCCCGGCATGGAAAGCATTTGATTTTAAGTATGATAAGTTTGCCAAAGAATCTCGTAATGTCGGGGCTTGGTTTAGCGGTGATGGGTTTAACCCTTTTGGAACAATGAGTGTTTCTCATAGTACATGGCTGTTGTTTTGGCCATATAATCTACCTCCTTGGATGTGCATGCGAAACCTTATTTCTTTCTAACGTTACTTATACCGCCCATCTGCTCACAGGAATAATATAGATGTCTATATGGAACCGTTAGTTCTTTGAGCTAAAGGAGTTGTGGGATCGTAAAGAGTAGACACTTATGATGCATCAACAAAAGTAACTTTTGGATGCGTGCTTGTTTGTTATAGACGATCATTGACTTTCACCTTATGCAAATTTATCCGGATGGAGCACCAAAGGTAAACTTGCATGTCCTAACGCCATAAACATACAAAATCAACACGCTGAGTCATGGCAAAAACAATGTTTTATGGGACATCGTCGATATTTGCCTCTTGATCATGCTTTTAGAAGAGATAAAACTCTTTTGATGGCACGAGAAGAGCGAGACAGCAACCCGTGGATTAACAGGACAAGAAGTACTTGATGAGTTAGATGGTTTTAAGTTAAATTTGGAAAACTTGTGAAGAGCAACCCAGTTTACCTTTTAATTGGAAGAAGAAAAGTATTTTTTGAGTTACCGTCTTGGAAAGATAACACTTCTACGCCATAATCTAGATGTAATGCATATTGAGAAGAATGTTTGTGATGGTGTCTTTGGAACACTAATGAATCTAGATGGGAAGACCAAGGATCATATTAAAGCACGCCTAGATTTACAAGAAATGGGCATTAGCGTGAACTTCATCCTATAGTTCAAGATAACAACAAAGTTTATTTGCCATCGCTTGTTTCTCAATGGATAAAAGAGAAAGATATTTTTGTCGTGTGCTTAAGAAGGTGAAAGTTCGATGGTTATGCATCTAATATATCAAGATGCGTGAGTTAAAACCTCAAAGCTGTTTGGACTTAAAAGTCATGATGGCCATATTTTGATGCAGTGATTGCTTCCCATTGCCTTGCGAAATGTGTTGCCTAAGCACGTGTGCTATCTTGTGATGAAGCTATGTCGTTACTATAAACAATTATGCAAAGGTTCTTAATCCAAATGATTTGGTTCAAATGGAAACCGAGATTGGAAAAATACTTTGTGATTTAGAAAGGATTTTCCGCCATCATTCTTTGATGTCATGGTTCATCTTCGGTTCATCTTGCTTGAGAGGCCGATTAGGAGGGGCGGTTCATTACCGTTGGATGTATCCATCGAGAGGTGCACATTACTATTATAGTAAATACCTTTATTAACAAATATTATTGAATCTAAAATTATTGGTTTTGATATCTCGGTGTTTAGCTACATTAAAATCTTCGTGCGAAGCAGGAATAACTGGAGGTTCCATTGCGAAGGATATCTAGTCGAAGAGTGTGTGTCGTTTTGTTCATTGTACTTATCCGGTGATGTTGAGACCGTACATAATAAGACAAGTCGAAATAATGATGGCGATGGTTATGAGGATGTTTTACCTATCTTTTCTATGGCGGGTCGACCGATTGGTGCTACAAAGGTAGAAATGATGGAACTTGACATTTTGGCTAAAGCACATTCATATGTGTTCTTCAATTGTAGTGAAGTTGATGAATTTCGAGCGTAAGTAATTATATTAGTTGTGAGTTTCATAAATTATATTATACGATTAATAGTTGTCGTTGTTATCATCATTATCATCATTAACAACTGCAATGAACATCCGGCGTTGGTTCATCATCAAAATCGGAGAAAACGTAAGCGTGACATTCAACGTTTACATAGTGACACTTTTGAGTCGTGGTTTCAAGATCATGTAAGGCATATACGGGTTTATTACTTTTGAAAAATAATTATAATGACATAGCATTTTCGACCTACTAATAACAAAACAATTAACACATCTTGCCTTATTTCGGGTTGAGGAGCATGCTATAGGGGATCACAGAATCACGAAAGTCTAAGGTGCTTGGCAAGTGGTCCATCGAGTATGTGAAAAAATATAAAGGATTTATCATAAATGGTTTCGATTTCACAAAAGATGTAGAACATAATAGGAAAACACGAGAATAGTGGGGTTACTCTTGGGGACATGACAAGCAGTTACTCGAGGTGCTCTGAGATAACAATCCTATCGCGGAGATGTAGCTTACTACGGGGTTTTGAATGATATAATTGAGTTGGAGTATGGTATTGACAAGAAAGTAGTTTTGTTCGATTGTGATTGGATTTGAATGGTTCAAGGAAAAAGAAGATGACAACGGGTTTACTCTATTGAATTTTGAAGGATTGAAGGCTCATAACGAGTTTTTATACTAGCTTCTCAAGCACATCAAGTATTTTACGTTGCGAGATAGTGTTGACAAAGGATGGCAAGTTGTGATCAAGGCGGCGCCAGACATGTTTATGACATGGATGAACAAACAAGTCTTGATGACGTGGAAACACATTTGGGTGACTCATTTATGTGTCCTCAACATGACGAAACAATGGATATTGAATTGGTTAGAGGTGGTTTCGATGGAACCGTTGTGGACAACAATGACTTAGTTATTGCCGATGAAGAAGATCCAGTTGAAGAAGCTTAATGATTTCAATTAGCTAAATAATAATAGTCCCTGTTTTTATGTAAAATTAGTTGTTAAGAATCAATGACAATCCTCATTCTTGTTTGTATAACTCTTTCTTATACAACCACCTTAAGGGTGTTTGGCTCAAATGGGTCAAACGGTTCAATATGGCTTATCATTGTTTGGCTCAAATGCCCATATTAAGAGCTTAATTTTGCTTATTCACCGTTGTTTCTCTCTCTTTTTTTGTTTCCTTTAGTAGCTTGTACTCTTGACTAGAAATTCGAGCTTAATTGGGATTCTAAATCTTATCTTGTTGCTTTAATTTGGTCCGCTAATCACCCATTAGGACCGAGATGCCCCACTCGGTCATTTTTGTTTTTAATCAAGCCTAGTTTATTTTATGAGTGCAATTGGCTTACTATAGTACGACAATAATGCACCAAATTAACCATTATCATTGATAGATAAGGACAATACAAAGACAGATAACCCATACATAACTTCCAAAATATTGAGACATATAACAATACAAAGGCAGATAACACATTATCACGATGGTTTTTGACTCCAAATGTCTTCTTTTTATTGCATCCCAAGTAACATTGTTAGCAAGACCTAACACTTGTATCCTTTTACCGGGAACTTCTTCAACTTGTTCAACATTTTGCCTTTTACTTCTTGCCTTTTGACTTTTTGGCTTGACTTTGTTAATCCTTTGAATTTCCAATTAGGTGGAAAGTAATCACCCAAGATGATTTTGAGCTTAACTCATCTTCACGACTTGACATAGGTGATGATTTTGAGCTTGAAATGGTTATCATACGCAACCACATCCAAGAAAATTAAAGGAAATCAATTGTCCTCGAAGTACGCTAATTCTTGGTGTTCACAATGTGTTGGTGGTGGTGGCGATTACTTCTATTTGAGGAGGAAGACATTTTATGTTTTTATTTATTTGGGGTTTATAATTGGGGAAAATAATAGGGAAGTATTTTTATAATAAGGATTTAGTGGAAATCCTACATGGCATAAAACTAATGTTTAAATAAAACTTTTGTGAATAAGCGTTTCATAAAGCGATCTTTTACGACTCAAATATCAAGTGTCCTATTATGGTGTATCAAGTTTTGATACCCAGTATCAAGTGTCATACTAACTAATGTTTAAATAAAACTTTTTGTAAATAAGCGTTCTAAAAGCGATGTTTTATGACTCAAATAAAGGTGTTCTATTATGGCGTAGGATAATAAAACCACAACAAATAAGCGTACTATAAAGGTTAATGTTAAAAGACACAGTTGTCAAGGGTCCTGTTAATTTGTGTTCAAATAAAACTTTTGCAATTAAGCGTTCTATAAAAGCGAATAAGCGTTATAAAGCGGATGTTTCTGACTCTAAAAGATGTGCCATATTGTGGTGTATCATAAACAAACCATTATGAATAAGCGTTATATAAAGGTTAACGTTATAAGGCGCTATTGTCAAGGTCCTATTCACTTTTCTTATAAAAACGTTTGCGAATAAGTGTTCCATAAAACCGATGTTTTATGACTCAAATATCAAGTGTCTTATGATGGTGTATCAATCTATGGGACCCAAGTGTCAGCTGTCATATTAAGTTATGTTTTAATAATACGTTTTGCGAATAAGCGTTTTAAATAATTAATGTTTTATGACTTATATATCAAGTGTCCTATTATGGTGTATTGTAATAAAACCATAATTAATATGCATCCTTTAAGGGTCCTATTAAGTTTTGTTATAATAAAACTTTTGCAAAAATCGTTTTAAAAAATGATGTTATAAAACCATTGTACATAAGCGTCCTATAAAGGTTAACGTTATAATACCGACGTGTCACGGTCCTATTAAATTTTGCTAAATAAAACTTTTTGTGAATAAGCGTTTAACTAGCGATGTCTTATGACTCAAAACTCGCGTGTCCTATTATGGTTTATTATAATACAACCATAATGAATAAACGTCTTATAAAGGTAATTTATTAGGACCCATATTTTAAGTGTCATATTAAGTTATATGATAATAGGACCCCAAATCATCGACCATCCTATTATATACCTTTTTAGGACATCGCCTAAGTAGCAAATATTTAAAAAGGACCCTAAACGCTCATATGTCCTATTAAACAGTTTTTTAGGACTCCATTATCATACCGTCCCACACAAAGGGTCCTAAAAAGGCACTTTTGTTGTAGTGTTTCCAAGAAGAATTGTGTGCGTGAAAAGCTCCTTCCAATCTTTTGTATCTTCTTCTTGATAAATAAAACCTGCACACTTGAAGAAAACAAACAAACCAACGCATCAAACCGAACAAAGAAAAATCACAACAAGATGTAATTCCGGACTTAAATAAGATATAATGCTTGTGGAATGGATGTTTGCATTTTCTAAAAATTAAGACTGGAAAATCCAAAAATTTATAAGTAGCCTGAAAACGAGAAAAACTTAGAAGTTGTTTCTACTCCTCTGGACGTCGATTCAACCAGACGCCGTCAGTTATCATAACGAAACGATGCTGCGATTTTACGGAAAAATTCGGAAAATTTTATCTTTAAAATCGGAAAAATTTCACAATAACATCCATTATGACTCGATACAAGCATTTGACTTGAACAAACACACATGTTGACATGTATATCTTTTAAATAATTGTAATTCTCATGTTCATGTTTCATTTGAAAAACGTGTGTAATCCTCTCTACACTTATCCCTTATGTAAAATACCTTTATATGTAATTAAGACAAGGTTAAAGACAAAATAAAGCATTTTTACAAATTCAAACATGAGAATAAATAATTAATAAAATATATACGACACACAAATGAAAATGAAAAACAAATACACATGGGTTGCCTCCCAAGAAGCGCTTGCTTTTGTTCAAGTCAACAGCCTGACTCTACCTTATTTAGCGATAAAGGGAAGTTTTCCTACACTTAAGTTTAAGTGCGGGTGATAGTAGCGATACACACCCTTAGGGTGGAAATATGCCACGTGGTGGTGAAGGGGTGTGAATGGCTTCCTTCATCCTAAAACTACCCGGACTAAATTGGTTGATGGGTGGGTCGGTTCCTCGTTTATCTAAGGATGGAAGTAAAGCTTGAGGTTCGGTTCATCAACACTAGGAAATTCCTAGAACTAAGAGTAAGACTAAGACTACAAGTATTCAAACCTATATTCTCCCATTGCGTTTGGTTCAAATGTTCTACCTCCATTGGGATTCCTAAAGTCTCTCCTACTACTTCCGGGTAAGTCACGTGCGGTGTGTATGCCTTAAATGATGGTGGGACCTGTGGGATAACTTGTGGGTCTAGACTTTTCACCTTATCCTCAATCTCATCTACATCATCTATATGCTCATCATGTGCTATTTCCTTAGGTCGTGATGAAACCAAACTTAGTAATTGATCCAACTTATTATTTAATGCTTGGTTGCTTACCATAATATTTTCACAAATTTTTTCAGTTCTCCTAAGGGCCTCACTAACAATAGTTTCTAAACATGGAGGTTGTTCACGAAAGTCTATCCTAGGTGAAGGCTTAAACGAAGCATAGGTTTCACTAGATGAGGTATTTTGTGGGCTTGATGGAATGGTGAAACCCTCAAAAGGTTTATGGACTTGGTTACTTTCTTCCCACCATCTTGAATAATCCACTTCGGTAATATCGTATTTCATGAAATAACCTAATCGCGGATATAGTGGATTTGCGTTCTCCATAATGGTGAACGGAAGAGTCAATGGACAAGTTTTACGAACAAAGGCACAAAGAAGGGGATAAACTACAAGGAAGCTAATAAAAGAAAAATATCACTTGATAGGAATCTTGTGAGTAGACCTAAGCGAGATAGAAATCAAGCCTAAACAATAACTATTCCCGGCGTGGCGCAAAAGTTGATAACGCTACAGCGTCGTTCGGGTCAAAGGAACTTCCTTTTCGTCGACAAGTTTTCAACACCTAGGCGGTGAACCTAATCGTTGTAGTGTAGTATTAGGGTAAGCCACGGGTATTGATATCGTTCTCTAGGGAATAGTGTCGTTAGGTTTTGAAGTGTATGTCGATTTAAGTCTAAAGGTGAGGATGATTATTTTGTATTTTTATATTTTATGAATCTCGGTTTTGGAAGGGAGGTGGAATTGGTTGCTAGTCAACTATCCCAAAAGGTACTAACTAAATTAGGGGTCTACTAGTAGCGTGAAGCGTATCTACTTATGATGTATTACTCCTTGCTAGCTATCCAATTCTACCCATGAATTACGATGGTTGAATTGTCACGTCCTATTCTTAACGTTGTGTGTCTAAAGTCGTAGGGTATCGTTTATCCCTAACTCTTTGAACTTACCAAAGGGTCTCGTCTATAAAACCCTCTAGGGATTATAAACTCTAACTCTAAGGCCCTCTTTGGATGGTTTAGCCTACAACCGCTTTAAGTGCTATATCCTAAGGTTCACAAAGATTAATCAAGCATTAATTACACAACGAATGACCTATCGCATTACTAGATCATTAAACAATTAAGATAAGAGACAACCAATCAAACAAGAGACTGTAGGATGCAAGAATTATAAACTAAAGCAATTAGACTCATTGAAATTGTCACACCCTAATGATGAAGATAGACACAAGCATCACTAAGAAATCAATAAGATCTAATTAATTATATAAGTTTCATACAATCATAAGCAAACACTAGGTGAATTAGCCAAGCATAATTAATGAAGAGCAAGCAACAATTATGATAATTGAAGGCGTACCATAGGATTGGATTAACAAACAAATCATTACGATGTTTATGGAATGTTTGAAACCCTTTAAGTTCTTTGGAAAACACCTAGCTAAACCACGAATCGGACTTAGGGTTTAGGGCTTACAAAAAGTGAAGTTATAATGTTATATTTATAGGCGATTTTACGTCGGCAAGAAGCGACAGCGTCACACCTAAAGAGTGATGGCGTCAAAACACTTTTTCACCAAACGTATATTTTCTCGTTACGTCGCGTGGGCTTTGAATCACCTAAATCCGAGTTCGTATGCAAAAGTTATGGCCAAAACAGTGTCATCGCTACTTGGCGCATCTTTGTGATAGTGTTGATCGACTTGTGGCGGCACCTTGTGGTTGTGGCGCGTCGGCTTCATCTTCGGCGCCGTCAGATCAAATCTAGGCCATCGAGTTGTGACGACCTACTCTTTTAAAGCTGGCCGTCACTTGTAAATAAGCAATTTCATACGAGTAGTCACAATATGCTTCGACGGGCCGCAATATAACACCTGACGTCGTCCCCTTGTATTTCAAAGACTTGAGTGTCTCGATTCTTGACTTTGGCCATTTTCTTCAGATATCCGCGCCTTTTCGTCCAAATAAGTGCCATTCCAGTAATTTGCCTTAAAGAGACCTAAAAAGTGAAAAGGAACGATATTAAGTAATAACGGATACAAAAGTGATCAAATAAGGGCTTAAACGACCCCTCAAAAAGGTACATTTTAAAACCTTATCAGAGATAGATATTTTTTTGACAAAAGTTAAGTCCAGATGATTTCCAAAAATAGAGTCCGAGTTATTTTTCAAAACAACTAGTTTTCATTAGATAGAAAGGATTTGTTTAAAGAATCAGAGCAAGAGATTTGAAAACCAAGATAAAGCATGGATCTGTTCTTTCTTTGAAAAACGGGTTACTGCCTGAAATGACAATAAACCATTGTTTCTCTTTCTCCAAAAAATATTTTTGATTTTTTGATTTTTTGATTTTTTATATGAAAATTCGAACAACATCTAAAGTCCGTGTCATTCTTTGAATGACACATCAAGACCGTAGATATTATCGAATCGAGAAAAACATGACAAAAGACAATTTTTTTTTGAAGATTTATCGAATTTTCAAATTTTTATGGATTTTGAAAGTTTAATATTTTCTATTTGATTTTGAAGGTTTGAAATTTTGTATTTTGTTTTCAAATAAATATTTACAAGAGATGAGCGAAGGAAACCTTTTACTCCTCTTCTTCCTCTTGAAGACGTTTGAGTGTTTACGGTTGTAGGCTCTTAAGACCCAGTCGTGGAAGAATAAACTCAAAACATTCTCTAAGAAGAGCTTTGGTAAAGATGTGCGCTAGCGGTATTGGGTCCTCATGAAGTAAAGTTCCACCATACCGTTTTCAACTTGCTCCTCGATGAAATGATGTCGAATGCCGATGTGCTTTGCTCTTGAGTGTTGTACGTTGTTGCATGAGAGAGCAATAGCACTTTTATTATCACGATGCGAGAGGATTTTGTTGAATTCAAAGCCATAGTCGAGATAATTGGGATCTCATCCATAGGTTTGAGCACAACAAGATGACATGGCTATGTATTCGCCTCTGTAGAAATAAAGTACTCATTTGCTTCTTTGAAGACCGACTCACAAGCTTATCACCCAAAAGCGAGCACCTCCAGACGTGCTTGACGAGTATCTTGACATCCCGCATGATCGGCATCTCGCATAGTTGTTAGTGACATACCGTGTCCTTGGTACAAAGTCCCATATTGATGGTTCCTTGGAGATACCAAAGACCCGTTTAACTATTTCAAGGTGCTTTTTAGTAGGCAGCCTAGTATCTAGCACACATGCACCACCGAACAAGATATCCGGTCTACTAATTGTGAGGTACATCGGGGTTCCAATCATACTCGATATTTCATTTGATCTACCATGATACCTGAGTGGTCCTCATCTAGTTTAGTACGTTTAATCATGGGAGTGTCGACAGGGTCACTAGAATCGAATCCAAATTTCTTTAAAATCTCATTTGCATATTTAGATTGATTTGAAAAACGGTCACACTCATTGGGGTCAGTCGAGGCAAAGATGATATCATCAACATAAATTTGAGCGTGAATTAAATGTTTGCACAATTCTGGTGAACAATGTTGGATCAAGCGATCCTTTCTTTGAATCCGGTAGATAGAAGAAACTTTGATAGCGTATCATACCATGCCCTTGGAGCTTGCTTTAAACCTTAAAGAGCCTTCTTGAAACGATAAGCGTGAGTAGGATGCTCGGATTCACAAAGCCTTGGGTTGGTGGCGTAGACAACTTCTTTAAGATCTCCGTTAAGAAATCTTCTTTACATCCATCGATAGACTACCATGTTCTTACTAGCAGCATTAGCCAAGAAGATTCGATTGCCTCGTCGAGCAACAGAGCAAATGATTCTTCAAAGTCATTACCCTCTCTTGACGATATCCTTTAGCAACCAATCGAGCCTTGTTCTTTAAGACATTACCATGCTCATCAAGTTTCACTTTGAAGATCCATTTTAGAGCAATGATCATAGCACAATCTGGGCGGTACTAATTCCATATATCAAGTCGATCAAACTCATGAATTTCTTCTTGCATGGCATTGAACCGGTGCCTTCATTCATGGCGGTTTAACATCTTTTGGTTCGATCTTAGAAATGCGGAGTTGAAGAAGCACCATAAGGCATCGGTTGCAAGTTGTTTCCGTGTGGATCTTGGATGAGAGGGTTTCCAATGATGTTGTCCAATGGATGATCATGAGTCCATTTTCGAGGTGTTCATGTGGTTGTTGTTGAGGGACGATGTAGCGAGTTGATGTCTCGTGAGGAAGATGGTTACGATGAAGATTCGAGAGCAAATATGTTTTCAAATGGAGCATCTTGAGGGTAGCAAAGGATTAACTTCATAATTGATGCGAAGCAGTTCCATGAGGTGCGTTCAAAGATTGATGATTTGTTGATGAGGCGGTGATCGTGAGGCGCTTCTTGACTTAATGATATTGAGGCCGAAGGTTGACTTCATTCTCATGGATAGGAGCAGCCTCTGTTGTTGGAGTTGACATATCATTGGTACTTGGCTCATAATGTTCATCAAACATAGGATCAAACAATTTCTTTAAATCATCTTGGATGGAGGTACATATGGAGTTCTTTGGAGAGGAGTTTGGTACAAGGGATGAATCAATGGACTGTTTTGAAGTGCGGGTCTGAACTAGATTGTCCGAAGCCATTTGACGGTTAGCTCATCAAGCGTAACGTGAATTGTTTCCATGATATTTCGGGTTCTCTTGTTGTAGATTGGTAACCTTTTCTATTTAGTGCGTATCCTACAAATACTCAATGTCCGCTTTAGCTTTCGGTTTACCTAAATATTGGCCATCATTAGTTGGATAACATAAAGCACCAAACACACGAAGGTATGATAGATCAGGTTTTCTATTGTGGACAAGTTCATAAGGAGTCTTTCCATGAGAAGTGTGAATTAGAGATCTATTTTGAGTGTAACAAGCAGTGGCAATAGCTTCAGCCCATAGAAATATTGGAACCTTTGAGTAAATCCGCATTGTTCTTGCAGCTTCTACAAGAGTTCGATTTCGTCTTTCAACTACACCGTTCTGTTGAGGAGTTCGAGGAACACTTCTTTGAGGACTGATTCCAACACTTTCATAAAATTCATTAAGTACTTTATTAACAAACTCGGTTCCATTGTCGGTTGGATGATTGAGACCGTTTTGTTGAGTCGGATGCGGAGTTGTTTAATGAGTTTAATGATGACATCTGAGTTTCGTCCTTTGTCCTAAAAACTTAACCCAAGTGAATTAGGGTATTCATCGACCACTACTAACACATATCTCTTCCCATTAATAGTTTGCACTCATTGGACCGCACGGATCCATATGAAGGGTATGAAGAACTTCCATTCTGAGTTTGTGGGTTTTGGTTTGTGGGCATATTTAGTGCTTTTCCTAATTGGCAAGGCGAACAAAGATGATCTTTTCATATTTTAATCTGAGTAAGCCTCGACAAGATCCTTTACGGAGAGGTTGTTTATGGTGCAAGTTCAAGTGATTGAGGCAGCGATGCCATAACCAAGACTTTGTTTAGAAGCCTTTGACGACAGCAGTTGGAAGACTTCATCATGTCATCGATAGAGATGGTGTATAGGTTAGAACCTCGAGTACCTCTTAATAATTCTACACCATCAAGTTCTCTAACGAAGCAAGTATGTTTTCTAAAAGCCACTTCTAGATCGAAATCACAGAATTGACCAACAGAGAACAAATTATGACCAAGACCTTCCACATAATATACCCTGGAAATTACACTTTTACCAACCACATAATCTCCATAACCCATAATAGCTCCAAAATGGTCATTCTCGAATCTAAGCGTCGATGAATTTACTCACAAAGTTCATGAGCATGACGGTCTCCGGTCGTATGCTTGGAACGACTGAGTCCGGTACCACAAAGCGATTTGAATGATCTGAGTTGAACACGAGACAAGAATGGATAAGCGGATAATTGGGATCCCCATGCAAGAATGGGTTCCATTTGATTAATGTGATGATTGGAACACCCACGCCGAAATAAAACACTCATATCGAAATTGAAGCAATGGAATCATTATGAATAGATGCGATACTAGTGTCCGTATTTTCTCTATTCAAAGTATGTTCACTTCTTAAGGAATAGTTCTACCGAGAGGCATCCATTTTCTAGTGGGCATTGTCGATTAACCTTATGGCTAACAAGTATCCATTGATAACCTATCTTACTAAATGTTCTTCTGTGGGCTTCCTTTGTTTTCTAACTTTCATTCGCCTTTGCCTTTTTGCCTTCTTAGCATGATATTTTGCATTAACAATATTAGCGGGGATTGTGACATTAGACAAAGCATTCACACCACATTCATGACTAATGTGAATTCAGCGAACATCATTACAAGGTTTGCAAATAGTATCGAATTTGAATTAATTACGGTATGCCTATGGCTAATACTAGAATCAACACGATTCGTTTTATTCGACCCAAGCTTAAAGTTCCTAGGTTGGTCTTCTACTCTTCAATGCACATTCTTAGCTTGTGAGGTCCTATCATTCCTTGTATTGTCTTGAGACTTTGACCTGCTTTCGCTTTAATGTCATGATTACTCCTTTAGAGGAATGGGAACATTAGTTGGTTTGCTACTTTTGCATTTTACATTTAGATGTCTTTGGGATGTGAACTATTTGAAGGCGCTGAAGTTCACCTTTTTAACACTAGAGGTGTTGGGATCGAACTACTTGAAGGTATACTACGGTTCACATTCATAACATTGGGCATCGAATGGATTTTATACTTGGCACTAGGCATAGAACACGGAATCAAAGGATTAACTCTCTCACCCAAGGACTTAGGGCATATTGTGATTAAGCATTTTAGAAGTTCTTGAAATCGTTTGGCATATAAACATGCATGCCCAATTGCATTATCAAGTGGTTTCTCTAACTTATCCTCTTCAACAATCTCACGAGACATTCTAGACAATCCTTAAGGGATGAGAAATATGTTTGAATTGCAAGTTTATTGTTCCTAAGATGAGGAGGAACATATTTCACGAGACAAAGCATATTTATTACAAGCGGTACCTTTGATCCATCATTCTCCCCATTGGTCATTGGCATTTTCCTTTTACACAGCTCTTGATTCTCAATTTCCTTTTGCAATGAAGCTATTTGTTAGTTATTTTTGTTACTGAGTGACCTTTATTGATTCAAATAACTCATTGAAATGATGTTTAACCTTTTCATTTCTTCTAGAAAACTCTCGTTTTCCTTTTGTAATGCATTTACTAAGTTTTGAAGATGAAACGTTTGAGAATTCTGAGAATCTAAAGGAAGAGGCATTTGGGAGCCAGTCACATTGTTCTTTTCACCCTTTAATTGAGAGATTTGGGCTTTCAACTTTCTTATCGTGTTACAATGAGCTTGAATATGTTCGTCACGTTTGTTTATTTGAAAAAGCGCATCAAACTCGGAGCATCGAGGATGTCTTGATATTTGAGGTTTTGACACTTTCTTTAAGATGTTGATATTTTAGTTGTAAATTAAAATGATCAACTTCCGTTTAGAAAAGTGTTTTACCAAATTATCACGATCATCGGATCAATTTTCTCATTTAGTTTAGAATTAATCTTTTCAAGCACAATGACACGATCATGGGAGGCGTTGAGCAGCAGATAATTCATGAAATTGAGAAGTATTAATGGAACAATTTGTAGCGATGAAAAACACATCTTGAGCAATACATTCGAAATCGATTCTCATTCGATGTATGCAAGTTCTTCCTCTCAATCTCATTATATTTTAATTCTCGCTCATAGTCACTAACCTCAGCGATCATTGCATCAAATTCCTTTTCCATTTCCTTAATGTCTAAATTCATTCCTTTTAAGAATTTCAAATTGATCTTTTAGTTGTTTAAAGAAAGGCATGACTTGGTTAAATAACATTCTTCGTTTGCTCAAAACCCTTTCCCTTGAGTTATAACGATGGGTGTGATCCTTTTCTTACAAGTTTTCTCAAGATCAACAAATAGTTGAAAATTAACATATTGACTAATTAAGGTCTTGCTTTTAGTGGCAATAGTCCTAGGAACTAAATGCATTGGTGTATTGGGAGGATACAGGTCATCATGAAGGCATTTTCCTAAAAGGGGTTTGTTACAACAAGATTCTCTCTTTTTTGCTTATCTAAATCCTTTTCGAACACTTGTTAGGGTGTTAACAACGTCGAGGATTAAACGTGTTCAAGGTAATCAATTCTCCTTCTTGTAATCATATGGTGTGATAGTTATTTTCTTCTCTTTACATTTAGGATCATCTAGTTTCTTGTTCATCTTTCCTAGTGACTTCATCGATTTCTTATATTCCTCGATTTTTCAGTAGAACTAGGTTTTGTCTAGGCTTAAGGATTTCATTGCCATCATAAAGTACTTTATGAGCATTTCTAGCCTTTTAATGACCTCTGGATTTGGTTCCTCAACAAGGGGAATGCTATGCTTATCACTTAAGACTCTATGCTTAGTGATCATGTGAGTAGTCGAATGGTGTTTCCTTGTCGTTACAACTTATTTTCAAGCTTGTTTTCAAAGTTTTGATTAGAAAAATCATTCAAAGTTTTGATTCCTTAGCATTGAATTCTTGCTTAAGCATTTTCACATTTTCTTGAAGTTCTTGTTTTGTTAGCGAGTTTTGAAAGCTTTTCTTGTAAGAAATTTAACTCTTGTTTTAATACTTCTTCTAAAATTACTTTTCTAATGATTGTAAGCATTTGGTCATCCATTTCACGCTCACGGGTGGTCAACTCAAATTTGGCCCGTTGTTCATAAATAACAACACGTTCTTTATAGGCATTCGATTCGAGACAATAGAATCATCGAGGTACATGCGGTGAATTCATCAAAGACATAGTCATTATTGATCGCAGAAGATGCATTACTTGGTACAATCTCACTTTCACTTTGCTTCACATATTGATCATATGGGACAACATTGCTATTACCCACATCATCAATAGATTGTACTTCATCATGCATCTTTCGCTCATCAACATCATCATATATTTTAATACCTTTGAAATGATTTTGTCTTTGGATGGACCGGTTTGCTATGGTGGAGAAACTTTGGAGAAACCATAGGTGAGATGCTAGCCATGAAGATTGTTTGACGATGGGTTCATCATCTACATCGAGTAAAATGCATCACAATCAGGCTACTTGAAAGGCATTATGATGATTATGACCTATCTCCGAATCATACATTCATCAACATCGACATCATAAGTCTTGGCATTTCCTTGACGAAACAATAACTTCTCTTCATCCAAAGCTGCTCCATTGTTACGATCTTGTACTAGCAACATCTTATCACAAGTACTCGGCGATTCGTGGACGTTTGGAGATGTACAATTCCTTGCAATGTGTCCTCACCACCACGGTTGTAGCATTTGATAGGCTTTGTTTGTCCTTGATTTCCAATCCTTCCTCGAGTCGATTTCCACCATAGCCTCCACCTACTCCACCCTTCTCTGATCGTCTTGCCTTTCTTGAACTGGCCGCACCATAACCTTCCCATATCGGCGGTGGCTTGATTGTGTGGATTGGATCTTGTCGAGGTTGTTGTTGGTGTGTGGGAGAGTGTTCATGTTTGGGTGATCATGAGAGCTATTTAATTAATGAAGTTTCCACATTTGCATCGGCGTCGACTTGTTTGAACATTGGATCGGGAATGAGTTTGTGATTACCATTACCCATGGGTACAACTTGAGAAGCTTTGGTGGTAATCCCAACATTTGTGTAAGCGGTTGAATCATTTGATGAATTTGTTTCTCCACGATTGGTTTTGAGCGCTCCGAATCCTTTTTCAAACATAGCATGTCTCTCATTACGGAGAAGGAAGGCATCTTGTTGCTCATAGTTTGTATTCTTTAATCCTTTAGTGAGCTTCACGAGATGTGACAAACTTGTGCCATTCGAGATTCATGTTGTTTACAAACTTTGAGTTCAAGCAATATTGAGCATGGTCATTCTGATGTTCTTCATGTCATTCACAATCTTATGGAATCTCACGTAGTACTCATAGACACTCTCATCTGGTTTCATCTTGAAATGCTCAAATTCATCATATAGTTGTGATTCTCTATCTTTAACAATCAATTCAGAACATGAGAGAAGCATCTTGACATTATCCCATAGAGCCTTTGCTTCAGTGTTGTGATTGATAAGCTTGTAGATGTCTTTTGGAAGACCTTGAAGTATAATGTTAGAAGGCCTGATATCTGCATCGAATCTTTTCTTCTCCTTGTCATTGAGCTCATCATACGTCTTTGGTCTATCTATTACATAGATAAATGTACCATCTTCAGCTGTATCAATTGTATCTCTAGTAGTTTCAACCCGATAAGGTCCTTCATCAATGAATTTGAGAATGTTGACCCCATTTTCCATTCCAAGACATTACAATCGATTCGTTGAGCCCAAGAGTCGTAGTCGGTTCTATCGAGCATGGGTGGACGAGTGTCTGAACCATTTGCTTGAACATCCTCGACAGCGATGGTAGACATGTTACAGATTTAAGCGGGATTTTATAACTCTATGATCAAACCGGGAAATAGATTCTTTCACGGGATTTTACTAAATCAAGAGAAAGCCGTATTTGGACAAAAATCAACCAAGTCGCTAGAAACCTTGAACCAAGTCGCTAAGAGCCAAGTTGCTAGCAAATTTTGACACAATCGCTAAGCACAAGTCGCTAAATAGCAACTCGCTAAGAACCAAGTCGCTAAGATGTCAAGTCGCTAAATAGAAACTCGCTAAGCACCAAATCGCTAACACAAGTCGCTAACAAACTTAAGTACAAATCGCTAACTTTCACCAAGTCGCTGCCCGTAGTGGAGAATACACTAAGTGTCTTGTTTGTCGACTTGTCTCAATAGACAAGTCGCTAAGCTCAACTCACTAAGAACCTCTACTACAACTCGCTACCAGCTTACAAAGCAAGTCGCTACCAAGATAAATTATCCGTAGCTCAAGTTGCTAACTAGAAAATCAAACAAATACCACTTTTCAATCCAAAAACAACCCAACCACGATGATTCAAGCTTACCAAATCAAAACCCAAGACATACAATGATTCTAAACAAAAAACTACACCCAAGATTCAAACTTTAACACTAGAAATGATCCAAATGATGCAAAAACCACTAAACTTTTTCAAACTCTAAAACCATCTAAAAATCACTAGAAATCCAAGAATATGTAAGAGATGATCAAACCATGGCTCTGATACCATTTCTAGCATATTGGATTTCACAAGCACACTAAACCATAATCATAAGTAGGCGTATAAGAGGTTTTAGAGAGAGAAAGTTAGAGGTTGGGAACTTTAGTGAGAGAAATAAAAATCTTATTATGAGCTCCAACTCTCTACCTTGGGAGGTAGAAAGTATTTATAGTCATTACATAAAACACCACCTAACAGGCTGTATATCAGGCATACAGTGGGTAAAGACCCGTCCGTCCTCCACGGTGTTACTTAAACTAAAAACTACTTAACTTATAATAATCTATGACTACGAGCTTACTAACAATTACATATACTTGAGGTGACCAACTCTTCAATAACTGGATTTACTAAATTCTAACACGGTCGTCCTTTGGGTCCATGACGTCTTGTCTTCAATACCGGTGTTACCTTGGTAATAACCGTAGCATATGTTATAAACCGGTTTCTTCCTAAGGTTGAATTATTGGAGGGCTATTTATTTTCACCCTTTTCTCATTCAATTCTTTTCATTCTTGACCCTTGATTACTTCTGAGACTTCATAACTAGAACCTTGTTGGGTTTATTCGGTAGTAGCTCGATCTCGATCCGCACTATTCCCATTCTCACTTTTCTCCTTTTTCATCATACCTAAGGACTCTACACTTTCTATTGTCCTGGGTAGATCCCTCGAACTCTGGCGGGATTGAGGAACGAATACCTCACTAACCATCCTTATAACTCCATGCATAAAGTAAATTGGTCGATCTTTTGGTATTGTTCATTCTTACATGAAACCAATTGAGAAATCATTTGGAAATTCAATCAAGGTATTTGTGATATGAAATCAAAGCATTTTGTACCTTAATAGTTTTGATCATTTTGAAATGCTCCCCCTCAACATGTGCATATGATCTTGAAATTGTTTAGCACATGGAGGAAAAAGTTCTTTGAAATAATTACTTGATCACTATTTCCGTAGAAACAGCCATTTGATTTCTTGGTAAATTCTCCCCCTCAATATGTGCATAGGATATTTGAAATCATTTTATCACATAGAGGTAAGAGTTCTTTAGAAATACATCCACGATTATCAAATATTTAGAAACCATTTAACATTCAATCAAGGTACATTGTGTTAAAACATAGAAATCTTTCTACGTTGAAGGTTTATATTTGTTTTGAAATGCTCCCCCTTAATATATGCTTTGAGATTCGAAAAGAGTTTAGCACATATTAGAGAGCAGTATGCACTTTGAGACAAAAATGCTCACCTTTTATCATCTTTCATATTTATATCACATTTTCTCCCCCGATCAAAAATTTCAAATCCTTTGAGATTTTGGATCTCAAGTGATTTAAATATGTATGAAACTAAACTTGGAGAAAAATGTGTCCGTTTTATATGATCTGAAGTGGACTACACTGAAGTTTCCTTTTAGATAAAAAGGGAAACCACAATACACAACCTATCACTACTACATACATTATAGTTGTTCATAGTACAGACACCACATTTTACACATCAAAAATACAAAGCGAAACTACTCCGGAAGATGTCTTCATTCGGTTCTTTGAGGCGACTTAGTGACCTTCACGAAGTCTACCACCCACAAAACTTTCAAGGCTACGATAAATCTCTAGTCTTTGTCTTCGTCCGATCATGACAATGAAATCTTCACATCTTCAATCTGTTCGGACTAGAATCTTGTTTTGTTCCACGGCTTCATATCAAGTTTGATTTGCTTCACTCTCGAGTTCAATTCTTCTTCGACCATCTTGGGAGTTCCATCACTGAACTTGAAAAGCTCGCCTGATCTCATTAGCATCGTGACCCATATTTGTTGGTAAAGAGGATGGCTCTGGGGTGTCAATCACTTTATAGTCATGGCGAAATTCATGTCATGAGGCTTTCCATTAACGGTCTTGTTAGCTTGACCAGTCCGGTAGCTTTCAGGTCCTAGCTGAAAATCCCCAACTCTTTGTCGAATGACCAAGCCTTTGATCCGAGATTGACGGACGAGAGAGCTTTCTTCTCACGAGCGGGTAGATGGTTAAGGTGTCCTTGGAGGTTCGAAGATAGAGATCTTCAAAGTCACTTAGCGTGAGATGTTTGAAGTTGTTTTCTTCTATAACATGATCTTTAGGTATACGCTCTTGAAGAACAATCTTCTTGAGATAATCATAGCCATAGATTGGGAAGATCTACTACTCTAACAACACTTAGAATTCATGATTGGATCGAAACGACTTTGTGACTCTTTTAGCTCCATGTCTATCAATGTAGAATTTCTTCCTCTTGAACCACCAATAAGAAATGTCGTATGAAGCCTCGATGTCATACTCTTGTTCTTTGTCATCCAAAATTGATCGGTACCATTTTCTCAAGACCACGATCTATGTAGGTATGACTTTCATTTAGAAATTGATAAGCGGTCTTCTTCATAGTTCAAGCACATAGATAATCCGACTCATGGTTGAAGAAGAACTACGATTTCATAGTCATTTGACGGGTTCACCGCCGAGAGGAAGAGACTTGTTCGCATTGAAATGGCGATCTATCCTCAACGACTTGATCACTCGACATCTTATGACATTCTTCCATCGGTATTGAAGGTGATTGGCATCGAGTGAAAGACTTTGCGATTTCAAATGCTGGTCCTTCAAAATCATTTGGAGTGATGGACAACATTCCTTCTTTTCACAAAACCACTTCATAAAGCTGCCCGTATCTCAAGTGATGTGAAGAAGAGTCTTGATTGGGGCTTCATAGTTGGTAGTGATGGTTGATGCCCGGTTGTTGTCGAGAGATCATCGTGTCGGACTGGAATGGACCATGAAGGTTCGAGAGTTTGAGGTCTCTCTTGGTGAGCCAGCTTTGAGTTATGTCTTTTAAATGTGCAACTCTAGAGGTTTTAGCGCATTCACCTGAAACATATATATCAAACCAATCCTCTTCTTCAGGTAGCTCAGCGATATGTTTTGTCGATGCATCATCATCATCAGATTCTGACTTTGCCATGACATAAGACTCTTCATGTAGTACCTGGTCTTCTGGGATAGTGGAGAAGGTGGGTGTAAACCTTGAATCAACCGTGGTCCATGCTGTAGACTTCTTTTGAGTACCCTGATCACCGGATGAACTGGATTAATTTGAAGGTTTTGGAGGAGATGTTGGTGGTTGTGGTGAAGGTGTAGTGGTTGTACGGAAGATCCACCGCACGAAGTTCCAGCTCCTCCGGTTGGAGGCGAGGAGGAGGAGGTTTAGGACCTTTGCGCAGCGTCTCCAACACCAAAGTCCTCCTTTTCTTCTTAGCCTCCCTTTCACGAATATCCCTAAAGCGTAGATGATTATCGTGCTTAATCGATTCTTCAAGTGCTTCATATAGCTTCTTATGAACCACGTCACGGTGCTCATTAGCATCGTACATCTTATCGGCGAACAACTCTCATATCGAAATGGGCAAATCCTTGAATCGTTGAAGCGGTGGAGCTGCATTGCCCATTCAACATCATCTTTATCTCTCCTCAATTGCATCTACAACTCCTTGATCGAAGTTAAGATTCTCTAACTTGTGAACACGTTGCTCGAGGGCGTTGTGATTTAAGCGATTGCCTCTCAAACTTCAATTTGTTTCTTGCTTTGTTGAAGCGGTTGATCGAATGTTAGAATTTGAGGTTGTGAAGCGGTGGGCGTCCGTGTCATTGATTGTAACTACTGGTTCGAGTGATAGATCTTTAGCCGATTCAGGTGGTGGAAGTGTGGTTGTTAGAGCAAGTTTGGGTGGTGAAAGTGCGGTTGCCTGTTTAGGTGCTGACATAGAAGGAATGGTTGATGTGTCTTGCTGGATGTCGACTGTATACATGGACTCAGCTTCCTCTTTCTCATCATTAAGCTTATAAGACTTAGTATCTGAGGGTTTGTCATTTAAGAACTGATCACCAAATGAGAAGTCAGCATCAAGATTCTTCAATGAGGATAGAGAACCTGTAGACATGTTTGTTTCTTCCATGTGCCTGTGTTCATTAAATCTTGACTCAAGGATATCCTGTGAGTCTTTCAGCAATTCGTTTTCTGATTGGTTATCACTTGATGCAAGTGTCTCTTCCTGTGTTTCAGATACCTCCTTTTCCATTCCAGTTTGTTCTTGAGCTGAAGATGACTCAATGCTTCTTTTCTTTAGTTCAAATTGGTTGGTAGTTCTTGACGGTGAAGAAGAGATGGTCAGAAGCATGTGAGCGGCTTGCTCAGCTTCTACACCAACAATCCCTTTCCCTTTATCTTGTGTGATTGAAGTTGTTTGACGTGGCATTGGCTCAGGTTCTCTTATCACAACACCTCCAAATGGTGGTCTCATGTTCAGGTTTTCCAGGCTTTGTGTAGAATCCAAGATCCGGACTCAACTTGGGTATGAGTGATATCAATTGATTGAATGCACAACGGAATTATAAGAACACAATCAAAGTTACCAACAAGGTTTTTGTCATAAAACAATGATCCTTTATGGATCTCTATAACTCTTTCTCAAGATGTTTTCCTTGAATGTGTTTCTCAAGAGTTATCTAATACAAAAGTCCTCAGTTCCTTTTATACACCAGGAACTCTAAATAGACAATAATATAAAATAAATGCATATCACTACCTAAAATAGTTCATGCATATCCTAACAAACTATAGAATATGTGGAATATCTATCTCTGCAGAAACAAACTACACGCTTATATTACTTCAACAGAAACTCTTCTTATTGAATGAAAGTACTTGAGAAATTCCTACTTTGCATAATTCCCACAATCCTCCCTACTTTGGAATTTGACTAGGTTAAGTTCGGTTCTTGATAGATCTTTAACACTTGAACAAGAGGATTGTACTCGAACATCGACAACAAAGAACCAAAACAAACACATCTCTATGATGACAAAGCTTTGAAACTCCGGATCTTTGTGACAAATGACAAAATGTACATCAAAACATATTAGTTTCATTCTATTCTTATCACATCCAGGTGTGTTAACTCCTATGAGAGGTGAATCATTGAAAATAATGGATTTGATGTCTCTTTGCCAATAGCCATTACTACTGGAGTAGCAAAATGTTTAAGTTCAAAAACTATGGTACACTGATAACCATCTGATTTAGTAGCAAAACAGCAACTATAAACGGATTTGCAATGTCTTTACCTGTAGTCGTTTGCTCAGGACTAGCCAATCCTTTGGTTACCCAATAGGGCAGCAACCACGGTGAATTGATGACCAGTTCAACTCTCGACAATGAAGCATGGGTGAGTTGAATACCCTATGGTTTTGAGCAAACTATTACAGCTATCAACGGAATTGAGATGTCTTTACCAAAAACCGTTTGCTTTTGGACTACCAACTCTTTGATGGAATGTCGTCATCATCATGGTGAGTTGATGACCATTTATGGATTTCCGCAGCCTTTACCACAAGCCATAATCTTGTGGGCTAGTCAACTCTTGTGTCAGAAAGACATTGTGAGATGAAAACCATTAGTTATGTGGTAATTAACCAACACCAAAACCTGCAAGCAAGAAAGAGTAGAAACTGAACACAGACAGGTTAGAGTTTTTTTTTTAATGAATATAAAATATAGAAAGAATAAAAATAAACAAAACATGTAAAATATATCATCAGCGACAACAAAAACCAAAGACATTTGTAGTGTCGTGAAACACTAAGCCTCCCTTTAGGCTTATGAGGATCAATGACTACAAAATGGTTAGAATACAAAAATACAACAATAAGCCTCCCTTAGGCTTATACCTCCCTCAATCAATGCACATGACAAAGACTATTTTCTTGGGTACCAGAATGAACCTTTCCTTTGAGTTTTCCAAGAATAAGCTTTTGAGGCTTAACGAGTTGCCACTCTAAATCCACCATGTGCCATATTCATATGAGATACATAAGGTGTATATGGTGAAAATAAGAACTTGTAGGTCTATATGGCATAAGTCTAGCATTTACGGTCCACCAACCGGTAATGGCGGTGAAGAATATCCTCCACGGAGGAACTGGAAAAGGCCTATTAAGCCTATCGGTGAAACAAATGCATACACCTTTGGCTTACGGTAGGGCCCGGTTTACTGCTCTCACATGTGCGACTTTGGGAACAAATGGAGGAATACTAGCAACATTAGTACATGTGGGTCTAAAGGTGCAGTGGTCATAGGAAACACCTATCCTTTTCTCATGATAATCACAGTCTTTAATAAGATGGAGTTTACTACCACACACAAAATAAGATTTCTTCTTAAAAGACTTATTCTTAACACAACTTTGTTTATTACATATAAACTTATGAAAAACAGAACTAGAAGCAAAATTGTGTTTAATAGAATAAGTAACTGGCTTTGTTTTAGGTTCATCATCAGCTACTTTGGACTTGGGTGTGGTCATGGGTGTGTGCCTAGGTGAGTCAGACTTTTCACTTGAATCACATGAGGCATAGTCAGTTGACTTTAGGTCTGACGACTTGTCACTTTTAGGACAAGAGACAAAGTCATTAGGTTTGCTATTAAGGTCTAGCAAGTCACTTAACTTTTTGCCATATAAATGGTGTGATCCATCAAAGTCAACTGTGATGGAAAGGTCAGTGGGCATATGTTCTCCTCTAATAGGTTCAGGGACATCATGTAATTTTCCTTCTTTGACATAATTAGCTAAACCTGCTGGTGTAGTTTTACGCCCATCATTCCTAGCTTCTAATCCTACATACTTTTGAAAACCTAAACCTATCCTAGAGGTCTCAGATTGACTATCATAGATATGTCTAGCTAGATTGTCACCTGATATTAACCATTCTTTATGTCTAGCTATTTCCTCATATAATTTATCTTTCAGCACTTGGTTTTCTGAAACTATATCTGCTTTTTCTTTCTCAGTACGTTTTAAATCAATTTTAGCACATTCTAAATTACTTTCTAACACCCTTATTTTCTCATCATCAGCCAATTGATTCTTTTGAAACCAAACTTTTTGTCTTTCTAATGTTTTTAAAGCCTGTTTATAAGCCTCAACTTCAACATAGCATTCATTATATTTAGGTTTCAAAACATCATAGGCTTCCTTAAGTTCATTGTATCTTTCACTACAACCAAACACACAATTATGTACCTGAGATATGCCCATTAAGGAAAATTGTGGACTGGCAAATTCTTCAGCATCACCTTTAGTATAAGCTTCCTTGCTCATCTCCTTGAACTCAGCCTTTACACCATACCTTGCTTTGAGTGCATTCCATATATGACTTGCATCATCCATATAACGAAAATCGCTACATGATCGTGAGGAATAGATTTAAGCAAGGTAGTCTGGCCTTTGACTCTCTTTGTACAGCAATTTGGTCATCTGCAGTCGTTGGAGGAAGAATAATGCTTTTTCCATCTTGATTGCTTCCAATCTTTTTCAAACTTTTGCCATTTTGGATCACCTTCCAGATATTCATATCATTATTCATGATCCAGTGTTTCATCTTCTTAGCCCAGACCTCGTACTCATCATTCATCAAATAAGGAAACATAACATCATCCTTATTATTATCAAATTCTGCCATTTTAAATGATGTAAATTGATCAAATGTTGTTGTACCACTTTTGCGAAGAAAATGAAGGATCAAACAATAACAAATCTTCAATATGACGTAGACTATAGGACCACCACAAACAAGTGTTTAATATTACATAGAGTATTCAACCAAACATCAATCAGTAGCAACGATTATGTGAAGCCTGCAGATCCATGTGAGCCAATCAGCAGCAACCACACACCACCGTCCAATCAAATTAACCAATCACACGACATGACCACAGTAACAAACATACGATGTATCACAACAAATCAAATTATATCATGTACTGAGAATAGTATACTCAAAATATTTTACTCATATATGGAACCCCACGTGATGACCTATCAATATCAGCAGTAATGACCTTTGACCAATAATATGCGCCGACTAATTAATGTGAACGAACACCAATCGGTGATTAGCCCCTCGTTAGTCAATCAGCATAACCCAAAAATATTATTCATAATATCCACTTGATGTGTGCGACACGTGAAATCAAATGAAACAATTTGATGCAACAACCAATCACAAGCTACTGTTTTCACATGATTAGAACAGACTTGTGGGACCAATGGAAAATTACACCTTCTCATGACTATCAAGATTGTAACCAATTAAATCACCAATAAAAGTGACGTGAGTCACCAATCAGTACCACAATACTAAATAAATGCGCCGACACACATAACTAATTATCAATCAGTACAAATTGAGTAGGGACCACCGAACAATAAAAGGATTACAAAATCACAAAGATTGGAACGAGGTTACCTGATCGAATCAGAAACAATATGAATAAACAAATCAGAGTTACTGCTTCTTTCCTCCTGCCAAAAACCCTTATTTCATGAAAACCTTATAAACCCTAGATCGAGAGCCACCCGCTCTGATACCAATTGTAGAATCCAAGATCCGGACTCAACTAGGGTATGAGTGATATCAATTGATTGAATGCACAACGGAATTATAAGAACACAATCAAAGTTACCAACAAGGTTTTTATCATAAAACAATGATACTCTATGGATCTTTATAACTCTTTCTCAAGATGTTTTCCTGGAATTGTTTTCTCAAGAGTTATCTAACACAAAAGTCCTCAGTTCCTTTTATACACCAAGAACCCTAAATAGACAATAATATAAAATAAATGCATATCACTACCTAAAATTGCTCATGCATATCCTAACAAACTATAGAATACGCGGAATATCTATCTTCGCATAAACAAACAACACGTTTATATTACTTCAGCAGAAACACTTCTTCAGCAGAATCAAACAGTAGATTACTTCAACATTATTTTCAGTAGAATACCTACTTTGCAGAATTCCCAACACTTTGTTTAATCCCTTGTTTTAAAGTAGCATCGTCTTCATCAATCAATCACATGTCACCTTTTGGAGCCTCGGTTCCTCCAACATTCCCCTTTTCAACATCATTCTTTCTCTTTTTCTGCTTTTGTGATGAAGTGTCAGTAGATTGAGATCTATCACGTCTCTTCTTGGGAGGGCAGCATATGAGGTTTAGAGGATGATTTAGTCTTTGAAGTAGACTTTGTAGACTTGGTTTGTGAGGGATCGGGGCGTCATCAACATTGGATATGGATACCCTTTTCTTGTATAATCGAAGTAGTCGGTCTTCTTAATATCATCGTGAGAAGTGCATCGAGAATTAGCATTCCAAAGATCTCTTTATTAACACCTCGCAACATTTTTGAGGTTCTGGGTACAAATTCATCCCTAGCATTATGGAGAACTGACTCACTCCTTAGATTAAAATGATGAGTTTGTTGCAAGAACTGAATGGTAAGCTTCGAGAATCTTATGCTAGGAATTACAAGTTTGTGTACTTTCTTCCTTCCTTGGGCTTGATTCTGAACATTTATTATGTCGGTGATGAAAGTGTGCATAGACAACAAGAATTCTTCCCAAATACATTCCGAGACATCAACGTTCACCCCTTTGATGAAACCCATAAGATTTTCAGAATAGGTATCCTTACTTTATTGAACCCTGAGGTTTTTCCAGATAAGCATAAGTTGAGAATAGTAGTAATGGCTCTCCAAGGTAGATACATGTGTCCGGTGATGATATCTGAAGCCCTTGTTATGTTAACTTGATAACGCAAATCATTTAGAAAGTCTATTAACTCTTCCGCACTAGGTGGAGGGACAGATTGTATGGTCGGGTCACATGGTGTGATTCCTAGGGCCTTACTGAGAATGTCAGATGTGATTTCAAATTCCTTATCATCAAGCTTCTAGGAATAAGTGGCATTGATCTTGTCCTATGTGATGGTGTTCCAAAATTGTTGTAGGTAAATGGAAGGGATCGTGCATTGCTTGGTCAAGGCACTAAAGAAGTTAGTGTTTTTAAGAATGTCAATAGCAACTTTGAAGATTGGATTTTGTTGCAATCTTTCCATGTCCACATAGCAGTTGCTTTTGCCTATCTCTACCCATTTATCTTACGGAAAAATTTTGTTGTCTGTAGAACGTGGGTGGGCGGTAGCAAGGTTCTCAGATGAGGTTCTGTTTGCCATTTGAGATTCTGTAGAAACACACATACAACAATAGTGTTTGAGAGCATGTTAGATTAGACATGGTTAGCTAAACAACTTTAATGCAAACTTATGACATAAGCACAACAACAAGCATACATGACAGATTACCAAAAATCATATTGAAATGCTCAGAAAATAGGTTAAGATGCTTTAGTAATTCTTAGAGTGACAAATCATTATAACAAGGTTGTCTAGAGACAAATTGTTTTGAGCCAAAATTGATAAAACAAAATTGCTATAATAGGATTTCATGAGACAAGTTGCTATAATGGAAGTGTTATAACAAGTTGCTAAGACAAGTTGTCAAATCAAGTCGCTACTATGAAACCGGATACAAGTCGCTTAAAACAAAAATGTTATAGCAAGTCGCTAAGAGCAATTTGTCAATACAAATCGCTACAAGTAAAACCTGAACCAAGTCGCTATCATGAAAATATTATAGCAAGTCGCTTTAGACAACTTTCAAAACAAGTCGCTACAAGAAAAATAGTGACAAGTCGCCTTTATGAAAAAGTTTAAGCAAGTTGCTAACTTGTCAAGACAAGTCGCTATCAAAGATTACAAGGCTAAGTCGCTACTATACGTATCACCCAATTACATAGCAAGTCGCTATCAAGAATATTTTAAGAATAGACAACTCGCCATGATGAATATGTGAACCAACTCGCTACCAAGAACAACCAGCTAACAGATAAGTCGCTATCAAGAACGAGAGTAGTTTCGAGCCAATAGACGTTAATCCAACACAAATACAACTCCAAAATGCACAACCAAATCATTCTATCAAACAAACACAACCACAACGCAAGCATAACATGTAATAACAACCTAACACACTTATACAAATATTATAAATAAAGCAAAACTTATGCGCACGGACAATTATTAATCCATAAAGATGCACCATCAAACCCTGTGAACCCTAATAGCAACCTATTCAATATTACAATCTTCCATTAAACACAGCCATTAACAAACCTAGGTATAGGATCACTTGTCGAAGAAAATATCTCGATGGAATCTGTTAAGAGAGATGCGTTAAAGGAGGTATACGATATACACGATTTGAAACAAAATGTTGAAATTAACCTACCACAAACAAGTCGCTAAAAGGATGGTCACGAGAGAAAGAAAGATACACTTTTGGGATTTTGAAATTTTGTAACTTGTGGCAAGTCACTAGGTGATTAAATAAGGTTTTCAAGTTTCACAAGTTTACACTTTCAGTCCCTGTATTTGAATTACTTGAGACAACTCGCTAGCTAGAGTTAATGATATAAGAGACAAGTTGCTACCCCTTTAATAATACCAAATCGCAACCCATGATTAAAGCAAGTCGCTACAGCTAGGAACCATTCCAAATTTTCAACAAATGACATATTTGGTCCTTTTTATTATGATAAATGGAGACAAGTCACTACCTATCTTAGTATCACATATAAATTTGTACTATTGACACTTTCAGTCCATGTACTTATCAAATTGCATGCAGATACGGTGGATAAGAAGCATTCATGTAGAATAATATGACAAGTACCAAATATGACATAACATGGATAACATGTAGCAGCAAACAAGTAGGCACATCACATGGATAACATGTAGCAGCAAACAAGTAGGCACATCACATATATCGGACAATGAGGCGAGATATATTGAAGATTCTCCCCCTCGATCAATGTCACCAATTAAGAGTGAACATTGATTGAAATTCAACTACCCATTTTTAAAATAGAATATTAATTTTGTTCGAACTTTATCTATGGACCCGTATCATTATTGAATGACGTTTCTAGGACCGTAGATGTTATCGATAACAAGAGATACATCTCTTATCGATTGTTGGTAAAGCTTTAATTAATTAATAATAAATAAAAATCATTTTTTAAATACAAGTGAAAAATTAATTTGTACAGTTCATGAGAGCAGTCTGAATCAAGTCGAGCAGAGTCAAAGTCGAGGTACATCGGTTCTAACAAGCAATCATTCTGAGTGAGCAATCTTCATTTCGATGGAAACCGGTCATGATGTTCATGATTGAATTGAGCATTGTACACGAAAAAGGCGAGGACACTTTGCACTGATAGCACATGTAGTATTACAAATAGACGAGTTAGTGGCATGATTATCCTCACTATTGGATGTTGCACAGTTTGGTCTAGGAGTGTAATTAATAGAAATCCATTTAGGTTCAATATTCTTGAATATTTTTCCTGTGGACATCCATTTAAGGCAAGATCTAGGTGTGTAAGTCCATTTGGATCCTAAAAACTTAAATAACCTACCAGTAGGAATCCATTTGAAACAACTGCTAGTAGATTTGGATGTAGCCACTTCCTGTTTTGAACATTGGTCCTTTTGTAATTAGTTTGTTTCTTGGGGATTGATCGACCATTTGATGCTTCTTATAAGAACTAGATAAACTCCTAATATTCACGATCTTAGGGCTTGAACATTGTTATTCATCATATTGGAATGAATTAGTGAAGTATTTGGTTTTGTCAAAACTATATTCTCATCAACTTGGGAGGCAAGCTTAGATTTTGATGGTTTAAATCTTTACATTCTAAAAGCATTGGGTTTGTCTAACTTCTGACACATTACGAGTTGTTCAATACAATTGGCTTTCCCAAGGTTGATGGTTTTGCAAACTTAGTGTTCACCCTATTTCCAATAGATTTCTTAAGCTCATTTTTAAGGCAACAATAGTGAAGCTCTTATCACGAATTTGGGCTTTGAGGCATCGATGTCTGCCAACAAGGAGTTAGTTTGATCTATCAACTTGGAATTGTTCTCTAATAAGTTCTTTCTTAAGGACTCATTTTCCCTTTATAGGTTGGACACACATAGAGCTAATTCATCATTCCTAGATTTAAGCGTACCACTCACCTAACAGTTAGGATTGTTCATCCCTATATTACATTTCTTATGCAGATCTGAGAGTTGTAATTTCAGATTGCATATGGTTGAATCTTTGTCCTGAATCTGGGTTTTTAAGTGGTTAATTTCAATAAATTCTCAAAATTCTAGGAATTCCGGATTTATGCAAGGTTTTGTAGCAAGAAAACTTTCTTCTCTTTGTTGTATCGCAATTTATAAGGAAATACAATGTTTTTCAAGAATTGAGTATTTGTTTGAAAGTTCATCATGAACCCCTTTTTTAACCATGTCATTTGTTTTAAAGATTTTAGATTCAGGTTGAACCAAGAAACATTTATCAATATCATGTTTAGAGTTAGGATCATATTGATCAGGTACATTAGCAAATGCATTATGTTGATCAGTTAAGGGTACCTCATCACATGACGATTGTTCATTTCTTTGGTATGACATCATATTCACTTCATGCATAACAAGAGTTCTTGAAATGCAAGTTGTTTCAAGCTTTTAGACTCGAGCCTTTGAATTGATACAACGGTTTCATCATCCTTTGTTGTATCGATATTCGCATTCAACATCATCCGTTCTTTCAAGCGATCCATTACGAGCATATCACAACTTTCACTTAATTTTCCTAACACCCATTCAATGATTCAAATTATCATTCTCTTGAGCGACTTACTTAGTGTACATTTCCACATTATCCATAAGTTGGATAAATGTGTTGATGAACTCATGAATTTCCATTCGGTATGTTTCTTGAATGAAATTCGATCACGTGTTGATCAAATGCGGAATATTCCCCATTGATAAATGGTGAAATTGGTTGTAGATTACTTGAAGTGCAGCATTAGAATCATCCATTAATACCTTCTTTTTGGTAATTTGAAGCTTCAGTTGTTCTAGGTTCAGCAACACGGTTCTTGTTAATGTGGATAAGTCCTGACGAAAGAGAGCACTGCATGTTCGATCCCCAGTTGTGGATAACAGTTGTGTGAGGTGCTGATGAATTAGTTGAAAGGGCTCAATGTTGCATTCCATTTTCCTTGCATCATGTGTCATTAACAAGTGTGATTCATTGATATTTGACTCAGAATGTGAAGTGTTTTGATCATAATTTGCTGAATCAACCATGGTTAAACATTCTGAATAGCAAACAATTTCTTTGTTCTGTGAGGTATCATAGAGTTCAAGCACTTTGGAGATTAAAGGGTCAGTGATGTAAGACATTGTGTTGATGGATATTAGGCACAAGTTGCTTGCATCAATTCACCAAATCGCTAAATACCTTGAAGACAAGTCGCTACTTACCCAAGTCGCTAGGTACTCAAGTTGCTATAAACCTTAAGAACACGTCGTTAAGACACCAAGTCGCTAAGTAGAAACTTGCTAAAACCTCAAGTCGCTTTGAACCAAGTCGCTAGACACAAGTCGCTAACTCAACAATTTGCTAAGCGGGAAAGTCGCTAAGGAACAACTCGCTAAGAATCCAAGTCGCTAAGGAGCAACTCGCTAGTCACAACAAAGACAAGTCGCTGAAAATAGTAAAGACAAGTCGCTACGTCGAACAAGTCGCTAGCTGAAGTGGTGTCTCCACTACTTTGTACTATTTTTCGCCTTGTCCCAATAGACAAGTCGCTAGGGCTCAAGTCGCTACCTACTTCAACTACAAGTTGCTGCAAACTAACGAAGCAAGTCGCTATGAAGAAAAGTAATCCGAGAACCAAGTCGCTAGGTAGAAAACTTAAACACAACCCTTTTCAATCCAAAACAAGCCCAACCACAGTGATTCAAGCTTTCCAAATCAAAATCCAAGCACATACAATGATTCTAAACACAAAAGTACAATCAAAATTCAACCATTAACACAAGAAATGATCCAAATGATGCAAAAACCACTAAACTTTTTCAAACCCAAAAACCATATAAAACCACTAGAAATCCAAGGATATGTAAGAGAGATGATCAAACCATGGCTCTGATACCATTTGTAACGTATTGGATTTCACAAACACACAAACAATCACAAATATGGTGTATGAATATATGGTTTAGAGAGAGAAAGTGGGATATTCTAGTGAGAAAAACACATGGAAGGTTAGATTCCAAATGAACATCCAACCCTCTCCTCGAGGGAGAGGCTATTCTCAAAGAAGCACACCCTTCTCGGGTAGATCAGGCATACAATGGGTAAAGACCGTCCTTCCTCCACGGTGTTGCACTAGACTAAACTATGCTAATAACTAACAAACAAATAAAGTAATAAAAGATATTTATACGAGCTAACTTAAGCTAGATTATATTTGGGGTGACCGATGCTTTACAATAGAATTTCCAATTCCTAACATATTCTTTATTAGAAATCAATCAAAAATAATACGTTACCCAAGTACTTGCAGAACCGTACTTGGGATTGAAATGACAAAGTTTGGTGACTCCTCTCTAAGCTCAGTATAAGTCTGAGCACAACTCTTAGAACCCACTGAGCTATCTCAGGGATTAAGTTGTATTTGGAGGAGTGAAAAGATGGCTTGCATGTATGTGTGTTTCTACAATTCACAAGCTTAATCTTTTCACTCCATCTCTTATGCTATTTATACATGTATGAGTTTTAAATCTTTCCTAAGTGGCAAACTGACATCATACGAAAGTCAAAATACTGATGTATTTTGTCTCTGTTTACAAAGGCTATTCTAGGTAAGAGACAAGACTACTTTCCTAAGGTCAGTGATGACACTGAGCCTAATCTTTTGCCATTCAAGGGAAATTGACTTTGGTTGATAAGGACTTCGTCTTATCTGATTCAAACTTATCCCGCCTTGTCCCGCTCATTCTTGATCTTTACATCCTTTAGTCTTCTACTTTAGTTTGTCTTGATGTAAGTAGTTGGAGAGGTCTTAGGGATTCGGTGAGTTATTTTCATCACTCACCGAATCCATTATCTTCTTCTTGACTCATTCTTCACCCTTTAAGTTACGCCTTCTTGGTGGAGAGACTTCTTCTTCCTCATACTAAGTATCTGAAGATGACTCACCAAGAGACTATGCACTCGATGACACATTAGTGTTTAACGGACTAAACACTTGGGCTATTTTCTATTCAAATCCTAGATTATGAGGTTTGGGTATTCATGAACCCAGGTCTCCTACTATTTGGATATACAAATAGCCTAAGTGTTTGATAAGTGTGAGTGATCAAATGGCTTCTTCTTACACTGAATGTACTAATGAATGCAATAAGAAACACTGAGTATTTTAACAAAAACATACATCTTTTATTGATCACATTACATGGTTCTTATTACTAGTACAAAAAGATAAATCAAAATGATGTCAGTCCAGATGGATTCCCAGTGCTTCAAGGTTGACTTTCTTGGTGATGAGTGTTTCTCTATCAGGATGGTCTTTTATCTTGGCGTTTAAGTCAGCACATAACCTGAAATTTGCAGGAGTCTGAATTTGAGAGGCCACTGGAATATAGTTGAGCATTGCAGCCACACCTGCCTGATCAATGTCGCTCTACCTTTGAAACGCTGGGTTTCCATAGACATCAATGTAAAATAGCCCTCTTTCAGGCTTTTCAATCACCGACAGTTCACGAACTTAACACCTTGACTCCTGTTGCATTCTAGTCCAAGCACTTTGATCTCGGTGGAACTCAACCTCTTCCTTTTGCCTGTGATGGTGGGGTTGAGATCCTTATGGTGCGATTAAGGTGGTGAATTCCCGATTGTCTTGGTATATCTCTCGATCTTTCATACCTTTACCGAGCATTTTATCGACTCCTTAACCACCGCATTTTGCTTCTTTTCAATTATTGGACCAAATTCATCGAGTTCGATGATCCCAAAGTCGGTGAATTTTAGGGATCATGAACCTTGAAATGTCTTTTATCATCCCCACAGAGCGTTCATTGACGATGGTTTAGACACGGGAATGATTTTGACATCGATGATCTTCTAAGGCGGTCTTACGCTTGTCATTGTCAATTATAATGGTCAATTCTTGCTTTCTAATAGGCTGCAGTTCTTTTGTTCTTTTCTTCCATTGCTTTTCATTTCATCCATTTTTACTTTGAGCATCCTTGAACTTTTGTCTGCTGACCCTTTTCAAGTTTCTTAGCATCTATTCCAATGTTTTCGACTTCCTTAGCAACTACTTGTACAAGTGCTTCTCGCTCTTTCTTTCCTCTTGACAAGTTTCTTTTCCTTTCCTCCTTGCAAGGTGTACACTTAATTTGTTGTGGTGTGGCGGTACATAGTTTGCCGATCTTAAAGGGAATCTTCTCGAGCTCGGATGGTGTTGTCATTATGCTTTTTCCTTTGTCCTGTCCTGAGGAAGATGATGATGCTTCCGGTGGTGGAGTTGTAGTTGTTATGGGTGTGTTGTCATGGCCATTGTTGTTGTTATTGGTGGTGGTACTCATGAGATGGGTATTCTTTGGGATGGTGGTGATGATGTTATTGGAATCTTGGTGGTGTTGGCTCCCCTCGGTGTGAAGAGGAGTTTCTTTAGCGATATTCTTCCCTCAACTGTTGTTGGAGCATCGGTGAGGGCAAGAGTTGGTGTTGGTCTTTGAGGGGGAGGCTGCTTGACCCTTGAAGGCTGATAAATTTCGATGATCATTGCCTTGATATCTGATATCTCATTTGAATTCAAGTGACTTTTGCTTCAAAATTTTCTGAGATACTTCAAGCGGTCATTACGGGCCCGAGATTCCGGGCCAAGGAAGAAGATGCCTAAGCCAAAGTAGCCACCTAAGTATTCACAGAGCCCAATGTAGCATGTAGAGGCGGGTGAAGATTGAAGACCACGAACATTTGTAGATTTGAGCATTTCGATCGGTTCGGTGAGGTTTGGAGGATTGTTTAAGTAAGCCTCGATAGCATTGACACTTTAGAGTTGAGTTGGGTCTTCTTTGACAAATTCCTTGATTTCATCTATCTTTGTGCCTACACCGGAAGGTGCACGAAATTTAGCCAAGTTGTCATCGGTGTGAAGATTGTCATACATCAAATCCTTGTGCTCATGAGCGTTTTCATCAAAAGCTTGTACCTCGGCTTTCGGATCGCATAAGCGGCACCGACCTCGGTGTGTTGTTCCTACAATGTTTGATGACCGGAGTATATCTTCCTTGAAGCTTTGGTGATCCATGAACAAGCTACCTCTCGGTTAGTGGAAGAACATTATCAATTCTTTTGAATTCATTAGTGGAGGAAGAGGAGTCATTATTGTCATCTTTGGAATGTGATTCGGTATGCTCACGTGGATCGAGCTAGGGTTCTTGTTCGATTGAACCTCAACGTCCACTTCTTCCCTATTTGATAAATTAACATCTTCACTTTCGGCGAGTTCATCATCGGAGAAAAATATCGGTAACATCGACAAGCGATCAACAAGGGTTTGGTGATGGGTTCCATATCGTGGTGATATATTTCCCTCGAGTCTTTGTCCTCGTTGACCCCTCGAGACAACGGTGGGAGTTTCCAGTGCCTTCTCGGGAGTCGGGATTGGTTTTGGGTTCCGTGTCGGTGGGTTGTTCCTTTCCTCCAGTCTTTGTCCCCGAGACCCCGAGGCAGATGGGTTCTTCCTAGTGCCTTTAGCGAGTCGGTGAAAGTGATATCCCTATCAACGGGTTTTAGTTCCTCTACGAGTCTTTGGGATCATTCGGTGTGCCCTCGGACAAAGGCTTTGATTTGCTAATGTCATCCTGGGCGTGGTGGGCGCTCCCTACTAGCGGGTTGTTTGTTTCCTACGGATCTTGGGGAGTAGTAGTTGGGACCAAGGGCAGATTGTGATTTATCAATGTCCTTCGTTGTCACGGGGTAGATGATGATTGGCCTCCGATGGGTGTCGGATCGGTCTTATGTCTTCTTTGCCTTTTGGCAAGTGCTCCAGAAGCCTCGGGGCCACGAGACTTGGGTTTGGTCTTAGTCCCATTCGAGACTTCCCTTTCTCTTTATAGGAGCGGGGTTAGAGACCGATTCCCTACGGTTGTTTAAAGCAACCATATGGGCGTCAATTCAATATTAATGACAAGGGATGGGTCCTTTTGAAAATTTGATTGGCTCGGGATGCGGGTAAAGCACCAAATTTTTCTTCACGAGGATAATTTGAATCCAATAACGTTTGCAAAGCACAAGAGACAAACCTAGGATCTGAAGCGTATTTCATCCTAGTTTTGCTCTATAGCTTGGTTACAAGATCACTTTAAATGATCTCCCCTTTGTCAACAAAGACCCCATTCATCGGCGGTATGCCATCATCAATGAATATAGTTAACTTGTTCGGTGGATGAGTAGTTCCCGCCGGGACACGAATCACAAAGTGAATAGGATCCTCCAAGCCACGGAAATGAACTTTTGGTGGCCCAGGGTCTTGTCCAAAAATGTTGGATCTAAAATGATTTTTTAACCCATCCTTCCTTGTGGAGGGTTCGGGATGGGCGACATAAACTCCTTTGTTGTAGTCTAACCTGTTGAAGTGCAAAAGTTTTATAATCCGGGGTGAATTCTTGTCCCCGTTAAGATGAACGATGAGATATTCCACGAGTGGTCTAAGGTTGTTCTCATCGATGGGGTGTCGGTTCAAAGGCCTTAGCTATTGCCGAGAACTCCACGAGGAGGTTTTGATGCAGTATTGAGGACCTTTGAACAAAGGCCGTTTCGGTGGGCGATTATACAAAAATTTCATAATGTCCTTATAAGTGAGACGGTTTGATGATATTCAAAGTTTCATATGACATTATTTGTTTTAAACTCAACATTGCTAAGATCACCTACCATTTGTGAAACAAAGCGAAGAGATTGTGTTCTTGCCATTTCCATTAAAAGGTTTTAGGGTTTTGAAAAAAAAATTGACAAGAACAATCAAGGTTTTGAATCTCTTAAGTTGTGATGAAAACTTTGAAAAGGTTTACAAAGAAGATTTTTCGAGAAAGGATTTGAAGAACACAAAGATTTACGGGATTGAAAAGAGATTTTGTGAGTTTTGTTAGCGAAATCTTTTGTGTGTGTTATAAGGATTTTGTGAGGTATTTATAGAGTGTTTAGAGGGTAGTTTGTGCATACTTGTGGATTTGTAAAGTCAGTTTTGAAAGCGTTTTGAATTTCCACATTTAATGCCACCCTCCACTACCCGTAGTAAAATCCCGTTTTTCAAAGAAATGGTTGCAGTGTACAGTAAAAGTGCACTTTTTGCAGTTATAAAATATCCACGGGATATTTATGTGTGAGGAGGCATTTAACGCCAAGTGGGATGTGGTAAGTATGAGGGACCCTTGACAGTAAGATACAAAGACATATATTCCTATATTTAATTGGTGTGATTTCCAACCTAGGACATTAAAGTAACTAATACTTGATGCATTTAGTTACTTATTCAATGCTTAATATCAAGAGTCAGGATCCCTGAATGAGTCTTACTCATTCAGTGAGGGGGTTATTTTGAGGTTTCATGGAGGCGGAATCATTAGAGAAAGAGTCACTGAGATTGGTTTTGGATACGACTTTCAATGTCAAGCATTCCCAATTCAACTTTCAATCTCACGAAGGTAGGTTCATCAAGGGTTTGGTGAAGATATCGGCAAGTTGATATTGATGGGGATGAAATGAAGTTCTATGTCTCCTTTCATTATGTGGTCCACGATGAAGTGATGTCGATATCAATGTGTTTGATTCTTTGATGAAGGGCGGGGTTGTTGGAGATTGCAATGGCCTTGTGTTGTCATAAAAGATGGGTACCATTTTATAATGGATGTCATAGTCATGAGTTGACTTTTCATCCATAAAATATTAACCTGACATCTGCGCAGTGACTACATACTCAACTTTAGGTGAGGACATAGCCTTGATTGTTGCTTTTAGCACTCCAACAAACTAGTTTTCTTCCAAAAATTGACGGGACCACGAGGTACTCTTTATGTCCATGTTGCACCCGATAATCGAATCGAGTATCCTTTGAGATCAAACCACGAGCACTTTGGATAATAGAGTCCAGGCTTGGGGCTCCTTCAGTACAGAGTATTCTTTTAGGCTGCGGTGAGGTGGGATTCTTTGGGATTGGTGATATCTTGCTATTAGACAAGCGAGAATTGTATATGCAGTGCGGAAGAAGTTAGATACATCGGTGAGCCAACAATCCTCTAAAATGGGTTTGATTGATTGACTTGCCGGTGAGATCGGGTCCAAGGTTGTTAGGAGGGACCATTGGTGTTTTCTTGAGGCACGGTCGGATATCTCATATTTCTTCAAGAGATTTCTTATGTATTTACATTGGTGATGGAGATTCCTTTATCGGTTTGCCTAATTTGTAGTCAAGGAAGTATGTGAGTTCACCCATCATGCTCATTTCAAACTTCTTTGTCATTGGTTTTCAAAGCTGTTTGCAAAGTGTAGTTTTTAGCCAAAGATGATGTCATCAACAAATACTTGGACGATGATCACATCTTGTTTTGTCTATAGATAACCAATGTGTTGTCTATCTTTCCTCGACAAATTGGTTTTGAATCGGGAAGGTGAGTGAGTTTCATACCATGCCACAGGAGCTTGTTTCGGTCCATAAAGGGCTTTATCAAGCTTCTGAGACATAGTCGAAATTCACTACTCAAAGCTTCAGAGGTTCTGAACATATACATCTTCCTTGAGTTCACCATTTAGGAATGCACTTTTACAACCATTTGGTAAACTTTAAAGTTCATGTAGGTGGAATATGCAAGGAAGATCACGATGCTTCCATTCTTGCAATAGGAGCAAATGTCTCATTATAGTCAATGCCTTCTTGTTGACTATAACCTTTGCTACAAGTCGGCTTTGTTTTTAATGATTCCGTTTTCATCGGTTTGTTTCGAAAACCCACTTCATTCCTATGACAATGACATCACGAGGACATTTGATCAAGGTCATGACCTTGTTTTTATCAAGCTGTTGAAGTTCTTCTTGCATGGCCGAACCCGGCTTGGGTGTTTTAGAGCCAGCAGTGACACTTTTGAGTTCTATATCGATGGGTAATCGACATATAGACATTCATTAGTGAAGTTGCATTTAACTTAGCGGCCATGCTTAGTGAGCATGCCCTCAATGGGTTCACCAATGATGTTTACAAGCCTAATGTCCTAATATTTTGTCCACTTACTTTGTGGTCTAGAATCGAGCTTGAAGAGGTCCTTTGGAGACTCGAGGTGAGTTCGGTGCATGAGCCCAGAATCATTAAGAAAATCTTGAGATGTCTTGTTCGGGTTGGGTTTCATGAATCACGGGTTCACGATCATTTGGATCGATGTTACCTATCCAGTGATGGTATGATTATCAATGAATTCAACGATAGTTGGTTGTGACGGTTGTGAGGCAATACATAATATGAGATGTCGGCATTAGCTTGGTATGAGGCGATTTCGATGTTATATTGATCGGGAGGATATCTTGATGAGTTTTCAATTCCTATTTCCTCCACTACGATGCTTTCAACACTTTCATCAAGGTGACATGAAAGGTTTCCTCAACTTGTTGTCTCCTTGTGTTAAATACCACGAAGGCTTTGGAGATCGGTGAGTAACCTAGAAAGTATCCATCATCGACTTTAGCATCAAACTTGCCTTGATGATCCTTGTGGTTATGAATAAACACGGACATCCAAACACATAAAGTAGGCGATGTCGAAGTCACCTTTGAATATCTCATATGGGGTTTTGTTATGTCTTTTGACAATGATTGACTGTTTGAGTGTAACGGTGTTTTGATGCTCGGTCGAGAAATGGTTTGAGAGAGCGATCCATTTAACATGGTTCTTGCGACCTCAATGAGAGTTCTGTTTTCCTTTCAACTACCCATTTTGTTCGGGGTGAAAGGGGATGAAAAATTTTGGGAGATTCCTTTTCATCACGGAACCTCTCAAGCTCATCATTTATGAACTTCGATACCATTGTCGGTTCGATTTGCTTTACAATAATGTCATTACGGTTTTCAATGTTCACGATGAATGATATTATAGTATCACCGCTGACTCTTTTGGAAAGAAAGTATACCCAAGTGTATTTTGAGAACTCATCAACAATGACAAGAGTATACTTCTCATCTTTGGATTGATCTAATCTTGGTGATGCGAAGAGATCCATATGCGGGAGGTGAAAGCGACTTTTGATTGAGAAATTTTGTTTTGTTTTGAAAGATGCTCTTTGGTGTTTGCCTTTCTCCTATCTTGAGCATGGTTTGTCTTTTGCAAAAACCGGTGATGGTAAGCCAGGACCTTGTTTTGTTTCTTGAAGTTGTTGAGGTTTCTTAAGTTTAAGTGTGAGTCTCTTGTGCCGGCCAGGTTGATTGTTTGATGGCTTTGGCAAATGACAAGTTCCATTTTCGAGAGAGTTGACATGTCTAAGACATAAACATCATCTCTTCTAGGAGCTATCATGTAACATATTGGATTTCACAAACACACTAAACCATAATCACAAGTAGGCGTACAAATGATGTTTTAGAGAGAGAAAGATAGAGGTTGGGAACTTTAGTAAGAGAAATAAAAATCTTATTATGAGCTCCAACTCTCTACCTTAGGAGGTAGAGAGTATTTATAGTTCTTACATAAAATGCCACCTACGGACTGTGGATCAGGCATACAGTGGGTAAAGACCGTCCGTCCTCCACGGTGTTACTTAAACTAAATACTACTTAACTTATAATGATCTACGACTACGAGCTTTCTAATGATTACATATACTTGAGGTGACCGACTCTTTAATAACTGGATTTTCTAAATCCTAACAATCACCCCCTAAGGGAGGTCACCTCAAACACACATTAAAATTACATAGCATACAAATAGATATTACATTATAAATTGTTCTTGCATTCTTGATGTAGTACTTTGCTCTGAAGCTCGTAGTCATTGATTCTTCTCATTGCATGTTTGGTTAATCCAAGTGGAGGTCTTTTCTTGATCCACGTGATAATGAGTTTTGAGCCGACTTTGAGATCATCGACTAACATCAATCTCGACTCATCCATTGTGGTGTTGGGATTATGTGATGTTGTGACATACTGGACCGACATTCTCACATTACGGATCATGATATATTCTCATCGAGTAGCGGGCTTTTATTGATTCATGATATTGGCGGCGGTGTAGCGAAGCATGGGTGAAAGTATCGAGTCATTGATGCACTAATCATGATTTATTTCGAGATGAATGTGTTGAGTGAGCATGCGGCTATGGATGACGACTTCATTACGATCACCGCAAGCGTCGGGCGTACCTACATACAACAGCTAGCAATAAAGTGCACGAAAGTGTCTTTGATCACTTCGTTGAATTGAGTACCGACCCACGGTTCCCGTTGATCGATACATGTCTTACCTGTGATCGGTATAATTCGAAGAATTTCCTTGACGGGTTTCGCGTTGCTCTAGTTGTTCTCAAACCGAACGTCCCAAAGAAGACAACACGGAGTGAGTGAACCGATGAATTGAGATTCACCGATTGATAAAGAGATTTGAAAAACAATCGTGCATAGCTCAATAGAAATTTTTTTGCAATACAACGAAGGTTTTAATGAAAATCGATTATCAATCATAAGAACCTTTTGATTTGAAAATTAGTACACGATCGATGTGCTAGAAAGGAGTTTTAAGCACAACGACCGGTTTTCAAAGTTATCCGTCAATCCATAACTTTGAACGGATTGATTCAAAGATTGAATCTCCCATTGTTTACATTCGGTTGTCACATGGTTGATCTATAGAATAGATCTCACATGCCACCCACCGGAGCTTGTTTGATGTTGGCTCGAGGCTTTCCATCTTCATTGTGAATATGTTTGCATATCACTCGGATGTTCAGCAATACCACAAGGATAATCGTGGGACTCAAGATATAATCTCTCTTTCCATATTGTGTGAAGCAGAGTCTTCATTGAAAGTGTCCTAATGAGATTTATTGATGATCTTATGGATCTAGACTCAATTTGTGCATACTTGGATCCTATTTCAGAGACTAGGGAGAGGGTCTCCTTCTTCAATATCAACAATCTCTAAGAGAAAGTTGATAGATTATGTCGGTTCCTCGTGAGAATGAAACAAGTCCTTTTAAGAGGAACTTGAGTGGTTTGAGAAGTTGAAGTGCATTGCGTCACTGGGTCCATGACGTCTTGTCTTCAATACCGATGTTACCTTGGTAACCACCAGTTGCATATGAATTGAACCCGGTTTCTGCCCTAAGGTTGAAAAATTGGAGGGCTATTTATTTTCACCCTTTTCTCATTCAATTCTTTTCATTCTTCAACCCCTTGATGCTTACGAGACTTCATAACTAGAACCTTGTTGGGTTTATTCGATACTAGCTCGGTCTCGGTCCATTACTCTTCCCATATCTCACTTTTCTCCTTTTTCAATATACCTAAGGACTTCTACACTATCTAGTGGATTGTCCTGGTAGATCCCTCCGATACGGCGGATCATGGGAACAAATTCCTAACCTTATCATCCTTATATCACCATAAATAAAGTAAAGTTGGTCGGTCTATTTGGTATTGTTCATCTGTCATTGGAACCAATTGAAAACCATTTGAAAATCAATCCAGATACTTGTGATATATTATCAAAGCATTTTGTACCTGAATTGTTTTTCATATTTTTAGAACAAGAGCTCCCCCTCAACATGTGCTTCATGTATTTGAAATTGTTTTAGCAAACGGAGGCAAGAGGAATAATTAACTTCTTTTATTACCATTTTCTAAAAGATATCAACATCACTTCTCTGATCAAAATAGGTAGATAAAGCATATTAGGGAAGGATGAGATTTTCATAGGTTTGCTCCCCTCAATATGTGCCTTGAGGTTTGAAAGAGTTTTGCACATACTAGAGGAACACGCACATTGAGAGAAATTGATTACGTTTCAAATCTTTGTGGTTTAAGATTGATGCTCCCCTCAACATGTGCATGGAAAAATTGAAATCGTTTGACACATGTGGGAAGGAGAGCTTGTTCATCCTTATAAAACCATTTACGAATTATCGGTTTAAATCCAATTTAAATCACAAATTCTCCCCGATCACAATTTTCAAATCATTTGAGATTTGTGATCTCTGTATATTAAATTGATTTTGAAAGCTTTTAAGGAGAATTGTGACTTGATAATGAAAGCGTTTTAAGCGATAAGGATCGGATTTAAGACTTTAAACTCCATTGATTAAGCATGCATGATTATCTTTTAAAAACAATTGTATGACAAATAACCTTTTGATTTAATTGAAATCATTCTCCCCTCAATCAATGACATAAGTTGTTGATTGAGGATAGATATTTTGACAAGTGTTAAGTCTAAATGATTTCCAAAAATAGAGTCCGAGTTATTTTTCAAAGTAATTAGTTTTCATTAGATAGTAAGTAATTTTTATAGAATCGAGCATGAGATTTGAAAACCAAGATAAAGCATGACTCGTTCTTTCATTAAAGATCTAGTACAATAAACCATAATTTGGTCAAGATTCGCATGTCCGTGTCATTCTTTGAAATGGAGATATTATCGAATCGAGAAAAACATGACAAATGACAATATCTTTGATTTTTGAATTTTTCAATTTTTCAATTTTTTTTGCATATTTTGTGTGGAAAAATATTTACAAGAGATAGAGTTCACTAGTACAAAAGGATTGACAACATGTACTAATTAGTCTAATTAGTCACATGAAAATTTTAATTGTGTGACCATTAGAAACTATGTCGCCACACAATTGAGCGTTGTGTGGCTAAAGGTATCTGGTGATTTTGTTTCGGATCATTTAGCCACATATGAATTTGGAGCAGCGTGACAAATACAAGTAACCTTGATCGTTAGTCACATGAAGTAATTTTTGTGTGTCTAAATCATAGAGTCAAGTTTTGTCACACATTATTTAAGGGTGGTGATATGTTTTGCCAACTCTTTAGCCACATCCGAAATTGGAACAAGTGACAAATGAAAAGTAAGGTTGAAGCATTAGTCATGATATACATATAAGCATGACAAATATATGTCACACACTTGAACACTTGTGACCAAAAGCCATATATGGTCACACTAAATGTTTTGTCACACATTCGTTAAGTGTAGCCAAAATCCGGTACATATGTTCACGTAAGTTAATATGTGTGTTTAAAGTTTAGTTTGTGTTAGCTTGCGGCTAATCTATAAAGTCACATTGCTACTAACACCGTGACCAAATGCCATATATGGTCACACTAAGCGTTTTGTCACACATATTATTCAAGTGTAGCCAAAATCCGGTACATATGGTCACGTAACTTAATATGTGGCCATTGGATGATGAATAGTCAATCAAAATACGTTTCCTCACTTGAAACACCATATGGTCACACTTATTAACACTTTTAGCCACTTTATGGTTAATTGTATGTGACTAAATACCCAAAACAAACATGCTTTGTGTGACTAAATGTTAGAAAAGGCCACACAAACATAAAATTCATGTGGCCATTGGATGATCAATAGTCACACAAAACACACCTTTCTTCACTTGAAACACCATATGGTCACACTTATTAACACTTTTAGCCACTTTATGATTAATTGTATGTGACTAAATACCCAAAACAAACATGCTTTGTGTGACTAAATGTTACAAAGGCCACACAAACATAAAATCCAAGTGGCCATTGGATGATCAATAGTCACACAAAGACATATTTCTTCACCTTAAACACCATATGGTCACACTTATTAACACTTTTAGCCACTTTATGCTTAATTGTATGTGACTAAATAACCAAAACAAACATGCTTTGTGTGACTAAATGTTAGAAATGGCCACAAAAAGAAATTTGATGTGGCCATTGGATTATCAATAGTCACACAAAAACTATTATGTTTTTCATAAGCAGAACTAACTACGAATACTAAAGCAGACTTATCTTATTTCGCGGACTTAACCTTGTCTTGGCGACCTTAACCACTAAAACTAACCTACCGGACTTAACTTTGTCTTGGCGACTTTAACCACTAAAGTTTTACGTTTATAAGTATACCACAACACAAAATATATATATTTTTTGGGTGCAAAGATGAACTTGTATTAATCAAGGAAACTTTGTAAAATGAAAAATCAACACACTGATATGGACAAGTTCCATATCAAGTTGCATACTAAACAACTCTATTCAATATCGATATATCACATTCTTATAAGTCGATAATAAAACAAGCGCCCATATCATACAACCATGGACGAGATGACAACCAACACAAAACCATCACAAAGAACACCTTTTAATGCACGGTATGAACCATACACTTCGGATAGGGGCTATACCAAGTAGTTTACATTCCATCTCATGAATGGCTTCAACTACTTGGGAACACACACCTAAATGAAGCCAACCAAATCCTACACAATCCTAAAATACATTTATAAGCGTGTCTACCAATAACAAGCGATAACGCTGGAATTACGTTTTAGCACATGCTAAATCTTGGAATTATAAGCGGATTACGGGAAGACACGAAGCTTGGTCGTCGATGACAAAGTCAACAAGATTGAATCGACCATTTGTTTCGTTCCCACCGACACTCCTCAACAATCTCTCTCCATATGGCGTTTATGGTAGCGTGGTTCTTGCTTCTAGGCCTATCATTTGTGGTGTTGTAGATTCATGTTCACATAAAACTCCATGTCTTCCGGTATCTCGGCAATGCGTTATGGTACTTCCACATGTGATTTAACCCGTAAACTTATGTGGTATGTTACGCATTAAAAGAACAATGTAGTATGCTAATCAAAAGTATGTCCATGTGTTGAAGCATATATTAGTTTTTGCGGCGATTATAATGGTGAAATGGTCCGATTTGTATCATTACTTACCAAGCGACTCTGTCCGTGACATATGCAAGGATGGGCGTAAAACAATCCTTTCACTTTCATGCTCGAACATTCGTTCCATGCACATATGTGTTTCATACGCTCATCTGCAATTGGAATTTAATAAAAATGGTAATTAATAATTTAAAAGCTATTATATGGAAAGGTTTATTTTTAAAATAAAGTCATAGATTATGTCTACACTTTGATTAACATACCTTCATCTACGGGGTTTCTCATGAGCGGTCTTGTGCGATTCGACTCCATCGTTGCACAAGTTCGAGCGCATCATCGGTCCATTTTCAACCAAATGGCATCGGGGAAAGAGTATTGTTTAGGAGATTTGTGAAAACAACTCTTGTGCCGACAAAGCGAGGTTTTCATCGTGAACCAATACATTCCATCCGTGCCCACCAAACTCATGCACGTGTCTGTTTTCCTCCAGTATTTCAATTTGACGGTGAGTGATAGGCGCTACGAGCACGCCGACAACAAACGTCAAATTGGTTATTGTCGATATGGTCCGGAAATTGCAAGGAATGACCTACGTAATAGTTTAGTTTAAAGAAAACATTAGCGGGTCAAACAATTAAAATAATCCCCATTTTCAACAAACTTATACAATGTATTGATTAACATTTTTTCTTACGGAGGTTGTGCGGGATATTCATCCAACGTAACGAGCACCTCGTTGTCGGTAACCTAGAAGAGCGAGATCGTATCCGGGGCATTCGTGGCTGCATCGTTGTACCTGTTACATAATAACGATCTTCTTCTGACGAATGAAATGGAATGTGGCCACATTGATGTATTGGCTTTGATCAATAAAAGCTTGCCACTCGGACCCTTGCAAAGTAATGTCGACCACGAACCAATTTCCGATAAACCTTATGTTTGGTTCCCCTATTGTGGATTAGGTATATCCGGTAGCTTCTTGGGGTCAGTGTTTGATAAACAAAGCGGGAAGCATCTTAAATTTAAAAAGTAAGCACGTATATCAATTTGATGGTTACATCGATAAATTTATAACCTTAAGTAAGCATTTTAAGTACAACTTACGCAATGTCCTAATGTTTGTGCGGTTTGCCTCCACCAACAATTGGATGCTCATTCTATTTTAAAACCACAATCGTCTTAATGGTCAATAAGGTTATCTCATATGCATAACATTCAACTAATACAAGTCTTAGATGATCAATACATCTTTATCATTAAGGTGTCAAACAAAATATGATTGAAGATGTACTACTACATATTTAACTATGTTTCAAAACCAATAATCATATAGTCCTTTTAGAGTAAAAATCGTATTTTTTACGTTTATTCATCTTACCCCATCGTTTGTTAAAATCTAGTAAGAAATCCATAATCTACCCAACATACCATACGCCATTGCTTCATCCAATGTTTAAACCTAAGCTCGGATAATTAATTACATAAGGTGTAGTGCTTTACCAAATCATATAAAAGCTATACTAACCTAGATTAAACATATGTTTACAAGTTGTCTAATTAGCTATTTAACAAATAGGCTACGTTTTCCACAATCCACATATATCCATGATTTTTTACAAATCATCCTATATTTATTATTCTAAAGAATCAAATCGCATATAGTTCTAATAAAGCAGTACATTACATTATGATCAAAGGATACTATATTCTTTAGGATATGTTAAACATTCTTGAAAAATTACCAAACATGCATTTGTATCCATCAACATATCGAAACATGCATGCATATCAATCACTTTACATTTGCGGTTCATGGTTAAAAAAAAAAAAAAAAAAAAAAACAATGTGTAACATTACACGATGATGCGGTTGTTGTGTTGAAGAAGATAGACTTGAATATTTTGCTAAGACTATGTGATTAAGTGTAGCCGTAATATGTCACGGTTCTCAAAGCGCAATGATTACTATTAATTAAGGGAAGGATTTTTGTTTTATTTTTTAGCTTGTATTATGGGAGCATTGCATATATACCCACTAAAACTCAAAAGTTTCATATTTCTCCATAATACAATTTTTAATGCATGATGTACAATGCAACTTAAGCATGTTTTGGGTATATATGCAAATATGTAAATTTTACACAACAATTACGTACCAAAAAGCGGTACATTTGAAAAATACGCAACTATTTTATGACCTAAACCCTTGATTAAATACATACAAAATATTTGGTAGAATCACCTTAAAAATTAAGTACCTTAACATACAAATAAATAATATTACATTAACATACGATATCGTAACTTCTATAAATAAATACATATGTCGAATACAATATTGGTTAATCGAATATACAATGTAGCTATTGAATCATTTGCGATTGCATCAACGTTTGCAATGTTTTTGTACGATGTTTCCGTCCTTGAATGTCACGTTCATTGTGATGATAAAAACACAATGGAATCAAGTAACAAAAAAGTTATACGTTGTAATAAAGTATATAATTGTAGGTACTTTTAAATAAGAAACATACTATTCAATAACTTAGCACTACCGGTATTAACTTAGCAGCGATATTAACTTAGCACTTGCGGTATTAACTTCTTCCGGCCATTCTTATTCGATGTCAAATTCCAGCCCATTCTACTACGACTATATACGGATGCTTAACATCTTGAGCCAATCATGATTCATTGGGACGGGTGTATGATAGGGACCAATGATTATATATAGCTTCTAACGAAACTATATATACGTGTGCATAGCGGACGCCGACCACAATGAAACATGATTGACACGAAGAAATTTACCAACTTCATTAAAGTACAAGGTTGTGATAATATTATGCATATAAAATAAAGCGGTCACAAACATGCGACATAATCGTCTATACATTGCTATAAACCGGTCAAGATATGGGCAATCTCAAGTTTAAAACTACCGTCATAATTGATCAAAGCGTTGATGGTCATGGTAAGCTTAACACGACCTCTATCAAAGTAAGACACCTATGTTATAAGCAAGCAAGTGGAGCGACTTAGTACTTTGGCGTCCACTCGAAATCCCATTGCCATGTCTATGAAATGGCGCAAAGATTTGCACCAAACCTATTGCTATGGCGGTGACATAGGAATGGGTTTTCGAGGAAGCTCAAAGTACGAAAGGTGTGCCGAATAAATAATTATCGATTCTACAAAAGTTAATTTTACGAGAGATGAAAAGACAAAAAGCCTATCCAGTGATGAAAAGACTTTTAAGTGCAATGGTTAAAATTTTAATGTTGAAACTAGGGAATAAGATCTTGTATCTGAGCAACCCATCTACCATACGATCAAAAAAAATTGACTCATTTTTGCACATAATAGTGAGGCTCGGATCTGTATAAATCAATAGTTTCAAAAACATCATTATCACATCATTTGCATGATTTAATAAGATACTTGTCATCACGACCTCATACACACCGACACCTCATAATTATAGTTTTGCTAGATTGTTAAAAAAGTTAAGGAACAATATGATATAGTTGCGGATTCAAGCGGAAGTTGAACATACCAATGTGGCGCGTTACTTTGTAGATGTGTATGGAATTTCAACTTAGTGAACCCTTCAAATCCCCTACGGTACCTTTTGTCGTTTCAACTCCGCTTTGAGCAAAGGCACGCACCGGCGATTTGCTAGATTGTTGAAAAAACAAAAGGCAATGTTTGGGAATTTAGAATGGGTAACTATCTTGAAATTCCTACTCATCTACAAAGTAACGTGGCCACCTTGGTACGTATAAAGCGAGAAGGGTTAATTATGTTTTTGAAATCATAATTATAGTTTTGCTAGATTGTTAAAAAAGTTAAGGAACAATATGATATAGTTGCGGATTCAAAGGAAGTTGAACATACCTCTATCACATCATCGATTGATTTATTAAGATATATCATCACGACCTCTATCAAAGTAAGACACTTATGAACAAAATAGAGTTTATACATGCAAAGGAAATTGTCAAAAAGTTAAATGTCAATATGTTATAAGCAAGCAAGTGGAGCGACTTAGTACTTTGAGCGTCCACTTGAAATCCCATTGCCATGTCTACGAAATGGTCGCAAAGATTTGCACCAAACCTATTGCTATGGCGGTGACATAGGAATGGGTTTTCGAGGCTCAAAGTACCAAGTGTAAATAATTATCGATTCTCTGAAAGTGTATGTGTTGAATGGGATAATGAAGGGTGTGGCTGCCATGAACAATACACACTATATCATTATCGCAATCAACACACCTCATAAAAAAAACACAATCAAACCCTTTACGAGATCCCTACTTGGTCCTTTTGTCGTTTCAACTCCTTTGTGCAATTGCACGCACCGGGCAAATTGCTAGATTGTTGAAAAACAAAAGGAACGATATGGGAACTCGAAAGGGTTGATGTATTAAATCATAAAAAGTGTTTTCCTAAAAAGAAGCATAGTTAACCCTTACGAGTCCCCATACATTAACATTTAACTATGCTTTTATATTTACTAAGCGCATACCTTATTGACTATTATGCGATCACAACAACAAGAACAACAACAAACAAAAGGCAATAGCGTGGTGCGAAAGGATAGAAAAGCATACGACAAAACCAAAAGGCAATAGCGTAGTAAAAGAAAGCAAGCAAACAAGCAAGCAGGCATACGGAAAAAGAAACACGCATAAGCGGGCCGTCAATACGCCAATAGCAAAGCGCAATGACATAAAACCAAAAGCCGAGCACACCAAAGCGGCCAACCTAAGGGAGCAACAACGAACAACGCAAACCACGCGCGGGGCCTAAGACTACGGCAAAACAAAACACGCAAAGAGGCAAAAGGACACCTAAAGCCAACCTAGCACCACTACCCGCAAATCTCATTCTTGGCGTCTACTAATCTCATTCTTCGTGTCTCATTCTTCACGTACCCATCTGCATGTATAACACGTGTCGTTATTACCTCAACTAATGATCCATAAATCATCAAACAACTACTTTTCCTATGCAAATGACTAATACCACGACTAACATCCTAAACTAACATAACACAATATCATCTATAAATCAATAAACATCCTAAACTAACAAACTAGCATTAAATTATAACATTTATACGAGATATTAGGCTCGATAGGAAGAGAATCAAGCCCTTTATAATAGCCCTCAAGAGTATTTCATTGACTAACATTTATTTTCATTGATTTTGCGTTTGATTGAAAACCCTAAATCGCTATTAATTATAATCTAGCGTGTGTTTTGACCGAGTGTAAGAGAGATAAATGTGTGAAATCTTGAAAGTCAAACACACACTACTTGACCATTTTCTAATAAAAGTAAATAAATAAATAAAACTAACTTATTTCTTCAAGTTAATAAAGCATTAAAACCTAAAATTAACCATTGTCTTGATCATTGATCATTGATCATTTACATATAATTACTTATATAAACAAAGTAGCGATTAATAGCAAGCATCCATACAACCATCAACTATACATCATCAAAACACAAAAAACTTCCAAAGCTTCCTATGCTCCATCTTGAGACTCATCAACTTCATCCAAATCTTCCAAGAACTCCTCCTTCTCAAGCGGACTCGGCGACATAGCACCAAAAGGCGAGCCAACAAATCAATCTTCCTTGATCCTTCAAGCGTATCTCACGAAGGGCATACTCACCGATTCTTTGCAACAACATTGAAACGAGTAAACAATCTACCGACCTCATCGATTATCATTCTTTTTGGCAGCAGTTTCCTCGAATCTTGCTCTCTTCTCCCATCCGCTCGATCAACTTTTCTCCTCTATGTCTTGCAATATCAACAACACGAAAGCATCATTGAGCTTGCGGATTCGATGGCGGCTTTCATTTCATCGATATTAGGTGTGGAAGACATTTTGTGTGTTTAGGGGTAAAATTATTGATAGTTGTGTGTTTAGAGTAAAATGATTGATACTTGTGTGTTGATTTTATGGTTAGGTAAGTATACATAATTACAATGTACCTCACAATTTGCACAAATAATCACAAAAAACACTTAAGAGGCATCGGAAAATTTATTTTGGGTGTTCTCTAGCCCTTCATATTCTTCCATGCATAAATGTGATATGCAATAGTTCAAGAAAAAGAAAAGAAAAAGTGATATGCGGGAGGAGTATTTAGGAAGATATCTAATATTGCAATTTAAACCCTTCATTTTTCATTGGATCTAAACCAGCCCTATATACTAGGGGTGTTCACGGGCGGTTCGGCTCGATTCGTTTAGAATTTTAACTATCGATCACGGGCGGGTAGTTCATTCTACTATCCAAAACCGAACCGTACTAGGCGGGTAACGGACATGCGGGTATCCGAAATGATGATTACCGCGGTTCGGTCCTGATTAACCATTCAAAAAATTAATCGAATCGAATCGGGCGAACAATAACATAAATTATAACGTAATATGTCATTTTAGTAAAATTAAATAACACTAAAGATATTAGAATAATAGTAATGTTGTTGTGTCATAATAGCAACATTCAAATTACCATATCTAACAAAATAAGTAATACTACTTATTTGGCGTTTATAGATTACGATCACATTAATGATATGTAATCCATGGACGTTAGTAAATGATCAAATTAGATAAGTAAAATGCATTATGAACCGTGATAAGCGGGTTTTTGGTTCGGGTTTTCTCGATTTGATTTCTTGATTATCGGTTTTAGCGGTTATCGGATTTGCTCAAATTCTTAAAATTTATGTCAAGCGCAATACATCGACCAAAATCAAAGTTAGTCATCTTTACAATGTAGCACATTGACAAAAATCAAAGTTAGTCATCACTACAACTTTGGCAAACAATGAATTCGGTGGTTATTAATTTGCGAACCATGCAAATTTGCATAACAAAACCACGTAAACATTACCCGACAAGGTTACAACAACATTACGCAACAAAATTGCGACACAATAGGATCTTGACACATGATAACATCAATTGCAATACCTTACATGTAACTACTTGCATACAATATTACGTAAATTGCTGACACAATAGGATGCTCACATATGTTTAGCCATACTATATGAGTTAGGGGTTGTTTACTTTTTGAAAACTTTTTTGCCGTGTATACGTTTATACACACATTCATACGTTTATACACGTTTTTCTGCATTTTAATACGTTTTAAATGCGTCTTTGTCCCCTTTAATCTGTTTTATACGTTTCGGTTTGGTTTACGTTTTTCGTCCGTGTTTACGTTTCGCTAGTTTTTCATGTTTTCGTCCGTTTGAATAAGTTTTAGTCATTTTACATACTAACGTACATTTTCAAACGTTTCATACATTTTCATATGTTTTACATATGTTTTCGTCCATTTTCGTCCGATTTACCCGTTCTCATCCGTTTTACCCATTTCGTATGTTTATAAGAATTTTTCAACCGTTTTCAAAGGTTTTCTTACACTTTTACAGTTAAATGCGTTTATACAAGTTTTAAATATGGTTTTAATACGTTTTGGTCCGTTTTCTTACGTCTTTGTCCCTTTTAATCGGTTTTATCGTTCCGTTTTTGTTTCTGGTTTTTCGTCGTCGTGTTTGCGTTTTCTAGTTTTTCATTTTTATCCGTTTGTATAACTTTTTACACACATTCGACCGATTGCATATTTTCATTTTGCAAGTTTTCGTCCGATTTACCCGTTCTCATCCGTTTTACCCATTTTCGTATGTTTATAAGAATTTTTCAACCATTTTCAAAGGTTTTCTTACACTTTTACAGATTCATACGTTTATACACGTTTTCTTACATTTTAATACGTTATGGTCCGTTTTCTTACGTCTTTGTCCCTTTTAATCGGTTTTATCGTTCCGTTTTTGTTTACTGAGGTTTTCGTCCGTGTTTGCACGTTTTAGCTAGTTTTTCATCTTTTAGTCCGTTTGTATAACTTTTTACACACATTCGGCCGATTCAATTTGTTTTGCGTTTTTCGTCCCATTTACCCGTTTTCATTCGTTTTACCCATTTTCGTATGTTTTAAGAATTTTCAACCGTTTTCAAAGGTTTTCTTACACTTTACAGTTAAATGCGTTTATACAAGTTTTAAATCTGTTTTAATACGTTTTGGTCCGTTTTCTTACGTCTTTGTCCCTTTTAATCGGTTTTATCGTTCCGTTTTTGTTTCTGCTTTTCGTCCGTGTTTGCACGTTTTCGCTAGTTTTTTCATCTTTTAATCCGTTTGTATAACTTTTACACACATTCGGCCGATTCATACATTTGTTTTACATATGCGTTTTTTTCGTCCCATTTACCCGTTTTCATTCGTTTTACCCATTTTCGTATGTTTTAAGAATTTTTCAACCGTTTTCAAAGGTTTTCTTACACTTTACAGTTAAATGCGTTTAAACACGTTTTCTTACATTTTAATACGTTATGGTCCATTTTCTTACGTCTTTGTCCCTTTTAATCGGTTTTATATCGTTCCGTTTTTGTTTACGGGTTTTCGTCCGTGTTTGCGTTTTAGTTAGTTTTTCATCTTTTAGTCCGTTTGTATAACCTTTTACACACATTCGGCCAATTGCAATTTGTTTTGCACGTTTTCGTCCCATTTACGCCGTTTTCATTCGTTTTACCCATTTTCGTATGATTTTAAAAATTTTGTGTCAACTCGAAGCGAACTTAATTATCCATTTTCGGTTTAAAACCATATGTGTCAACCCAATAATCAAGCTTAATTTGGTCAACCCAAAGCGAACTTAATTCATAATCGGTTTCGGTTCGCTTTGGTTTAATTATAGTTCGGTTCGTTTCGGTTTCGTGTTGACAAAATAAAAATATAACATTTAACGAAACAAAACCCGATAACCGAGCGGATCAACACCCCAATTTATAGTCATAGTTTAAAGAAGGAGGACTTAGTTTGCCATTTTTAAACATTAGGTCCTTAGAGATTGGTGGATCTTAGGGATGACGGGGAGGCTGCGAGGTCTAAGGCTGCGGGGTTGAATGATCTCATTACTCAATCTTAGGAGGAAATCGATACCAAGGAAGAACAAATTCGAGGCGATGAATGGTTGAAGGGTTTCGCTATGGAATGGGATGTTTTCTTTGCTCTAGTGTCATCTGTTTATGTCTAATGTCTAATGTCTAATGTCTTGGTTTAATGGGATGGTATGTAGATATATTAACAATGGAATATGTATGGATCTTTTGATGGTTTATCCATACGAATGCTAATTATGTTTGTTAATATAAGTAATGTGTTTGCTAGTTTGTTTCATCTTTTTTTCATGTTGTTTTGAATTTAGGAATTGGTTGTGGTGTTAAAGTTCATATTCGCACTAGTATAATGTATTATTGTAGGATTAGGATGTTCAATTTTAGATTGTTGTCAATTTTTTATGATGATTATGAAGTTTAGAGCTGGGCGTTTGTTCATGACAATTATTTTTATTGAACCACTATATTGGGTGTTTTTGTTGTTGTTTACGCTTTAAGTTAATTGCATTTACATGTTTTCTTGATTTTTTGACTACTTGAGGATGTTAGAGCTTATCTAATTGCTTATAAATAGCTTATTTATAGCCTTAAAGTAAGGTCTTAGGGTTGTTTGATGTATCGCAGAGTTCTTGGTTTGATTTGCCTATTTTGTGCTTAATTGTTTATCTGGGCCTTATTAGTTATAGTTGCTTAATTAGTTGCTTTAAGTCCATTTTAGCTTTTGATTGTTCATTTGTATCGCCATGTGGTGATTTTAGTGTATCTGCTGATTATATGTGTTTTGACACGGTGGTTTGAAGTAATATGAGTGTTTGGGATGTGGGTAAGCACCATTTACATCGGGGTGTTTTGGTTTCAAAATTGTTTGATTTGGAGCCACATTTTAAAATTATCAAATTTGGAGCCAAATTTTAGCCAAAATTTTAAAATTACTTTGGAAATTATGGTTTCCTTAATTGAAAAACTACCCATCATTAGCCTATTTTACTCCAATAAATCGGGCTTCAAGCAAAACAACGAACTTCAATTTTACACCATTATTTACCAATTAAGTTTACTAATTTTCTTTAACACATTACTTGACGAATCATGTCAACGCAAATCACTTATCCGGATGATTTGGTTTATTACGATCGTGAAATTGAAAACACTTTAGAATATGAATCGAGGCGTATTCGGATGAGGGTGAGGATCTTGGAAACAACCATTCAAATGCGAATGTTGTTAAGAGGGCATAACTAGGTTAGCTAAGTTTCGCGGGAATATGGAAAAGCAGACGGAATAAAGGTCGGTGTAACCTTGATGCCTTTGGATAGGTTATCGAGGAAAAAGCAGCATTGTTTTCAAGTTTTTGGGTGATTTGGTTCGTGAGCATATAGGTGTCGAGTTCTAACACGGAGGAAGGTTGATTCGAAGCAAGAGATAAAATGTGGGATGAAATCACGGTACACATATACTTTTTAACTAGTAGTGGCTTGGTATCGTAGATACAAGGTGTTAATAAGTTTATCTCTGCATTTACGGTATGTGCAACTAATTAACAACAATTTGTTAATCTTTGCGACGATATTTTGATGTTGACTTGACGGTCGAAAGGCGATAATGAATCGTCTTGGTCAACTTCTAAGGAATTCGAATGAAATTGATACAAAACTACATATTGCCCAACCAAAATACCCTTTCAAAACTAAATGAAGTCCGGCAAAGTATAGTGCAATTATAAAAGCCGAAGATTGGGTTAATTTTGTAAACTACACGACCAATGAGGAATACAAGGTGTTAATTATTCATTTTATTCAAGTTCAAATATCTTTCACCTTTTCATATGTTTCCATATGTATTAGTTGTATACTATCGACATTACTACATCTAAGCGGTATATGATTTTGTGTTGCAAGGTGAGATCGACAAAAGCTAAAGTGTCGCGTTCCAAGTCATTTATGATCATACAATGGGACGAGGTGGATACGCCCGTGTGATAGAAAAAATGGTAACGATAAACATTTGCACATTTACATTTGCATTTAATAGCATCATAGTTTCGTTTATATTCGTTTATCTTACATTTGTATGTATTTGATGTTTATAAGATCGAGAGTAAAGAAATTGAACGGATGAAGAACCACCGCGTGATGCTGCGTGGTTGAAAGGAAGGGTGAAAAAGGCGGAGAATATCACGATGATGATATCGGATCGGTGGGAGAAAAATTTGTAAGTTTGTTGCAAATTTTATTATTATGTTTGTTTAGTTATAAGTTAATCACTCTTGTATTACTTAAAGCTGTTAGTTATAAGTTAATCTGGTAGTGTTTTAGTTAATACTTTTAGTTAATCTTGCTCTTTGTATTACTTAAAGCGTTATTTATAAGTTAATACGGTAGTGTTTTAGTTAATACTTTTAGTTACAAGTTAATCTTGGTAGAATTAAATAACCTATTTCCCATATTGTGTGTGAGAAAGAAGCGGACGACAAGATCAAACAAGGAATCTTGAAGCTTGATCATGGCAATGATGCCATAGCGGTTGTATTAGGTAAGGAAAAGGAGGATATGCGAGAGGTGGGAGGTGGAGTAACCTACAAGAGGTATTTTGATGCGCCTCGAATCGAGACAAGCATCGATGAAAGAGTGGTGTTACTTCAAAGTGAACTTGCGATGAGGGCGCCAGCGTCAAGAAAAAGAGGCGGTGTCTGAGTTTGATGAAACAATTGGGCTGCACAAAGGCGATTGCGATCAACTTCAACTCCATTGATAGAAACGGAAGTAAGACATAAAAAGTAACATTCCATCTTTTTACCCTTTTAAATCTTGCTTGATCTTCTTAAACAATTTATATTTCGGTGTCTCCGGTGAACATTAATCTTTTAAATAGCGGTCTTGATGAGGATGTCGGAACACGTGTTCTTGGGCGTGAGAAAGTTGCGAGCATTGAGAAGTCTAATGGACTTGCAACTTTGGAAAAGGAAATTCAAATAAGTGTAAGTAATAAATCACCCCCACAGGATTTTGAATTCTACATACATTATTTATTTACCGTGTATTATACATATAGGAAGCTGTTAAATCATGCATCTAAGAAATCGACTAGATCAAAGGAAAGGATTCTTCACGTCAACTTTACGGATCACAAGAGCAGAGTCTCCATTAACGATTACTACCACAAGTATGTATTTAAACATTTTCATATGTTCTTTAGTTTAATTAATTAATTCTTGATACATATATACATGCAACAAATTATCTTTTAGGTAATTAAGTGCGGTGTGGCATAAAGAAATCAACTATTATTGCGGAGGTGCAGTGTACAAAACGATGGAAAACAAATGCTTCATAACAAACCACTCCCAAAGGATTGCTCTGAGTATCTATTGAAAAATCTTTAGTGGATGCGGCGTGCATACGGATGTAGGAAATAACGGTCTCAAAGCAGTTAAGGATGCGATGGGTGGTTTTATGCATGGCCAAAGGATCAAGTGGTTTCGATGAAAAGGTACATAGATGCATGTGTTTATAAACCTACATATATCATTCTTCATATTTAATTCGGTGTTTGATACCCGGCTTTTGTTTCCTCAGGTAACACCACCAAGTACCATAAAGCGATTGGTGAGAATAGAGCGCACCTAAATTAAATCTGAGCGCTCGTCTCTAGTCATACCATGCAAAGGAAGCTAAGAAGATCAAGAGTCGAAGTCGTTAAATTATTGAGAATTTTATTATATGCGACATTACAATTTTATATACATTCCAATTTTATTGTATTTGAATATATTTTGAATATATTTTTATATATTAGAATTTGTTTTGATATATATTGATTTCTTATATGTGACTAAAAGATTCATATAGTCACAATTATTAACACTTTTTGGTCACGGTTTGCTTAATTCGATGCGTGACTAAATGTTAGAAAGCGCCACACAAACATAAAATTAATGTGGCCATTGGATGAGCAATAGTCACACAAAACACACATTTCTTCACTTAAAACACCATATGGTCACACTTATTAACACTTTTGGCCACTTTATGCTTAATTTGTATGTGACTAAATACCCAAAGAAACATGCTTTGTGTGACTAAATGTTAGAAAAGGCCACACAAACATAAAATTCATGTGGCCATTGGATGATCAATAGTCACACAAAACACACATTTCTTCACTTAAAACACCATATGGTCACACTTATTAACACTTTTAGCCACTTTATGGTTAATTGCATGTGACTAAATACCCAAAAGAAACATGCTTTGCGTGACTAAATGTTAGAAAAGGCCACACAAACATAAAATTCATGTGGCCATTGGATGAGCAATAGTCACACAAAACACACATTTCTTCACTTAAAACACCATATGGTCACACTTATTAACACTTTTGGCCACTTTATGATTAATTGGATGTGACTAAATACCCAAAAAAACGTGCTTTGTGTGACTAAATGTTAGAAAAGGCCACACAAACATAAAATTCATGTGGCCATTGGATGATCAATAGTCACACAAAACACACATTTCTTCACTTGAAACACCATATGGTCACACTTATTAACACTTTTGGCCACTTTATGATTAATTGAATGTGACTAAATACCCAAAAGAAACATGCTTTGTGTGACTAAATGTTAGAAAAGGCCACACAAACATAAAATTCAAGTGGCCATTGGATGATCAATAGTCACACAAAACACACATTTCTTCACTTAAAACACCATATGGTCACACTTATTAACACTTTTAGCCACTTTATGGTTAATTGCATGTGACTAAATACCCAAAAGAAACATGCTTTGTGTGACTAAATGTTAGAAAAGGCCACACAAACATAAATTTCATGTGGCCATTGGATGAGCAATAGTCACACAAAACACACATTTCTTCACTTAAAACACCATATGGTCACACTTATTAACACTTTTGGCCACTTTATGATTAATTGGATGTGACTAAATACCCAAAAGAAACGTGCTTTGTGTGACTAAATGTTAGAAAAGGCCACACAAACATAAAATTCAAGTGGCCATTGGATGATCAATAGTCACACAAAAAACACATTTCTTCACTTAAAACACCATATGGTCACACTTATTAACACTTTTGGCCACTTTATGATTAATTGGATGTGACTAAATACCCAAAAGAAACGTGCTTTGTGTGACTAAATGTTAGAAAAGGCCACACAAACATAAAATTCAAGTGGCCATTGGATGATCAATAGTCACACAAAACACACATTTCTTCACTTAAAACACCATATGGTCACACTTATTAACACTTTTAGCCACTTTATGGTTAATTGTATGTGACTAAATACCCAAAACAAACATGATTTGTGTGACTAAATGTTAGAAAAGGCCACACAAACATAAAATTCATGTGGCCATTGGATGATCAATAGTCACACAAAAGACACCTTTCTTCACTTGAAACACCATATGGTCACACTTATTAACACTTTTAGCCACTTTATGATTAATTGTATGTGACTAAATACCCAAAACAAACATGCTTTGTGTGACTAAATGTTAGAAAAGGCCACACAAACATAAAATTCAAGTGGCCATTAGATGATCAATAGTCAAACAAAAGACATATTTCTTCTCCTTAAACAACATATGGTCACACTTATTAACACTTTTGCCACTTTATGCTTAATTGTATGTGACTAAATACCCAAAACAAACATGCTTTGTGTGACTATCAGTGTTTATGGTCACTAATACGGATTAATCCAACAAAATTTGTACCTAATTAGTCACACATGTTACGGTTTTGGTTACTCTTTTGCAATAGAGACTAAAAAAGTCAAACACGTGACCATAGGGTACCTATGGTCGCATGACCTTTAGTCACACACGGCCGAAAAAACATGTGTGACTATATGTATATCGTCACACATATTCGGTGTGGCCAAATCCACTTTTGTTCTAGTGTTGTACGTTGTTGCATGAGAGAGCAATAGCACTTTTATTATCATAGTACGAGAGGAATTTTGTTGAATTCAAAGCCATAGTAAGATAATTGGGATCTCATCCATAGGATTTGAGCACAACAAGATGACATGGCTATGTATTCAACCTCTGTAGAGGAAATAGAAGTACTCATTTGCTTCTTTGAAGACCAGCTCACAAGCTTATCTCCCAAAACCGAGCACCTCAGGGCGTGCTTGATGAGTATCTTGACATCCCGCATGATCGGCATCTGCATAGGTCGTTAGTGACATACCGGTGTCCTTCGAGTACCAAAGTCCCATATTGATGGTTCCTTGGAGGTACCGAAAGACACATTTAACCGCTTCAAGGTGCTTTTTAGTAGGCTTAGCACGGTATCTAGCACACATGCAAGCAATGAACAAGAAGTCTCGTCTACTAGGCCGTGAGGTATATCATGGATCCAATCATATCGCGATATTTAGTTTGGTCTACCATGATCCCTGAGTGGTCCTTATCTAGTTTAGTACGTTCAATCATGGGAATGTCAATAGGGTCACTAGAATCAAATCCAAATTTCTTTAAAATCTCATTAGCATATTTAGATTGATTTATAAAAATGCCTCCGGGACTTTGTGAAATTTGTAATCCTAAGAAAAATGACATTTGTCCCATCATTGACATTTGAAATTTTGAACCCATTTCATTTGAAAAGCGGTCACACTCATTGGGGTCGATCGAGGCAAAGATGATATCATCAACATAAATTTGAAGTGAATTAAATGTTTGCACGACTTCACGGTGAACAATGTAGGATCAATCGCTCCTTTTTTGAATCCAATGGATAGAAGAAACTTTGATAGCGTATCATACCAAGCCCTTGGAGCATGCTTTAAACGTAAAGAGCCTTCTTCAAACGATAAGCGTGAGTAGGATGCTCGGATTCACAAAGCCTTCAGTTGGGCGACGTATCGACTTCTTTAAGATCTCCGTTAAGAAACGTCGTCTTTACATCCATCTGATAGACTACCATGTTCTTACTTGCAGCATTAGCCAAGAAGATTCTGATTGCCTCGATACAAGCAACAGGATCAAATGATTCTTCAAATTCAATACTCTCCTCTTGACGATATCCTTTTGCAACCAATCGAGCCTTGTTCTTTAAGACATCACCATGCTCATCAAGTTTCACTTTGAAGATCCATTTTAGAGCAATGATCATAGCACAATCTGGAGCAGGTACTAATTCCCATACATCAAGTCGATCGACTCATGAATTTCTTCTTGCATGGCATTGAACCAACTGTCTTCATTCATGGCGGTTTAACATCTTTTGGTTCGACCTTAGAGTACGGAGTTAAAGAAGCACCATAAGGCATCGGTTGCAAGTTTTTCCGTGTTGATCTTGGATGAGAGGGGTTTCCAATGATGTTGTCCAATGGATGATCATGAGTCCATTTCCTAAGGTGTTCATGTGGTTGTTGTTGAGGAACCGAAGTAGTGAGTCGATTTCTCCCGATGAAGATGGTTCGATGATGATTCGAGAGCAAATATATTTTCAAACAGAGCATCTTCGAGGAGTAGGAAAGGGATTAACTTCATCATTGATGCGAAACAATTCTATGAGGTACATTCAAAGATTGATGATTTGTTGATGAGACAGTGATCGTGACGGTTCTTGACTTAATGATATTGAGATCAAGGGTTGACTTCATTCACAAGGATAGGAGCGACCTCTGTTGATGGATTTGACATTTCATCAACATTTGGTTCATAATGTTCATCAAACATTGGATCGAACAATTTCCTTAAATCATCTTCTGATGGAGGTACATATGGAGCTGCTAGAGAAGGATTTGGTACAAGGGATGAACCAATGGGACTGTTTTGAAGTGCGGGTCCAGAACTGTATTGTCCATGAGCCACTTGACCGGTCAGCTCATCAAACGTAACGTGAATTATTTCAATGATATTTCGGGTTCTCTTGTTGTAGATTCGGTAACCTTTTCTGTTTGGTGCATATCCAACAAATACTCCAATGTCCGCTTTAGCTTTCAATTTACCTAAATCTTGTCCGTCATTAGTTGGATAACATAAAGCACCAAACACACGAAGGTATGATAGATCGGGTTTTGATTGTGGACAAGTTCATATGGAGTCTTTCCATGAGATGTGTGAATTAGAGATCGATTTTGAGTGTAACATGCGGTGGCAATAGCTTGACCCATAGAAACATTAGAACCTTTGAATAAATCAAGATTGTTCTTGCGGCTTCTACAAGAGTTCGATTTAGTCTTTCAACAACACCGTTACATTGAGGAGTTCGAGAACACTTCTTTGAGGATGATTCCAACATTTTCATAAAATTCATTGAGTACTTTATTAACAAACTCAGTTCCATTGTCAGTTCGGACGATTCGAACCATTTTGTTGAGTCGGATATGAAGTTGTTTAATGAGTTTAATGATGACATCTGAAGTTTCGTCCTTTTTCCTCAAAAACTTAACACAAGTGAATCAGGAGTAGTCATCAATCACTACTAACACATACCTCTTCCCATTAATAGTTTGCACTCTCATTGGGCACATGCATCCATATGAAGCGTATGAAGAACTTCCATTCTGAGTTTGTGGGTTTTGGTTTGTGGGCATATTTCGTGCTTTTTCCCAATTGGCAAGTGAACAACGATGATCATTTTCATATTTTAATCTAGGTAAGCCTCGACAAGATCCTTTACGGAAAGGTTGTTAATGGTGCCGAAGTTCAAGTGATTGAGACGACGATGCCATAACCAAGACTTTGTTTTAGAAGCCTTTGACGACAAGCGATTGGAGAAGACTTCATCATGTCATCGATAGAGATGGTGTACAGATTTGAACCACGAGTTCCTCTGAGAAGTTCTTTACCATCAAGCTCTCTAACGAAACAAGTATGTTTTCTAAAGGCTACTTCTAGATCAAAATCACAGAATTGACCAACAGAGAACAAGTTATGACCAAGACCTTCCACATAATATACCCTGGAGATAACACTATCACCGACAACATAATCTCCATAACCCATAATTGCACCAAAATGATCGTTCCCGAATCTAACTGTCCCGATGAATTTGCTCACGAAGTTCATGAGCCGCGATCGGTCTCCAGTCATATGCTTGGAATAGCCTGAGTCCAGGTACCACAGAATGATTTGAATGATCTGCAGTTGAACACAGACAAGAATGGATAATTGGATATTTGGGATCCCCATGCAAGAATGGGTTCCATTTGGTTAGTAACAGTGATTGGAACACCCACATCAGAAATAGGAACATTCATATCAGAAATAGAAGCAATGGAGTCATTGGGAATAGATGCAGTGCTGGTGTCCGTATTTGACCTATTCAAAGTATGTTCACTTCTTAAAGGAATAGTTCTACCAGTAGGCATCCATTTTCTAGTGGGCATTGTCTTAGCAGATTGAGGACATAATTGATTATCCTTATGACCAAAAGGTATCCATTGATAACCTATCTTACTAAATGTTCTTCCTGTGGGTTTCCACTGTTTTCTCACTTTCTTTCGTCTTTGCCTCTTAGCCTTCTTAGCATGATTTTTTGCATTAACGATTTTAACTCGGCATTTGACACCACATTCATGATTAGTAACAGATTTCAAGCAGACATCATTACATGGTTTGCAGATAGTATCAGAATTTGAATTAATTACAGTACGCCTATGGCTAATACTAGAATCAACATGATTCGTTTTATTCAACTCAAACTTAAAGTTCCTAGGTTGGTCTTCTACTCTCTTCCAATGCACATTTTTAGCTTGAGAAGTCCTATCTTGCTTGGTATTGCCTGGAGGCTTTGACCCGCTTGCTTTAATGTCACTGATTACTCCTGTAGAGGGAATTATGGGAACATTAGTTGGTTGATCTACTTTTTGCATTCCTGAACTAGATGTGCAAGGATCTGAACTGCTAGAAGGTACATTAGTGTTCACTTTCTTAAAACTGGGCATGGAATGATTTGTATGCTTGGCACTAGGCATAGAGCTAGGCATAGAGCAAGGCATCACAGCTTTACCTTTCGCACCTAAGGATTTAGGACATGTTGCAATTGAACATTCTAACAACTCTTGAGATCGTTTGGCACAAATACAAGCAAACCTAATTTCTCTATCAAGAGGCTTATTTATGAAATCCTCTTCCACAATCTCACAGAGACATTCAAGACTATCCTTAAGGTGAGCACAATAATTATTAAACACAAGTTCATTATTCCTAAGATGAGGAGGAATGTATTTAACAGTCACAGTATATTTGCAGTCAGAGGATGACATTGAAACAACATTCTCATTAAAAACAAGTGGCAGTTTCCCTTTTTCCTGACTCCTCAGATTCTCAATTTCCATTTGTAAAGAAGTTATTCTTTCGTTGTTTTTGTCACGAGTGACTTTCATTGAATCAAATAACTCTTTATAGTGACGTTTAACTTTTTCATTTTCTTCTAGAAAACTCTCGTTTTCCTTTTGTAAAGCATTTACAAAGTTTTGAAGATGAAAAGTTTGAGAATACTGAGAATCTAAAGGAGGAGGCATTTAGGAGCCAGTCACATTGTTCTTTTCACATTTTAATTGAGAAATTTGGGCTTTCAGCTTTCTGATCGTGTTACAATGAGCTTGAATTTGTTCATCACGTTTGTTTATCAGAAAAGCGCATCAAACTCGGAGCATCGAAGATGTCTTGATATTTGAGGTTTTGACATTTTCTTTAAGATCTTGATATTTTAGTTGTAAATTAAAATGTTCAACTTCTAGTTTAGAAAAATGTTTTACCAAATTATCGTGATCATCCTGATCAATTTTTTCATTTAATTTAGAATTAGTCTTTTCAAGCTCAATGACACGATCATGGGAGACTTTCAGAGCAACAGATAATTCTTGAAATTGAGAAGCATTAATAGAACAATTTGTAGCAGTGTAAAACACATCTTGAGAAATACATTCAGAAGATTCTCATTTAGCGTATGCAATCTCTTCCTCTCAATCTCATTATATTTTAATTCTCGCTCATAGTTACTAACCTCCACAATCATTGCATCAAATTCCTTTTCCATTTCTTTAATATCGAATTCATCCGCTTTTAAGACTCTCAAATTGATCTTTTAGTTGTTTAAAGAAAGGCATGACCTCGGTTAAATAACATTCTTTAGTTTGCTCAAAACCCTTTCCCTTCGCTTATACCAGTGGGTGTGATCCTTTTCTTACAAGTTTTCTCAAAATCAACAAATAATTGAAAGATAACATATTGACTGATTAAGGTCTTGCTTTTGTGGCAATAGTTCTTGGGACTAGATGCATTGGTGTATTAGGAGGATACCACGATGGTGAAGGCATTTTACTAAGAGGGGTTTGTTACAACAAGATTCTCTTTTTGCTTATCTAAATCCTTTTCCGAACACTTGTTCGGTGTTAACAACGTTTGAGGCTTAAACATGTTCAAGAAATCCAATTTTCTTTTTGTAGTCATGGGTCCGATAATTATGTTTTTCTCTTTACAAGCGAGGATTGTTGAGTTTCTTATCCATTTTCTCCCTAATGACCTCATCGATTTCTTATCTTCCTCGATGCACTCAAGACAACTAGGTATCTGCCTAGGTTTAAGGATTTCATTGCCATCATAAATTACCTTATGAGCGCTTCTAGCCTTTTTAATGACCTCGGATTAGGTTCCTCAACAAGGGAATGCTATGCTTATCGTTTAAGACTCTATGCTTAGTGATTAAGTAAGCAGTCTGAATGGTGTTCCCTTGTACGTACAACTTATTTTCAAGCTTCTTTTTCAAAGTTTTTAGATTGGAAAAATCATTCAAAAGTTTTGATTCCTTAGCATTGAATTCTTGCTTAAGCATTTTCACGTTTTCTTGAAGTTCTTGTTTTGGCTTAGCAGTTTTAGAAAGATTTTCTTGTAAAGAATTTAACTCTTGTTTTAATACTTCTTCTCTAAAATTACTTTTTCTAATAATTGTACGCATTTGGTTATCCATTTCCTGCTCACGGGTGGTCAACTCAAATTTAGCACATTGTTCATCGATAGCTACTTGTTCTTTATAGGCATTCAGTTCAGAAACAACAGAATCATCAGGGGAACATGCAGTGTATTCATCATAAACATAGTCATTATTGACTGCGGAAGATGCATTACTTGGTACAACCTCACTTTCACTTTGTTTCACTTATTGATCATATGGGACAATATTGCTATTACCCTCATCATCAATATCTGATTCATAAGTCTCAAGAGATTGTACTTCATTAATCTTTCGCTCATCAACATTATCATATAGTTTTAGTACCTCTGAGATGATTTTGTCTTTGGATGAACCAGCTTGTTGTGGTAGAGAGACCTTTGGAGAAACCATAGGTGAGATGCTAGCCATGAAGATTGTTTGAGCGGTGAGGTTCATCATCGACATCGAGTCAAATGCATCACGATCGACCACTTGAAATGCATTCGATGATTATGACCCATCTCCGAATTGGTGTTCATCAACATCGACATCATAAGTCTTGGTATTCCTTGAAGAAACAATAACTCCTCTTCATCCAAAGTCGCTCCATTATCTTGAGCTTGTACAAGCAACATCTTATCCACAAGTACTCGGCGTTCAGCGGGCGTTTTGGCGATGTCTGATTCCTTTCAATGTGTCCTCACCACCACAGTTGTAGCATTTGATAGGCTTTGCTTGTCCTTGATTTCCAATCCTTCCCGATTCTGGTTTCCACCATAGCCTCCACCTACTCCACCTCTTCTCTGTTCATATTGCCTTTCTTGAACCTTGCGCACCATGACCTTCCCATCTCGGCGGTGGCTTGATTGTGTGGATTGGATGCGATTACGAGGTTGTTGTTGGTGTGGGGAGAGAGTTCATGTTTTGACTAATCATGAGAGCCGCTTGATTAATGAAGTTTCCACGGTCGCATCGGCATCGACTTGTTTGAACATTGGATCGGAATGAGTTTGTGATTACCATTACCCATTGGTATAACTTGAGAAGCTTTGGTGGTAATTCCAACATTTGTGTAAAAGCGGTAGAGTCGATTTGATGAGCTGTTTCTCCCGATTGGTTTGAGTGATCAAGAATCCTTTTTCAAACATTGCATGTCTCTCATTCGAAGAAGAAAAGCATCTGATTGCTCATAGTTGGTGTTCTTCAAACCTTTAGTTAGCTTCACAGAAGTGACAAACTTGTGCCATTCGGGATTCATATTGTTCACAAACTTTGAGTTTGGCTGAATGTTTGGCATGGTCATTTTGATGTTCCTCATGTCATTCACAAGCTTATGGAATCTCACGTAGTACTCATAGACACTCTCATCTAGTTTCATCTTGAAATGCTCAAACTCATCATACATATGTGATTCTCTATCTTCAGTTAATTCGAACCCGAGAGAAGCATCTTGACATTATCCCATCTGACCTTTGCTTCGGTGTTGTGATTGATAAGCTTGTAGATGTCTTTGGAAGACCTTGAAGTATAATGTTAGAAGCCCCGATATCTCGTGATCGAATCTATTTTTCTCCTTATCATTGAGCTCATCATACGTCTTTGGTCTGTCTATTCCATAGATCATTGTTCCATCTGCAGCTGTATCCATTAAGTCTCTAGTAGTCTCAATCTAATAAGGTCCTTCATCAATGGATTTGAGAATGTTGACCCCATTTTCCTTTCCAAGACAGTACACTCTGATTCGTTGTGCCAAAGAGTCGTAGTCGGTTATGTCAAGCATTGGTGGACGAGTATCTGAGCCAACTGCTTGAACATCCTCAGTAATAGTGGAGATGATTGTAGGTACGTTGGTAGACATGTTAATAGATTACACGGGATTTTATAACTCAGTGAGAAAACCGTATTACAAACAAAAATCAACCAAGTCGCTAAGAAACCTTGAACCAAGTCGCTAACCACCAAGTTGCTAAATATTAAGTCGTTATAGTGCCAATTCGTTAAGACACAGTCAAGTCGCTAAAGAACAACTCGCTAAGATCCAAGTCGCTAATCACCAAGTCGCTGAGAACAAATCGCTAAGCACCAAGTCGCTAAGAAGTCAAGTCGCTAAATAGCAACTCACTAAGAACCAAATCGCTAACACCAAGTCGCTAACAGACTTAAGTACAAGTCGCTAACCTTCACCAAGTCGCTACCCATAGTGGAGAATCCACTAAGTGTACTGTTTGTCGGCTTGTCTCAATAGACAAGTCGCTAAGCTCAAATCGCTACCACTTCAACTACAACTCGCTACTAACTTACAAAGCAAGTCGCTACCAAGAATAAAAATCCGTGGCTCAAGTCGCTAGCAAGAAAATCTCAAAAACACCACTTTTCAATCCAAAAATAACCCAACCACGATGATTCAAGCTTACCAAATCAAAACCCAAGCACATATAATGATTCTAAACACAAAAATACACCCAAGATTCAAACTTTAACACTAGAAATGAACCAAATGATGCAAAAACCACTAACCTTTTTCAAACTCTAAAACCATCTAAAAACCACTAGAAATCCAAAGATATGTAAGAGATGATCAAACCATGGCTCTGATACCATTTGTAACATATTGGATTTCATAAACACACTAAACCATAATCACAAGTAGGCATACAAATGATGTTTTAGAGAGAGAAAGTTAGAGGTTGGGAACTTTAGTGAGAGAAATAAAAATCTTATTATGAGCTCCAACTCTCTACCTTGGGAGGTAGAGAGTATTTATAGCTCTTACATAAAACGCCACCTACGGGCTATGGATCAGGCATACAGTGGGTAAAGACCCGTCCGTCCTCCACGGTATTACTTAAACTAAATACTACTTAACTTATAATAATCTACAACTACGAGCTTTCTAATGATTACATATACTTGAGGTGACCGACTTTTTAATAACTGGATTTTCTAAATCCTAACATATCAACACAACCTCTTTGTTGGCATTAAAAATGGTGCCTTGTTTGTCATTGAATTGCACAATGTACTTAGCATCACATAGTTGGTGACATCGATGAGATTGTATTTGAGACCATTGACATAAGCTATTCTAGAGAAACTATTCCATTGCGGTATACTAAACCATAACCTTGATGGGACATGATGAGTTATCACCAAATACTACCTTGGGTCTGGTTCCTCTACATATTTGTGTAGATACTCCTTAACGCCATTCATGCTTCTTGAGCATCAACTATCTAGATGCCAAATAGGCTCACTGGCGTGTCTCTGAAATAGTAGATAGGATTAGTTTCTCTTGTCGACCCACATACTAGTGGGCTTGGGCTTAAAGGTCTCTTTGAATTTGGAAATTGACTCATGGTCGGTGGTTGAGTGCATTGTGCTACCAGGTTTTGCATTTGGAGACCGAGGATGACTCGGTGATTTTGGGTTGCTTGAATTTCTCCTTGCTTGAATGATCTTGTCATCTTTGAGATGTCTTATGAGCTGGATTTCCGCAAATATCATAGCATTTGTTCATGAGACAATCATCAGGATGATGATCATTAAAGCCACAGTGTAGGCAAGGAGGAAAAGGTTTTGCTCTAAACTTTTGAGCAGGCTTGGATGTAGAAGCATACTGAAGACCAACTTTGGTGTAGTTTGCTTTATTGAGAGAACTTACATATTGTAAGTGATCAACAGTTCTGAGATCATCCTTTTTGCATATCATATAAAATAGGATTCTATAACAGTTTTTAGTGGTATGACTGGTATAGTGGCACATATCACACTTCTGCTTGTTTTTGGTGGTGGATTTTGACTTTGAGGCACTAGAAGGCGACTTAGTTTCCTTGACCGATTCAAGGACTTTTTGATGGATTCCATCTTGTCGTTAGCTTCCTCATGAGTTCGATTAGTTGCTAAATTTGGTCGGCTTGATGGGGACAAAGGATGTGGAAGTTTCGGTGGGGTAGACTCTTGTTGAGTTGGTTTGATGGTCTTTTAGGATAGTTCTACCAAGTCCATACCTTTCTTTTGGTGAGTGTGGATTGTATTGTAATGGAGTAAGCTCGAGCTAGGAGCGGCACCACAAGAGGTTCCGGGGGTGGAAGTGGTGCTTGAGATTCGACTTCGAGACTCGAGATGTGTTCGGACTCTTGGGCACATCGAGGAGTCCAAGCATGCTCTTTAGAGCTTGACTTTCAGCTATAGAATTCTTCCGTAATCAAAATTTGGAAGCTTACTCTCGAGGATTAGCCTGCTTCAATCCAATCACCGGGCTTGGGACAAGTCAACATCTTGGTAATCATGCCACCCGGACACAAATGGCTTAGGACCACGGTCTTTGTTGAGAGAGTCGGAAGATGATCTTCACCCAAGACTCTCTTCTTGCTACTCTGGGGCTCCCATAGCATCAAAGACCACAGGATTCTTAGCGATCAACTATTAAGGATATCTTGAACCTTTTGAGTTCATCTTGAAGAGCATGATTTCTTTTACTAGTTCGGTGTTTTGAATTTGCAAAGTGACGACCTCAAGCTTAGCTTGTTTTAAAAGCGCAGTTCATCCCAACACTTGTTTAATTCACAACTTAGCTTGTTATATTTTGAAAAAGATTCGATCTTTGCTCTTCTACGAACTTAAGGTCAACATTAAGATAATTCATGTAAGGCGCCAATCGAGTCATCATCCATAGAAAGTAAAATATTTACCTTCTTCATTGTGATATTGACCCATTCTCCATTTCTGGCATGATTCTTTCCAACGCCTAGCTTGTCCTCTTCTCGAGAGGGCCATCGGTCTGTGACATGCACCATTTCATCATCGACAACACCGGCTCTTCATCCCGTCGAAGGTTTCAAAGAACAAGGCCTTTGTTTTACCCCGCATGATTGAACACTTTTGTTGTTTACGAGGGTGGCCTCAAGCAATGCAAGCTTAGCTTTGACTTTCCTATACTTAGCTTCAAAATGAGCAGTTTTGTTTTGATCATTTGTTTTGAAAGTTTTGATGAGGCCGATAGATTTTGGATGAAATTTGCTAAAGCACGAGGACCGATTTGACCGATGGTTTATAAGAGGGTTCAAGAATTGTTTTTGAAAAACAGTCTTTTGCAAAATGACCTCTTTTGTGACACTTAAAGCATTCAGTGTCTTCATTTGTTTTAGCATTTGAAAAACCTTTGTTTCTTTTTATAAACCTTCAAGAGTTAGCAAGGAGTGCCCTTTCCTGAAATTCAACGTTCAGGTCATTTAGGTACTCCTCACTTGATCTCTTATCAGGCTCATCATCTGAATTTTCTTGAAAGTCTTGAACCACATTGTTGGAAAAGAAAGCAAATGATATAGGTGTTGAAGTGGTGGTCAGGGACTTCTTGACTTCCTGAGACTTCTTTAAGTCAGGGTATCGTCTGTTAATGAGGTTTTCCTCATAGACAAATTTCCCATAAATTTCAGGAAGTTCAAGATTTTGGATATGGATAGCATTTACGAGTCCACGAGAGAAATTCAATCAATTCTCGGGAGGCTGACAAAACCAACATTGATTTCATGTTTGGCCAACTTAACACCATCATTAGACAGTTCATTTAAAAGAGTTTTGTACGGGTGTAAGTTTGAGACGAGTTTACGAGTCCTTAGCCACGAAGGTGTTATACTCAAGTTTCGGTCCATTATCCTGTTTTCCTTGGTATCGATGGGCCTTCATGGCTATGAACTAGGTCATCCATGTTTGTTTGGCTGTACTACGACATAACTTACTCCATAATATCATCGGAAGACATGATATGATGATACTTTTGAGTCTTTGGTCCTGGTTGACCACTCTTTTCTCATCCCGAGTCAATCGAGCTTGAGTTTAGGCAAACCTTTAGCGTCTTTGGGATAAATGGACCTTCATTTATACACTAGATATAATAAGGTTCCATCGATCAAATAGCAAAGCATACGCTTTTTCCATTTGTTGAATTTACCAACTTCAAGTCTAGGGGCAACAATGAATAAGCTCCACCCTTTTATCGACTAGTTGGGGTACATCAATTTCGACCATAAGGATCCCGATTTAAAAACGTTTTAGAGCGGCTTAAAAAAAATTTATAAAAGGTTTTATATTCAGCCAAGCTCTGATACCACATTTTGTTCCCTATTCACTACCGTTTAAAACAAATAAGTACTTAAAACAAATTAATAGTGAACAATGACTGAAATTAACGTAAGTGAATCACACTAAGTAATTTTCAACATCATATTCCTTAATAGAAATCAATCAAAAAGAATATGTTACCCAAGTACTTGCGGAAAAGTACTTGGGATTGAAATGACAAAGTTTGGTGACTCTCTCTAAGCTCGAAAGCTAAGTCCGAGCACAACTCTAGAACCCAGAGCTATCTCGGGGATTAAGTTGTGTTGGAGGTGAAAAGATGGCTTGCGTGTATGTGTGTTTTACAATTTATAAGCAATCTTTTCACTCCATCTCTTATGCTATTTATACATGTATGAGTTTTAACTCTTTCCTAAGTGACAAACCGACATCATCTGAGAAGACAAAATACCGATGTATTTTGTCTCTATTCAAAGGCTATTCTAGGTAAGAGACAAGACTACTTTCCTAAGGTCGTTGATGACATCGAGCACGATCTTTGCCATTCATGGAAAGTTGACTTTGGTTGATAAGGACTTCGTCTTATCGATTCAAACTTATCCCGCCTTGTCTCGCTCATTCTTGATCTTTACATCCTTGATCTTCTACTTTATTTTGTCTTCGATGTAAGTAGTTGGAGAGGAGTCTTAGGGATTCGATGAGTTATTGTCATCACTCCTTGAATCCATCATCTTCTTCTTGACTCATTCTTCACCCTTTAAGTTCCGCCTTCGAGTGGAGAGACTTCTTCTTCGCCTCATACTAAGTATCCTCGAAGATGACTCACTTTGAGACACTATGCACTCGGTGACCGTTAGTGTTTAACGGACTAAACACTTGGGCTACTTTCTATTCAAATCCTAGATTAAGGGGTTTGGGTATTTCCTGAACCCAACACACAGTCCTGAAGTAATGAACGTAACTACTTCCTTTCTTAGAGGGGAAGCAGCTGTAGGAAGACGTGATAGGAAAGAACTTAAGAATAAATCAAGAGCCAAGGAAAGGCAGCAAGGTTTCCACTGACTGATAAGGCCGAACGAGGAAATACCAGCAACAAGAAGAGCTAGGTCCCCAGGCCCGTCCTCAAACACGGTGATCAAAGAAATGGTCGATGGAAAGTTTTGTGAATTCCACAAGAAAGCAAGGCATACCACGGAATAATGTTTGCATTTGACGAAGCGGAGAAAGCAAAGAGAAAGAACATATGGTGAGTTTGACGAATAGCAAGAATAAGCGGAATCGCACGCACATCAAAAAACAAACAAAAAAAATATATATATATATATATATATATATATATATATATATGTGTGTGTGTGTGTGTGTGTGTGTGTGTGTGTGTGTGTGTGTGTGTGTGTGTGTGTGTGTGTGTGTAGAAAGGAGTATGACAAGGATGGAAACATACTACGAATGCGAAAGAAAACACGGTCGGAAACTTGACTCGAAAATAAAAAGAAACAGAAACCCATAACCAGTAAAAATTTAGCTCTGGAAGAAGTAAAACACCAGAGAAGTACGCAGGAAGTCGCGGCGGACATGATATGATAAACACAAGTCATGAAAAGGGAGATAATAAATAACAAAAAAGGCAAGTGCGGAGGCAAAAGGATAAACCTTATCCAGAAAACTAGAAAGGAAGAAATCTGCACGTACAGATACGCGTTCCTTCCCAAGGAATATTATGTCAAATAAATCAGAAAAATACTCCCAGACTACGAACCTAGGCATGTAATAGCCTACCAACTGGTAGAAAAAGACAAAACGCCAGTGCATGAAAAACAATAAAATCTTCGCTATAAATGCGCGAAGTAAAAAAGGAATACACAAGAAAAGAAAAAGCAATAACCGCTGCTCTCCAAAATCAAAACATTCCTAAAAATAAAAAGCTGAATAAGCTTGTTCCCATGGCAACATATCGCCAAAACAGTGGCAGTAAAAACATACATAACCTAAACCTTTATCACCATCACAAGGGAAAAACGAAGGAGAACATGGAAAGCACATAAATATGTTCTTAAATGACTACTAATAACACTTAGTCATTCTAAAATGATGGCTAATCACCCACCACCACAAAACACCATGAAGCCCCGTCATTCAAACCTCCTCCTACGGCGTTTCTAAGTACCTTGCCAATTAGAGTTGTGGCACTCGTGATCGGAGAACTACTGTCGATTAGACTCCCAGCAGCCATTCGGAAGCAAGATCGAACAGGTGCTCACGGGTCAACTACGGAGACAGCCGGTCAAGGAGGCACGTAGGAACTGAAATGGTAAGGGCGGGAATGGTGGAGTGTGAAAAGGGATGGGTCCTCAGGGAAGGATAAGAAGGAACGCTAGGGGCAAAGTAAATCTGGTCGGACAGACCGAACGTAAGATAAAAATGACCAGCTTGTAGGGTCCGGAATATATATACAAAAGCTACTCTCACAGGCTACACTTTCAAAAACACGGAACTTTTCGAAGGATGAAAGGTAATAACCTGGTAGCTCCTCCGGGATCATCGTCAGAAGAGAGTGACACGAGATCTCAGAGGAAAAAGTAGCATACAAGGAGAGGATTCTAGCCCATGAAGAAAGTACGAATACTCACAAAGACGTTATCCACACCAACAAAGCCAGTAAAAAAAGGAGGGCAAAAACAGAAGAATAGCATACGGATGACAAGCAAAACAAATTTCCGTAATACAAGAAATCTCCCAAAGAACCCAATGTTTGTCATTAGCGAATCGAAGAGAAGCACGACTTATAGCACGAAATAAAAGAGTAAAGCCGATAGCAGGGAAGCATAAAATGTATTTGAATTTACCTATTTTTGAAATGTATTTAAAAATTATGATTAGTAAATAAAAGAATGATGAAGATTAGCTACCTTCATTATATTATTCTTTAAAATGCTTTTATCTTTATCAAGTGCATAAGATGTGCAAGGGGTATGGCCCAAAATATGTTATTTCCGAATAGCATAAGGTTATCACGAATAACACAGCTGGTGAACAGCTTAATCACCATAGTACATAAGAGGTATTGTGTTAATACAAATAGGCCGTAAAAACATTTATTTAAATTTTACGATCTTCTAATGTTTTGTTGATAACAAACGTAAAATCATTTTAACGAAACAAATAAAGTACGTAAATAGTTTGAGTTAATAGTTTCCTAACACACTTACGATTTCACATAAAACACTTTAACAAGCTTAAGTGATTTTATGATTTAGATATATATATGTACAACAACTAATGTTTACATATTGGGTTAGCACATACTTAAACTAAGTATACTAAAATGGGTAAAAGCATGTAAATACTAAAATGGGTAAAAACATGTAAATACTAAAATGGGTAAAAACTAGCAAATGGTTTTGACCCATAACCCATGGTTTTATATATATACCACTTAACCAAGTTCAATGTATCCTTAAGGTACATTGTATCTAGAAAGAAAACCATGGATCAACCCATAACCCATGACCCATGACCCATAACCAAAAATACCCATGGGCAAAGAGGATCGTTCCATGGATCCCTAGCTTTGTGCTAGCCGGATCCCAAGTGGAAGGGATCCGTGGCATCTGGGGAATAGTAGAGAATTTTCTCTATAAATAGTGAGCCATTTCTTTCTTTCTACTCATCCTTTTACACACATATTTCCCCCAAGTATTATAACCTTCTAACCTCATATCCAAGTGATCTATATAGTTTGTCTTTTGTTTTTGTGTCATCTTCTAGGTTCCTCTTAAAGGAAAGATCACCACTTCTTAAAGGCGTGCAAGCTTAAGTCCATGAGTTGCCATGCTTCTTCATCATCAAGACAACGAAGGTTCTCTTGTTGATAGATCTACCTTTCTCCATAGATGTTGGGTTGAAGGCATTAGTGAAGAATGCGGAAAGTGTCAAGATGAAAGCATTAGTGAAAGGTGCTCATCATCCATGTCAAAGCATTAGTGAAGAATGCTAAAGGTGTCAATACAAAAGCAATAGTGAAAGGTGCCAAACGTTATGTCAAAGGCATTAGTGAGGGATGCCGAAGAACCAAATCAAGTTGCATTTGGGAAGAATGCTTAGGTCGTATAATCGATGAGGTGCATCGTTATACATATAAGTATTTGTTTATTTACAAGGATGGTGATATCCTTGATGGTGTTGTAACAAGGAGTAGATCTCCTTGATAATAGGTGTTGTGTCGTGAAGGGTAGTAATTCCTCCATAGTAATGGAACTAGGTGCTTAGCCTAGTACCTAATAAAGGGAAGGCGACGTTGTGATAGGATTAGTTCTCCTAAGGTGTGAAAGAACTAGGTGGTTTGCCTAGCACCGTATAAAGGGTAGGCGACGTTGTGTTAGGTGTGGTTCGCCTTGGTGTGAAAGAACTCGGTATTTAGCTTTGTACCGAAAAAAGTTTAAGCGACCATGAAGGCTTCTCTGCCATAAGGCGTTGGTGTAGTGCTTACGAACTCGGTAGGTGACTCGGGGGTGGAGTTAGGCAAGAAGGTGTCCTTGTGGCCGAACCACTATAAATAACTTGTGTCGTGGTGATGTGCTTCTTACTCTTTATCTTTCATTACACGTTTATATATCTATCTATCAACGTCCAACATAAACAACCAAATAGATTGACATAAGTCGATCTAAATATTTAAAAGGAAGTTTTAAATTGGTAAAACTATTCAACCCCCCTTCTAGTTTTCCACAATTGGTATCAGAGCTTTGTTACCAAGTTTTTTAAAGTATGTTGTACTTTAAAGACTTGATACGATCCGTGTATGTTTGAAAACTACAAAGAAGGATTATTTTTGTCACATTTTAGAAAATCATTATGTTGCTTATCGTTGGACAATGATAGAATGTTCTAACATTTTTTGTAAGGCATTATCCATACATGGATCTGGAGTTACCAAGAAGATCATAAAGAATTTTTCAAAACATTTCTTTTTGCAAAAAGAATGTTTAAATGTTCTTACAACATAAATCTGGAGATTCCAAGAAGATCACAAAAACATCTAAATACTTCTTTTATTAAAAAGAATATTTGGCAAATGTATGATCTTTAATTACTTACATTTATTGTTATTATCAAAATGTTAGTTGCATGATTTATTAGAAATTGTTCTTGTAGTTTTTCATATTATAGTCCCTATCAAATTAAGTTTTCTCCGACTTATTTTAACTACATTACCTACTTATAATAATGATATCTTAGTTATATGATAATATCAATCATTATTCATCACAAAGGATTTATTGACACTTCATCTACGTCAATAAATATCCATGTGAAATTTCTTATGTTATAATAAAATGGGATTTTATTATAATGTTTGAAAAGCTTCCCAAGAATTATGACTAATTCTTAAAAAGGGAACCTTGTCTAATAGGAATAGCATTAAATCATCAAAACCTCAAACCACAAGTTTTTGAACATTAATACCAAAACACTAGGTGTCTAAGAACCTCCAAACCAAAGTTATCAAGGAATTTTTGAGCTGACTTTTGCTGTCATGCCGGATCCCTAAGTTTATACTAGCCGGATCCCAAATGAGAGGGATCCGCGGGATCCGTGCAACAGAAGACAATATAAGCCAAAAAATTATCACTGTGGATGTTCCACCATCACACTCACTTCAAAGACTCACGAACAAAGACTCAGATATTGTTCATAGGAGCAAATTGATCATTCTTCTCAAGCCTAACAATCACTTGTGTAAGTATAATCTTCACTACATTGTTAATCTAATTCCTTGATTCTTAGAATTACAATTCCTTCATCTTTAAGAGTTGGGTTCAAATGGGTTTATCATAATTTGTCACCACATTGTTTTCTAAGATAATCTAAATCAAAGAATTAACATTGTTAATACAAATTAAACACATTTCTTGAACTCAACAAAGATGATGAGAGCAAAATTGTGATGAAACCCTCTAGGTTACTATTCACCATTAACACCACATTGTGGTTGTATTGTTTAGGAACATCATGCCAAGAAACAAGCAACAACATTACCAAGACACCACTCACTACATTCCCATGTACCATAGGAAAAATGGATTAAGTCCGGACGATAGGAAAGCCTTTAAGTTGCTTGAAAGGAGACTATTTCATGAAGGTAGAGTTGTTGATCCATCATTTCTTGCAAATACCGACATGAGGGAAGTATTTGGAACTATTGGGTTTGATTGTGTATTGGATATAAACGAGAAAATTTGCACGGTCTTTGTGCTTGAGTTCTACAAGACTATCGGTATAATTAGAAATAATTATGGATCCATCTCAATTGAATTTACCATAAATGGACGTGAATACACTCTTTCACTTGAGGAGCTTGGAAGAATTCTAGGGGTTACATATGATGGCGTTTGTATGTACTCAAATGAATGGTCTTTGGAACAACTACACACAATGGTTGATCACCATGATATCTACAACACTTTGATCTCGGAAGCAACCACGGTGAGGGACACCGTGTTCATGCCAAGAGCATCACCATCAAGAGTCACAAGGAAGTCAAAAGTGATCTATAGGGATCCTTTTCAAATGGAGCTTTCGGAAATGTATGGGTTGTATAAGAAATGGGAAGTTGTGATAAGAGAAAATGTGGTATGCCTAGTAGGAAACAAGTACCACCCCAACGCATGTCTAAGCTTCATGATATATTACCTAGTGACCAATACTCGGTTTAACCTTGCCTACTACATGGTCAAGAGGATGGCAAGTGTGAGAAGCATGGACAAGATGGTACTTCCGTATGCAATGCTTCTAACCCGTCTTGCCAAATTCATCTTTTCATTAGACCCCTCTCCACAATCCCTTGATCATAACTTTTTCAATAAAGTCATGGTTCCACTAACCGAGGGTAGAACAACAAGGTTTATGGTGGAAGGCAAGAGGCCACATCCACCCACGGATTCCTCGGACAAAAGGGAGAGACAAGGAGAAGATGAAGGGAGTAGTAGCAACCCACTCGAGAATATTGATCTTGACCCCTTGGACTACATTAACCAATTACCAAACATCCCTAATGAATCACCCGAATGGCAACAAACCAAGGGAATCTTCAAATGCTTCGCTAATTTCTTGAGGAAGAAGAAGTGAAGATGGTTTGATAAAGAGTGGAGGACGGGTGAAGAAGTGAAGGAGGAAAAGAAAGGTAAAGTCTTAGGACTCAAGTGCATGATGAACAATTTCAAACAATGGTTTGTAAACAATTTAAACTATGCTTGTAGTATGTAGGTATTGCCATATCTTAGCACTAAACATCCTAACTTAGGTATTTGGAAAATGAGATTTTACGACCTCTTGGTGTGGTCGTCGTCACTCATTCTAGGAATTTCAGCTTTTCTTACTTTGATATAAATTATATTAGTTGTGTTCTTGCATTTAGTCCCCATAGAATCAACTAGGAAAAGCATTTACTATAAAGTGCAAAGTTGCACATTTCCTGAAAGCTCTCTGATCTGCAGTTGGCGGATCCTAGATTTTGAACTAGTCGGATCCCTCCCATAAGGGAACCGTGGGATCCGTATGCACCTGATGTGCAAAACAGATTTGGCTACATCATAATAGTCCACTAGATCACCTGAAACAAGTCAAACATAATACACTAGAGCCAACTAAGTCTTCCGCTAATATTTGAAAACCTCACTCTTATCAATGGCTTATCTAGGATATATTTTCGAAATATCTCTTTTATTTATCAACTAGTCAAAACTCACCATAATTCTGCTCCAACACTCACACATAATCTATCACATTTGATAACACTTAGTTTGGCCTACCCTTCAATTTTAGCAAATTGATCTCAATCACCTTTGACTCAAAATTAGGACCAAAAACTAGTTTTTCATTTCTTTTTATTTTTAAAGATTTTAGTAAATTTATCCTAGGACATCATCTGACTTTTAGGACTTGGTATCACCATTTCTCCACAACAAATTAAAAGAATCCTTGTCAAACATATGGTTAGACTAACCAATGTCAATGTTCTTGGCCAAAACCATCATTAAGCACCATTACTTGTTATGGTTGAGGATTTGAGATATCCAACAGCTAAAGACTTCTAAATTAAGTCAAAACCTCGAAATCCATTAATGATAAACCTTACAAAAGCATAATGACTTCACTTAAAACACAATCGATAGCGGGATCACGGTCTATAACCGGCGGATCCTGGCGATTGGGATCCGCGGGATCCGTACATGTAGAAATAATAAATCAGCCTCCTTATTCAAATTCAAGTTACCTTTTGGTTCTCTAACCACTTTTAGCATTCATTAATTACCCTCCTAGAGTTGATCAAAACCTCAAGAGCATGCTTAATCCTCTAAGTGGCCAAGGATTTAATTTCCGAATTCAAATTATCCTTTATAAACCAAACAACCTTAGGACTAAGTCACCACTCTCAATCACATCTCAAAAATCAGCAACTAAAGAAGCTCTTACAAGCACCATCATCACTATGACTAAGGCTCTTAGCAACAACCCTTCAACCATAGGATCATCCAAGAGAAAAGGTCAAATGATCCATGAAATCTCATCCACCGAAACATCTCCCATTAGAGATAGTGAAGCTAGAATCTCACCTCATCAAACTCATCCAAAGGCTAAGAGAATCGCAAGGATTAGCATTAAACCTTTCGGACTAGAAAAAGGGTCATTTAGTTCAAAACCAAACATGGCTAGTTCTAGCAAGCCATCAAAACCATCATTCATTAAGCATGGACTACAATCCTTGAATGAGCCTCTTCCTCACCCGAACATCCACTCATTAGATCATTCACCACCAAGAACCTCCCATTCATCAACCTTTTCATTAAATAGGGAACCACCCACAACACCAACTAGCCCATCATGGGAGACAAGGAATAACCTTGATCATATGGAAGAAGTTCCATTACCACCTAATTTTTAGAACATCTTCCTACTTCTCAAAATGAAGACCCACAAGCACACATAGAGCCTCCTCAGTATCCATTTCCTTGGTCCAAACCAAGACAATAATTGTCCAAATTGTCTAAACACTCAAGGACTTGTTCAAGAAGTACGAAATGAGATACATTTCATGTTTAATCATCTTCTTTCAAAGTTGGATCAAATCTACAAGTCCACTCATCCCTAGACTCAAGCACATTGTAGCATTTTAAGTCTAGTATCTAGTTAGTATTTAGTGGTACTTGTATGTCCTAGTTCATTCTCTTAGTTTTAGAGATTTGGTTGGGTATCTCTTGTTTTATTGAATGAACACTTATTTGCTATATTTTGTGCGTTGTGCTTTGTATTTCTCATATATATATATATATATATATATATATATATATATATATATATATATATATATATATATATATATATATATATATATATATATATCCTCATAGTATCATTGTTTGACACATCTTCATTCTTGAAGAAAGCGTCAGCGAACGGTAGGATCCTCCATTATGCCTAGACGGATCCCTCCAAGAAGGGAACCGTGGGATCCATGGTACAGAAGCACAAAATTGTACTAACTTGAGTTTTATTTGCAGGAAATTATGCACTATACTCTTGTTTTCTAACCTTTGCTTTGTAGATTTTCAAAATAACACATGAAGATGTTGACACCATAAAGCTAGGGGGAGCTTTGTGTCAAACGATAACGCAAAACATTTGCAACATTAATCCGTTTTGGATTATTCTTCATGATACCCCATTGCATCTTTGCAATCTTCAAAGGGGAGCACGTTTTCGTCACTTAGACGAACCATTTCCAAACTTAATTGCAAACACAATTAGCTTATTTTACGTCATGTCCTTGACACCCTTACAAAGGGATGGACTCGTCAAGAGGGAGTTAAGACGAGTACCATTCCCGTCACTTGCTCTATTTACATTTTTCTTTACATACTTTTTCTTATAAAAGTTGTGTTAGTTTCTTTTAACACTTTTTGTTTCGACCAAAAGGGGGAGAAGAAAGTAAAAACTACAAATTCAAAGTTTTACGAATTTTATATTTTCCTTAAAATAATTTTATGTTTTGTCATTAACAAAATGGGGGAGATTGTTAATACAAATAAGCCATAAAAACGTTTATTTATATTTTACGATCTTCTAATGTTTTGTCGATAACAAACGTAAAATCATTTTAACGAAACAAATAAAGTACGTAAATAGTTTGAGTTAATAGTTCCTAACACACTTACGATTTCACATAAAACACTTTAACAAGCTTAAGTGATTTTATGATTTAGATATATATATATGTACAACAACTAATGTTTACATATCGGGTTAGCACATACTTAAACTAAGTATACTAAAATGGGTAAAAGCATGTAAATACTAAAATGGGTAAAAACATGTAAATACTAAAATGGGTAAAAACTAGCAAATGGTTTTGATCCATAACCCATGGTTTTATATATACCACTTAACCAAGTTCAATGTATCCTTAAGGTACATTGTATCTAGAAAGAAAACCATGGATCAACCCATAACCCATGACCCATGACCCATAACCAAAAATACCCATGGGCAAAGAGGAGCGTTCCACGAATCCCTAGCTTTGTGCTATCCGGTTCCCAAGTGGAAGGGATCCGTGGGATCCGGGGAACAGTCGAGAATTTTCTCTATAGATAGAGAGCCATTTCTTCCTTTCTACTCCTCCTTTTACACACATATTTCCCCCAAGTATTCTAACCTTCTAACCTCATATCCAAGTGATCTATGTAGTTTGTCTTATGTTTTTGTATGATATTTGAAGACGTGCAAGCTCAAGTCCATGAGTTGCCATGCTTCGTCATCATCAAGACAACGAAGGTTCTCTTGTTGATAGATCTACCTTTCTCCATAGATGTTGGGTTGAAGGCATATTAGTCAAGAATGCCAAAAGTGTCAAGATGAAAGCATTAGTGAAAGGTGCTCATCATCCATGTCAAAGCATTAGTGAAGAATGCTAAAAGTGTCAATACGAAGGCATTAGTGAAAGGTGCCAAGCGTTGTGTCAAAGGCATTAGTGAAGGATGCCGAAGAACCAAATCAAGTGGCATTTTGGAAGAATGCTTAGGTCGTATAATCGATGAGGTGCATCATTATACACATAAGTATTTGTTTATTTACAAGGATGGTTGATGAGTGTGTAAATACTCATCATTTTTGGGTCAATCTAAACTGCAAAACGTTTAAAAATGCTCAGAAATGCATCAAAATACTGAAAATATCTCAAAATGTCATTTTATATGTTTCAGATGCAAAATGTTTAAAATCTGATGAAAAATGAGCAAAAGTTGCATAATTGGCAGTTTCAGTCCCCCAAGTTTCTAAAATTGTCAAAAATAGTCCACGAGTCAAAATTTCAAAGAAAAGTCACCAAAGGTCCTTTTAAAATCATAACTTGTCAAATTTAGTCCTTTGGTGAAAAATGTCAAAAGTTTGAGAAAATTACAAAAATGGTCCTCCAAGTTTGAAATTTGGCAGAATTGGCCCCTGGAAAATTGGAAAATGACAGATTTGGTCCCTGTACTTTTGAAGCTTGTCAAGTATTAGTCCCTTGGAACAAATTTGCAGAAATGGCAGCATTGGTCCCTTAACTTTCAGATTTTACAAACAAACCCTTGTATTAATAAACCCTTTAAACCTTTTGGCCTGCCTAGCATTTTGGACCCCTGTCTTTTTACCAATTTTGGACCCCTTGATATTTAATAACTGCCCAGTCAAAACAAGTCAAACAGGCACCCCACTTGGCGCCTTTTCTGCTCCTTCCTCACCACCTGCTTTCTGCAAAAGTTCTGCTAACACTCCAACCCCCCTCCTCACCTTATCCCTTCACATGTTCCCCCTCCAAACACTACATCCAAGAAACAATAATTCTTCCCTCACCAAACACTCTATCTCATTCCAACTGTTAAAACTCCATTTCTCGCCAAAAATGGAATGAAGGCCATGATCACATTTTCTCATCCAAGGGTCAGAAAAATGGTGGGATTAATCAGAGATGAGAGAGAGAAGCATTTGGACTATAAAAAGAAGGAAGAAAGAAGCAAGAAGGCAGTTAGTTAGTTTTTAAAATTCCTTTGTATGTCGTTTTTATGTAGTTAGCTTAATTAATGTTTTAAGATGTAAAATTTAAGCTCCAATGTAATAAACATATGCCACTCAATCTTTATAAACTCATTTCAAGTACTAATTTAAGGTTTTACTTCAGTTTCAAAATATCAGGTTTACTGTTGAAAAATTAAGTTTCAAAGTCTTGTGATAAAGCTTCTAATAGCTTAACTCTAAGCTAAAACATGTTTATTTGAGCTTATTATAGCTTTTTACAAGCTTTGGAATCATTTTTAAGTAGCTTTGTTCCATGGTCAATAAAAGTCAACGGTGAAGAAAAAATGGGTCAAACAGGTTTGGAATTGGTATGTGGGTGATGCAGCTTGGATTTGGGTTGGAAATGGCTCAGTTTAGTGGTATTGGGGTTTGGTTTTAAGCTACACACCACCGGGCACATGCAGTGATTTGCTCATTTTCAATTTCAAGTCGGTTGCATGTTTTGTGTGTAATTGTATTTGAAGTTATAAATAGTTAAATCTGTTTGATTAGTTGCTATTAGGTTGGTTTAATCCATATTTAGTGTGCTTTAGCTTAAGAAATGGTTATCTCATTGTTTATTACAAATCACCATAGTAGGTGTGTTTGGAATTGTTGTTTCATCTGTGATATAGGTTAGTGTAGTGGTGGATAATTGTTGCTCTAGGTTTGTTTAACTCATATGCACTCATTTCATCAATAACTTGCACCTTATAACATCAAAAGTCAAATTTGCTTTTCATCATCTTTAATTCCTAAGCGTTGGATTTTTAACAAATCTAATTCTTGTTTTGTGTTTAGAAACTTAGATTTAGATTGCTTTAGTCTTATTTCTTCCATTACCAGCTATATCGGTCCTTAAATCATGATCAAAACTCAGTTTAGTCAACTGTCCATGTTCTTATTGATAAGGTTTTAAAAAGTACCTTTTGAGGGTCATTTAAGCCCTTATTCGATCACTTTGTATCCGTTATTGCTTAATATCGTTCCTTTTCACTTTTAGGTCTCTTGAAGGCAAAATCTTGGAATGATGCTTATTTGACGAAAAGGCGCGAATATCTGAAGAAAATGGCCAAAGTCATAATCGAGACACTCAAAGTCTTTGAAACATAAAGCGCGAGGCCATCACTGCATATCTGCGACGCTTGTCGGGAAGGCATTTTATGACGGCTCGAGCGAAATTGCATGTTTTCAAGGGACGACGTCGGTTCTAAAGGAATAGGCCGTCGCTACTCGACGGCCCTAGATGCGGCCAAGGCGGCGTCGGAATGAAGGGACGGCGTCCACGGTCATAAGGTGGCGTCGTCGCGAGGTTTACGTGGCCAAGACGAAACCCTAATGGCGGCGACACGGCGTCCACGAAACATAAGGTGGCGCCGTCGCGGATGTAATCTTATATATAGAATCCGAATTTTTCGGTTTAGTGTGTAGTCTTTTGGAGTAAAACCTAAACCGAACCAAGGCTTTCTTGTGCGATATTTTAGGGTTCTAAACCCTATTATACATCAAGATAAGTATTTACTTCATTAATTTAATTATGTCTTTGATTATTTGTGTGTATGCTTGCATGTTCTCCATGTCCGCTAATTTATTTGTGTGTTTGCTTAGGAATATGAAACTTAATTAATGAATATTGATTGGTTGATACTTATCTTAGTTGACTAATGATCTAGAGTGCGCTAGATTATTCGTTGTGTACTTAATGCTTGACTTTTCTTTGTGAACTTTAGAATATAATTATCTAGGTAATTATAGGATAAAGTATTCGAGGACAACCGTAGAGTAGGCGTCTATAAATCACTAGAGGATTTGTAAACAAGACCCTTTGGTAATTTCAAAGAGTTAGGGAAACAAGCACGCCCTATACCCTTAGAATCACAACGCAACTAGGAATAAGGATGTGACAAATCAACCATCAATAGGAGATAATTAAGGAGTAGTAAAACCTAAGTAAACACATCTTTAAACTATCATACAGTACACATCAATTAGACATAGACTATCACAACCTTAGCTTAGATAATTAGATAATAGTAGAGTAATAGGTAGCAATACCAACCCCCAAATCCAATACCCGAGATTCGTACCTTTTCAATTTCTAAAAAACATAAAAGATAAAAAATAATCTTCCTCAACCTCAACCTTAGCGTAGTAACTTCTCACTAGCATTCCTATTCCCTAGAGAACGATATCAATACCCGTGGCTTACCCTAATTACTACACTACAACGATTAGGTTCAACGCCTAGGGTGTTATAAAACTTGCTCAAGAAAAGGAAGTTTCCTTGACCCCGAACGGCGTGTGGCGTTATCAAGTTTTTGCGCCACGCCGGGAATAGAATAGCTAGTTAGTAGTCCACCTCGTTTAGGTTTCTTTGTTGATTCATATCAAGTAAACTTTTTCTCATTTTAGCTTTCTCTTAGTCTATCCCCTTCTTCGTGACCTTTGTTCGTAACACCCATCACTTTTCACCATGGAAGGTGACAACCAACCACCACTCATCAACCCACCACCAAACAACCCGCCAAGAGCCCGTACTCTTGGTGAGTACTCGAGACCAAACCACCTAGGTTATAGGAACACCATTGAGCTTCCCGACCAAGCCCAAACTACGGCCTGCGATCCGACACCATCCGGTTGGTGCAAACGGATGTGCATTCCATGGACTTCGTTCAAGATCCAAATCGACATCCGAGGATTTCTCAAAATTGTCGATTCCATCGACCTTGATGCTACTACTCGGGAGACCACGCGCCACGCCTCTTTCAATTCTCTCTACGGGACCAAGCTAGTAATTGGCTTGAGCGACTTCCCTGGCTCCATCTCAAGTTGGGATGATCTTACTTCTCGCTTCCTTGCTCAATTTTTCCCACCGGGAGAACCACTAAGCTTAGACGAGAAATCTTAACGTTTCAAAGAACTCCAAGGTGAATCACTTTACAAAGCGTGGACTCGATTCAAGGATCTACTCCGTAGACTTCCCATCATGGCATCGATCTTTGGCTTCAAATCCAAATCTTCTATGATCATACCGACTTCATCACCGACGATCCATTGATCGGGCGCGGTGGAAGGCTCGGCGACTTCAATGCGAGAAATCTTGGGACATTATAGAAAGCTTGCGATCAAAGCTACGAAGATTGGAATGATTCTCCGAGACTCCGATTAACGTAATCAACGCCATATCAACCCGTCCAAATCCTCCGACACCCTCGAGGAACAAATGAGCTCCATTGAGAGAGGATTGATTTTCTTATGGAAAGGCGAAAAGAGCCCCATACAAATTCCTCGAGAGGCCGTCAAATTCGCCAACTCTACCTACCACCCCACACCTCCTTCTTGAGTCTCCAAGTCGTGATCAAAACCCAACTTCCGAAGGCGCCTCGTTCTACTTCCCAATACCACTCTCACCAAGCTTCAAGGAACAAATGAGGAGTACATGGCAGCTCATACGGAAAGATTAGCTGTTTGAAGAGGAGGTTTATAAGCGAGAGAGGAGATGCAAGCAAAGATGACGGAAATGATGAATTTGTAATTGAGTTTACCAAAACAAAGGTTCCCAAAAGGTGCTCGTGAAGCAACGATTGCCCTCCCACTTCATTTGTCAACGCTGTTTCCATTATGCCCGAGAATGCAAAGGTTGAGACGCAAAACCGAGGAAAGTAATAAGGAGGAGTTTGCATGACGACGAGCCTGAGACCATTGAATACTACCTTAAGCACGAAATCAACAAGAAAACCATTGCAAACCAAGTAAACAACTTTAGGTACAATGAAGTTCTCAAGGAAGCCCTTGATGAAAAAATGACTGAAGAAGAGTATGACGCCCTACCTATGGGACCCCTGTATGAGTTAGTTATAAAAAAACCTCTAACAAGGAAACGTAACACCACAGGGAATTTCGTAATACCAGTTAGCATAGGTGACATTGATAATATAAATGCCTTGGCCGATCAGGGGACTGATGTGAACATAATGCCATTATCAATCTATAATAAGTTAACTAAGGAGAAACCAGCCAGTACCGACCTTAGACTCTCCTTAGCTAATCACACTTATGTTCACCCCCGTAGGAGTCGCAATAGATGTTCTAATTGAGGTGGCTAACATTGTTTATCCGGTAGATTTCGTGATCGTTGATTTTGAAGAAGACAAAACATACCCCTCATTCTTGGAACACCGTTTCTAGCTACCGCCAAGGCAACCATCAAATGCGGAGAGGCGTCATGATACTCAAAAGCGGAAAAGGGTATGCTAGGATACCCATCATCCCAAGGTATCCTCTTAAAATCATGGAAATGATTACAAAGGGAATCGGAAAACCCTAGCCATAATATTAAGAAAAGATGAATGATCGGGAAAAGGGCTTAGAGACTTCATGGTCCAAGGATTGTATGCAACAGTGTGGAAACCCGATAATAAGTTAGAAGCAACCCCACCTCGGTACCCAAGGCACAAAGGACCCTAAGAAATTTCTAAAAGGAGAAAAGTACTTACATAAATCAAGGAAAAGGGCAATACAAGGAAAGAACAACCCAAGATGGTTTGGGCTTTTCACGCTTAAGAGACCAACTTAAACGAAACCGTCACCATAATTGACAAAGAATGGCACGGAATCACGGTGAACATACAACGCTCTCGCCGCTCGATGAAGAGAAATGAATGACGAAAAGAGCGGTGATGCAAAAACGTAGGAGTAGGACTACGAGTCTAGCTACAAGACTCTTAAATAAAGAAAAGCGCTTCGTGGGAGGCAACCCATGCTTAATTGTTTGCTTGTTAGTGTCATATATCTTTTATTAATCGTTTGTCCTCATGTTTAAATTTGTAAAAATGCTTTATTTTGTTTTTAACCTCGTCTTAATTACATATAAAAGTATTTTACATAAAGGATAAGTGTAGGGAGGATTACACACGTTTTCATAAGAAACGTGAACATGAGAATAACAATTAATTAAAAGATATATATGTTTGTTTGTTCGAGTCAAATGCTTGTATCGAGTCATAATGGATGTTTTTGCGAAATTTTTCCAGATTCTAAAGATGTAAATTTTCCGTAATTTTTTCCGAAAATTGCGAGACCGCTTTTGTCGGGATAACTGACGCGTCAGATTGAAACTGACGGCGTCGGGAAGGAATAAAACATCACTTACTTTTTCTCGTTTTCGAGCTACTTGTAAAATTTTGGAATTTTCGGATCTTAACTTTCAAAACAAACTCGTAAACATCCATTCCACAAGCATTATATCCTAGTTTAAATCGAGTCTTATGTATATTATTACCACGATTTTACGCGAAGGTTTCGTTTGTTTTCTTCTAGTGTGCAAGTTTAGTTTGTCAGAAGAAGTTACACAAGTTTGGAAGGAGCCTTCACGCAAAAAAAAACTCTTCTTGGAAAAGATTTAACCACCACTTTTCACGGATCCTACCGAGCTAATCGGGGAGTATTAGTTTCTTTCGTTTTAATTACCTTCTATTATCATAACTTTGATACTTTAGGGAACATTGGGGACAATGTTCGGTTTAAGTGTAGGGAGGAAAATAAAACGGAACTTTGAAACTATGCTTATCCTTGACTGCTTGCTTTGTCCAAGTGTATTTGTGTAATAAACCATGAGAAAATGTAGGTTAGGGTAATTTTAGCCAAATTTAAAATTTTTTCATGACATATAGGAGTGGGCCATTAGTCTTAACAAAAGCGTCTCATGGATAGGAAGTTGCATGACTAGCACAAAACCCTTTACCACCTAAATTCCACCCAAAATGTGAGGATCGCCTTAGATTAGTAGGAATTAAAGCATTCATCTTTAATGCTTAGAGTGTGAACCGGTAGTATATTAGATTCTAGAACTTGTTTTGTGATGCATTCCGAGATCGCTAGTGAGACTACACTTGTGTAGTTAGGAATAACTAAATGATAAGAGGCATTAGGATAAACCCTTGTTTGATACTGTAATATAATTACTTCTTCCACCTCGGTTGAGTAATTCCCCACACCCTTTGCGTTGTACTCATCTTTAGTACACGATACCCCTAGTTAACCCCTCGAGCCTATCCTTTTCGCGGTTCTCGTGATGTTTCGGTTTTCCGAATATCAATGAAGAGAATTGTTTACACCCCACCCCAAATATACACCCAAATCGCTTTAGCCTACCCTTTATTGCACTCACTTTTAGTGCAATTTATGTTATCACCCAAAACCCTTAGTTCAATTATCCGGTTGCTTGCATGAGTTGCTAAGTCGAGTCATATCCTTTGTATACAGCTTTTGGGATGATTGGGATTCATGGGAAAAGTTAAAGTTTATGAAATATAGGAAGAGAACGTTAAACTCAAATTCCCTTTGTTTGCATAATAATGTACTCCAAGTATTTTGATCTTTTCAATTCGGGTCAAATTAGTGTTAGAGTAATAAAAACTCAAGTGTAGGGATGTGTCTATAAATCCCTATCATTTTGATGTACCGTAGAGGATGGTAGAGTAAAAGTGTATGAAAAAATAAATAAATAAATAAATAAATAAATAAATAAATAAAATAAAATTCAAAAAAAAAAAAAAAAAAAAAAAAAAAAAAAAAAAAAACACCATACTGCTACCATCCTACATCTATCTTTTAAATTATGTTTTTATTTTCGTTGCCTAGAGTTTTAGAGTGTCGAGTCTTGGCTTAGCAACGCCATTCTTCGTATACTTGCAACATAGAGATTTTGACTATCCACCACTAAATAGCCTATCCCACCAAACCCTTCATTTCCCTACCGTAAGCCTAACATTACAACCCTTTAAAAGACCTCTTTGATAGTCTTTCCTAGGTGCTTACGCCAAAGCGATACTTAAGGTTTGATCTATTCTCAAGCCTATGGTAATCTATGTACTAGGACCGGTTAATGAGTGTTTATCTTCCATTTCCGATTTGTTATATTTCATATATACACCCGAGAGATGTGAGTATCCAAACACCCCATGTGAGGTGCTAGTATGTATTCGTTCTTGTTATGACTTTTATGGGCTTATATGTGTTGTGGAACGTTTTGAATGGATGCTTCATGACCCCTAACTTATAAATTAATTGGCTAAAAGCACATTTGCTTGAGGACAAGCAAATACCAAGTGTAGGGATATTTGATAAGGTTTTAAAAGGTACCTTTTGAGGGTCATTTAAGCCCTTATTCGATCACTTTTGTATCCGTTATTGCTTAATATCGTTCCTTTTCACTTTTTAGGTCTCTTGAAGGCAAAATCTTGGAATGATGCTTATTTGGACGAAAAGGCGCGAATATCTGAAGAAAATGGCCAAAGTCGAATCGAGACACTCAAAGTCGCTGAAACATAAGGCGGCGGCATCGCATATCTGCGACGCCGTCGGGAAGGCATTTTATGACGGCTCGAGCGAAATTGCATGTTTTCAAGGGACGACGTCGGGTTCTAAAGGAATAGGCCGTCGCTACTCGGACGGCCTAGATGCGGCCAAGACGGCGTCGGAAGGGACGGCGTTACGGTCATAAGGTGATGCCGTCGCGAGGTTTACGTGGCCAAGACGAAACCCTAATGGCGACGACGGCGTCCACGAAACATAAGGTGACGCCGTCGCAGATGTAATCTTATATATAGAATCCGAATTTTTCGGTTTTAGTGTGTAGTCTTTTGGAGTAAAACCTAAAACCGAACCAAGGCTTTCTTGTGCAGTATTTTAGGGTTCTAAACCCTATTATACATCAAGATAAGTATTTACTTCATTAATTTAATTATGTCTTTGATTATTTGTGTGTATGCTTGCATGTTCTCCATGTCCCGCTAATTTATTTGTGTGTTTGCTTAGGGAATATGAAACTTAATTATTGAATATTGATTGGTTGATACTTATCTTATTTGACTAATGATCTAGAGTGCGCTAGATTATTCGTTGTACTTAATGCTTGACTTTTCTTTGTGAACTTTAGAATATAATTATCTAGGTAATTATAGGATAAAGTATTCAAGGACAACCGTAGAGTAGGCGCCTATAAATCACTAGAGGATTTGTAAACAAGACCCTTTGGTAATTTCAAAGAGTTAGGAAACAAGCACGCCTATAGCCTTAGAATCACAACGCAACTAGGAATAAGGACGTGACAAATCAACCATCAATAGGAGATAATTAAGGAGTAGTAAAACCTAAGTAAACACATCTTTAAACTATCATACGAGTACACATCAATTAGACATAGACTATCACAACCTTAGCTTAGATAATTAGATAATAGTAGAGTAATAGGTAGCAATACCAACCCCCAAATCCAATACCGAGATTCGTACCTTTTCAATTTCTAAAAACATAAAAGATAAAAAAATAATCTTCCTCAACCTCAACCTTAGCGTAGTAACTTCTCACTAGCATTCCTATTCCCCAGAGAACGATATCAATACCCGTGGCTTACCCTAATTACTACACTACAACGATTAGGTTCACCGCCTAGGTGTTATAAAACTTGCTCGAAGAAAAGGAAGTTTCCTTGACCCCGAACGACGCGTGTAGCGTTATCACTTATCAAAAGTCAAATTGTGCAAAGCTCGGCCACCACTCTAGCGGGATTTTCATGCACTCGGTTCTAGGTCAATGCAAGTGAAAATTGTATGTTTAAAACCTCACCGGTCTTGTTTCTTATTAGCAATTTCTCGATTTTTACCAAATTTTAGCGACTTCAAAGAGCTTATCAAATGAGTTTAGATGCCTGCAGTGGCATCAAGCCTGCACAGGAAATCTGCAGGTTTTGCAGACCTTGCACAAGTCTCATTTGAGCTTGTCTAGGTATGTAATTTGGTTTATAAGCTCTCATCAGGTCTTCTTTAGGATCTAGCTTTTAGCTTTTAGTTTCCAGCTTATTCAGGTGCTTATTAATCAGCTGCAAGTTGACACCCTCTCATCTGTTTTTAGCTTAAACCTCAATTCATCAAATCTTGGTAAATTGTATTCCAGAGGTTGAGGCTTGTTAATACTAGTTGCATTTGGTCATTTTTAGATCATATTAGTTCCTGTTTCAGTTGGGTGCCTTTTGGTGAGCTTTTGGCTTATCCAAGTGCTTATTTATAAGCACTTGGCACATCAGATCCTTATTCCTCCATATAACCCCATGTTTTTCCATTTTTCCTAGCTTCCTTATATCATTTTAGAGTTTTCCTGAAATTTTCAGATTTTTCCAAGTTGATTTGCTATTTTTCTTAATTTAAATTAGTTTTTATGCATTTTTAATTAGCTTTAAATACAAATAATTAAGAAAAGTCTCAAAAAAATAATTTTTCATTTTTCTTAAGTTTAGATAAATATAAAAAGACAAAAAAATATTTTTCTAGATTTTTCTTAGTTAAATTTGTATTTTTAAATAATTTAATTAGTTTTTAATAGTTTAAAATTCCTAGAAAATAGAAAAATAATCAGAAAAATACAAAAATAGTTTTGAAAATTCTAGTTTGATATTTTAGATTTTTCTAAGTCATAATTTTATTTTTCTAGCTTTATTTCCTATTTTCTTGCATTTTAGGTAATTACTTAATAGTTAAAAATAGTTTTTAATTAATAATAATTAGATAAATAGTTATAAAAATAATTTTCTTTTTCTAAATATTTTCTTTTATCATTAGGATTGTAAAAATGTCATTTTCATATTTTTAGGACTTTTATTTCTCAGATATCACTTTCTATTTTGTTCGTTTACATAATTTTATTTAAACGTAAGTTTTTAGTTTTAAGTTTTAAACGTTCATCAATTTTAAAAATAGTGATAGCGTTTATTTAATATTTTTAATCTTTTTAATTTCCTTTAATTTGCATTTAAGCCGTTGTAATTTGTTGGCTTTTTCTGTAGTTATAATATTCAAATGTCCTTTTCCCGTTCAAATCTCGCGATCACTAAACGTTTGATAATCCATTGCATAGCTCGCTGGGACATAACGACTCGGGGAAACACTATACTCCCGAGATCTTCATTGCATTCGCTTCTGAGCGGTTTAAGCTTGTTACGATTCCGCCATTCACAAGTGGCGGGCTTGTGTGATTTAGCTTGACTGTTCGGGGCGGCATCAAATTTTACGCGCCACGGGAGTCAGTGCGGCTTATCTTCCGCTCTAGCAGTTAGTGATTTGGATATTCACTCTTTGTTCATACCATCCATCTGTATATGTTTGTATTTTCTTATAAAATCAAAACCCAAAAGATTTTCTTTCTTATTTTTACAAAATGTTTATCCAAAATCCAAAAATATCCATCTTTACCTCTCACATCTTTGATTCTTCATCCCAACCCTCTCAGAACCTTTGATTCTTTCCTATGTCGATCCACACCATTTTGGTTGCCAATGGTGTGGTGGTCCTCATAATGGTGGGAATTGTCCGGTACTGTAGCATGGTAGAATCGGAGATGGGTCTGTCTTATAACCAAGCTCCCTATCCTTACCATGACACATCCGATTCATTCTACCACCACCACATCATGAGATATTGACATATCTGTGTGAGTTTTGTGGAGGTCCTCACCAAGGATTTGAGTGTCAATCCGAAACGCGTTTGTCTATGAACAGTTTTCGGTAACACTCGGGACTTTGGAAATTACCAAATTCCATATTATTCACATGTCCACCACAACAATCATTTTGTAGTGAGTCGTGGAGGTCCACACGTCACCGGATTGTCAAACGGGAATACATTTCCTTGTGACAATTTTGACACATCATTTCAAGACCAACCTCTGGTATCAAATGATTCAAGAAACTCCTCATGAAACTACGACGGACCTTCTACGAAGAGTCGGAGTTATTAAAAGAACTTAAGGAGGAGTCGGCTATGTCGCTTCAAAACTCTCGTGAGGAATCTATGGCGAAATTACTTGCAAAAGAGCGAGATGCTAGAAACGAAAAGAGTATGGAGGAATTACTTGTTGAAGAACAAGCGGCTAAAACACGTGCTATATTTCGCAATGTCGCTCTTCTCAATGAAGATGATGATGAAGTTACACTTGATATCCTTCAATTCTATAAAGATTCATCAAGTTCATCATTGATATCCCAGCGCTGAGATTCATTCTCAAACAACTCGCTATCACACCAAGATCCCACTCACTCTCCGAACATGGGGACGAGCATCTTGACACTTGTTCACGAAAGGAATAGGAAGAATTCATAAAGTCTAGTGTTGAGAACCTTATCCCAATCCGAGAGAGTCACGGGGAACTTCCGATCGATGTGATTCTTCTTCCCTCTTGAGTGTTCAAATGATCATTTGGAAACTTTCTCCGATTTTAGCGACGATTGTGCTTCCTTTGGAAACATCGAGTACGTTGAGGCATCACTTCCTCAATCTGATGTCGATCCCCTTCTTGAGGAGTTCTCCGGTGAACTCACTCACATCAATCCACTCTTTGATTTCGAAGCCGATCTGAGAGAAACTGAAAGTCGCATTGATAATGATCGTTCACTCACTTCTTACCCTAACAGTCCAATTGAGAATGTTGATCACTTTGTTCCCAAAACATTCAAAGCTACTTTCACTAATCCTCTATTTGAATTCGACTCTGAATTCACTTCAATTTCTGAGAATCCACTCTTTGATGATCAGATTGAGGATAGTGATGAGCCCACAATGGAACAAGAGTTCACAATTTCACCTCATGTGAATGATTCTCTTCATGAAGAGTTCTCCGGTGAACTCTCTCATGACATATCTCCTCCGGAACATGATCATTTCTACTTTGATCTTGAGGATGATATTGGCTCGGAGGAAGGTGTACTCTATCGTATGAGTTTGCTTATTGATAATAATACCCTCACCCTTCCTCCCGATACGTTTACATTTGAGGATGAAGAATGGATCTTGATTGTTATCAAAATCTTTCTTCCTTTCCTCAAATATCTTGTGATTTCTCTCCATCTTCACTCCTTCGGGAATGAAGACACTATCTTTGACCCCGCATTTTCATTTATCATTTTTGAGCGGTTCTATGTATATCTCATCGGTGTGGAACTTTCACATGCTTCAAATGTTTGTCCAAACATCTTGAATGAAAGTCCGATGGAGATTGTTTCTTCCACTTTGCTTCCCATGAACCAATGAATTGGGGTCGAGTCAAGCTAGCGACTCGGTAATCAAAAACAGTAGCTAAACATGGGTTTTCACCCGTGTGTACCACTCTAGTGTGGGGAGTTACCCATATATATATATATATATATATATATATATATATATATATATATATATATATATATATATATATATATATATATATATAAGTATTCTAAAAAAAAAAAAAAAAAAACTTTCAATAATGGCCGTAGTATTCCCTTTTACGTTCTTTGTTTCGCATAACCGCGGTACTTTGAATATTGAGGGCAATATTCATTTCTAAGTGTGGGGGATTCTCACGAATTTTGTTATATGTATTATACCACCCAATTCCCGCTTTTGGCAAAAATTTTTTGGAGTAAGTGTTTTGCACTTTCTCATTTGGTTATCGATCCGCCTTGTCTAATAAACAAAAGGATTGGCTAATCCAGAGCAAACGGCTCTTGGTAAAGATTTCTCAAATCCGCTTATATGGCTTGCAATTTGCCCAAAATTGTATGGTTCTCACTCACCATATCCTAAAAGTGAATAGTTGGCTAGCCCGCAAGTTTATGGCTTGTGGTAAAGCGTGGAAAACCATAATTGGTAATCACTCACCAAAGATAATATTGATAATTTATCTAAGAGTTGGCTAGTCCGAAGCAAACGGCTTCGGTAAAGACAAATCAAATCCGTTGAAAGTGGTGGTTTGCTCAAAATCACATGGTTATCGATGTACCATGGTTCTTACTTGAACCGAAACATTTGGCTACTCCAAGTAATGGCTTTTGGTAAAGAGATTCAAATCCATTAAGTTTTTCTCAAAAGATTGCTAGGGACTAGCAATAGTTTAGTGTGGGGATTGATGAGTGTGTAAATACTCATTATTTTTGGGTCAATCTAAACGCAAAACGTTTAAAATGCTCGAAATGCATCAAAATCTTGAAAATATCTCAAAATGTCATTTATATGTTTCGGATGCAAAATGTTTAAAATCGATGAAAAATGAGCAAAAGTTGCATAATTGGCGCCTTCAGTCCCCAAGTTTCTAAAATTGTCAAAATAGTCCCCGAGTCAAAATTTCAAAGAAAAGTCACCAAAGGTCCTTTTAAAATCATAACTTGTCAAATTTAGTCCTTTGGTGAAAAATGTCAAAAGTTTGAGAAAATTACAAAATGGTCCTCCAAGTTTGAAATTTGGCGATTGGCCCTGGAAAATTGGAAAATGATGATTTGGTCCTCAGACTTTTGAAGCTTGTCAAGTATTAGTCCTTGGAACAAATTTGCGAAATGGCGCATTGGTCCCTTAACTTTCGATTTTACAAACAAACCCTTGTATTAATAAACCCTTTAAACCTTTTGGCCGCTAGCATTTTGGACCCTGTCTTTTTACCAATTTTGGACCCTTGATATTTAATAACCGCCAACAAAACAAGTCAAACAGCACCCACTTGGTGCCTTTTACGCTCCTTCCTCACCACCGCTTTACGCAAAGTTCGCTAACACTCCAACCCCTCCTCACCTTATCCTTCACATGTTCCCCTCCAAACACTACATCCAAGAAACAATAATTCTTCCTCACCAAACACTCTATCTCATTCCAATCATTAAAACTCCATTTCCGCCAAAATGGAATGAAGGGCAATGATCACATTTTCTCATCCAAGGGTCGAAAAAATGGTGGGATTAATCGAGAGATGAGAGAGAAGCATTTGGACTATAAAAAAGGAAGAAAGAAAGCAAGAAGCGCGATTAGTTAGTTTTAAAATTCCTTTGTATGTCGCTTTTATGTAGTTAGCTTAATTAATGTTTTAAAATGTAAAATTTAAGCTTCAATGTAATAAACATATGCCACTCAATCTTTATAAACTCATTTCAAGTACTAATTTAAGGTTTTACTTCAGTTTCAAAATCTCAGGTTTACTGTTGAAAAATTAAGTTTCAAAGTCTTGTGATAAAGCTTCTAATAGCTTAACTCTAAGCTAAAACATGTTTATTTGAGCTTATTATAGCTTTTTACAAGCTTTGGAATCATTTTTAAGTAGCTTTGTTCCATGGTCAATAAAAGTCAACAGTGAAGAAAAAAAGGGTCAAACAGGTTTGGAATTGGTATGTGGGTGATGCAGCTTGGATTTGGGTTGGAAATGGCTCAGTTTAGTGGTATTGGGGTTTGGTTTTAAGCTACACACCAGCTGGGCACATGTGAGTGATTTGCTCATTTTCAATTTCCAAGTCAGTTTGCATGTTTTGTGTGTAATTGTATTTGAAGTTATAAATAGTTAAATCCTGTTTGATTAGTTGCTATTAGGTTGGTTTAATCCATATTTAGTGTCTGCTTTAGCTTAAGAAATGGTTATCTCATTGTTTATTACAAAACAGTCATAGTAGGTGTGTTTGGAATTGTTGTTTCATCTGTGATATAGGTTAGTGTAGTGGTGGATAATTGTTGCTCTAGGTTTGTTTAACTCATATGCACTCATTTCTGTCAATAACTTGCACCTTATAACATCAAAAGTCAAATTTGCTTTTCATCTGTCTTTAATTCCTAACTGTTGGATTTTTAACAAATCTAATTCTTGTTTTGTGTTTAGAATACTTAGATTTAGATTGCTTTAGTCTTATTTATTCCATTACCAGCTATATCAGTCCTTAAATCATGATCAAAACTCAGTTTAGTCAACTGTCCATGTTCTTATCAAAAGTCAAATTGTGCAAAGCTCAGTTTTGGCCACTCTAGCAGGATTTTTCATGCACTCAGTTCTAGGTCAATGCAAGTGAAAATTGTATGTTTAAAAACCTCAGCTGGTCTTGTTTCTTATTAGCAATTTCTCAGATTTTTACCAAATTTTTAGCAGCTTCAAAAGAGCTTATCAAAATGAGCCTAGATGCCCTGTGCAGGGCATCAAGCCCCATGAAAAATCATAGTTTTGCAGACCTTGCACAAGTCTCATTTGAGCTTGTCTAGGTCTGTAATTTGGTTTATAAGCTCTCATCCAGGTCTTCTTTAGGATCTAGCTTTTAGCTTTTAGTTTCCAGCTTATTCAGGTGCTTATTAATCAGCTGCAAGTTGACACCCTCTCATCTGTTTTTAGCTTAAACCTCAATTCATCAAATCTTGGTAAATTGTATTCCAGAGGTTGAGGCTTGTTAATACTAGTTGCATTTGGTCATTTTTAGATCATAGTAGTTCCTGTTTCAGTTGGGTGCCTTTTGGTGAGCTTTTGGCTTATCCAAGTGCTTATTTATAAGCACTTGGCACATCGATCCTTATTCCTCCATATAACCCCATGTTTTTCCATTTTCCTAGCTTCCTTATATCATTTTAGAGTTTTCCTGAAATTTTCATAATTTTTAAGTTGATTTGCTATTTTCCCCCATTTAAATTAGTTTTATGCATTTTTAATTAGCTTTAAATACAAATAATTAAGAAAAGTCTCAAAAAATAATTTTTCATTTTTCTTAAGTTTAGATAAATATAAAAGACAAAAAATAATTTTCTAGATTTTCTTAGTTAAATTGGTATTTTTTAATAATTTAATTAGTTTTAATAGTTTAAAATTCATAGAAAATAGAAAATAATCGAAAAATACAAAAATAGTTTTGAAAATTCTAGTTTGATAATTTTCTAAGTCATAATTTTATTTTTCTAGCTTTATTTCCTATTTTCTTGCATTTTAGGTAATTACTTAATAGTTAAAAATAGTTATTAATTAATAATAATTAGATAAATAGTTATAAAATAATTTTCTTTTCTAAATATTTTCTTTTATCATTAGGATTGTAAAATGTCATTTTCATATTTTTAGGACTTTTATTTCTTTAGATATCACTTTCTATTTTGTTCGTCGCATAATTTTATTTAAACGTAAGTTTTTATTTTAAGTTTTAAACGTTCATCAATTTTAAAAATAGTGATAGCGTTTATTTAGTATTTTTTATCTTTTAATTTCCTTTAATTTGCATTTAAGCCGTTGTAATTTGTTGATTTTTACGTAGTTATAATAATTCAAATGTCCTTTTCCGTTCAAATCTCGCGATCACTAAACGTTGATAATCCATTGCATAGCTCATTGGGACATAACGACCGTTTGTAACCACCCGCATTTTTAGGTTACTTTTTATTTTCGAGAATTTACTATTCACTTTTACTATTCAGATTCACTATTCATCTCGTAAAATTTTTATTTCACATTCTCGTAAGATAAATTATTTTAGTAATGACCTGAGAGTTCGACCATCGTTAGATCATTTTCGCAAAAGTTATTAAGTAAACATCGTTTTAAAGTTTCGTTTTAGACGGTCCACCGTTTAAACATCACGCGCTTAACGAAAATCAACCCCGACAATTTTCCTCGCATCGGATAAATTTTAGATCATTCATGATTAATTTGAGAATTTTAAAAATTATTATTTTAATATTACCAAATAAGCCCAAATAGAAACAAAACTAAACTTACGTTTTAAACAATTCTACTTACATCCGGACTTAACGATTCTCCTGTGTTTCTAATATGTTTTGACACTTTTACATTTTTGGAAAAGTCAAACATATTTCCTCCTCCTTTGACCATAAAGGAATTAACCTTGTCGTTCTACATTTTGCTTAAATCGCGTAACTTTTAAACTTCACAAATAAGCGTAAAGTTATCCTGCGTATGACGAAAACCACATTTTAACATCTCATATCACTTTTAGACTAATTTTAGTCTACTCTAAATAAATTCACGGTCGTTTCCACGAAATTTCGTTCTTTTCGATAAACTGCGAATTACGCGTTTTGACCCGTATTTCCGACTTTAAGCGGCGTTTTGCACCCAATGAGACTTATCACCTATTTTATATTTTTAGATGGAGTATAATGATGAGTTTAATCATTCCTATAAGTTTCATATTTTTACGATACCGGTTTTACGTTTTATGGCTTCGGTTAGCGATTAACGGAACCAAAACTCACTCCGTAACCAAGATAATACCAAAACTAACCACAAAAGTCATCTTATCTCTTCCATGGCAGACCTTAGGGGAGTCATCATATTGGTGGCATCATCCTAACCTTGGTTCCTTTAGATCATTACAAGTGTCCTAACCTAACCATGGTTAATATTTAACCCAATATATGGTTAACCAAACTTACCCTCCTATAAATAGCAAGTGAATGACTTCCTAAAACCCTAAAACTCTTCTCTTGGTCGTTCATAACTTAAAACATACATATCTTCCATAATTTGTTCCATAAACTCCAAGTTTATGCAAAGAAGTTCAAAGATCAAGCTACTACATCAAATCTCTAGCAAGTTTAAGTGATCTTCTTGAGTTTAGATCCACTCAAGTCACTTAGTACTTCATCACCAACTCTTCAAGTTTGCAAGAGTTCCAAGGTGTGGAAAGCTAGCTCAATCCGAAATCTTCGCGATCAATCAAAGTCCGATCCTTACTAAGTTACTCCTTTCTTATTGAAAGCCAAAAGTTGTAAGCAACTTATCACCACCATCATCTCATCTTTATTATTCATAATCTTAACTATTTCATGCTATATATATAGTTACTATGTTGGATCATGATGTACAAAATCTTTAAAACAAGTTATAAGAACCTATATGTTAAACTTGGGTTAGTAAGTGTATAAATGATAAACTTTTGTACAAAGTTTCCACAAAATCGACCACATATAGATCGATACTTTACATATTCTTGTAGATAATATTAAAACAAAAACGTAGCAATTTGAATCACTCTAAACGGACACACGAGTCAAAAGTTATGACAAAAAGAAATTAGCGAAACTAAAACATGAATCGCCAAATAGCTTACTGCCTAAAATATGAAATTTTAGAGGCCCTTCTGGTCCGAATCATCAAAAGTTAAAACACGAAAGTTGTCCGAACGACGTTTTCCTTCAATAACAAAGAAGCTCGGACCTTGAAAACGCATAAATAGGCCAAAATCTTTCAAAACAGAAACTGCCGTAAATATAGTCTTACTACTATACTTTTGTCACAACTAAAAGCAAACCAAGAGGCCTAATGGCCATAAGCCAAGACCACGGCTACGGCTAAGGTCAAAGCTAAGTCTCAAGACCATGGTAGTCAAGACCAAAGTCACGGCAAGGCCATGGCTAAAGCCTTAAGGCTTGTTTACCCAAGACCGTTAACTAAGGTGATCATATTTATGAAACGACGAGAACTTGTAAAACTAGATACTTATTAAAACATGATAAACTTTATGTTATAACAATCTTCACTCAAAACATATGTTGTATCTACTAAGTGCTACAATAGTAGGGAGCTTCATGTGAGGGTTTCATTTGAGTAAAGCGTGTCGACGAGTTCTTTGATTTACGATTTAAAGTGTCCTAGCTCCTCGACGTTTACTACATGACCTCGAATTATGATGGCCCGAGCGGTAGTACGATATCTATAAACTAAACTCGTTTTCACAACTAGACCATTTCTATAAACTACATACACAAAAACCATGTACTACATCATGATCAACATAGAAATATATATAGAATGGTTTATGTTTTCCTAAACATTATTCCAAACCTAAGTCGCAACATCCTATTCTAGGTTGCTCATAGAAGTTCTCACGGCATATCCATCATTCTCATTATACATTTGATATCATTTACTCTAAGGTGAGTTCATAGCCCCACTTTCTATTACTTAAATTGTTTTACAAACCCTTGGGGAGATACATGCTTTATTTTAAACCGAACACATTGCTTTCAAATTCTATACTTATCTGATTATTTTACTTGCACTAAGTTACCGCATTTGCCAATCTTAAGTCCCTAAATCATGAATCATTAATCACGAGTGAAGTGGCGCGAATATTGTGGATAGATCTATCGGGATTGATTTAATCCCGTTTGTTTGACCGGGATCCGGTAAACAAACGCACTATATTTGAGTACATCGGGTAAAATGGCAAATTTTACCTACTTGGGGCATCGGTTACTATTATATGACAACAAGTTAACGCCTTGATTGCATGATGCTTAGTGAATAATAACTGCTTTTGTTTTCAAAACATTGGTGTGAGTCTAATTAACTCACACTACCAACATAATGTGTTCAACCATTTAACAAACTCTATGAATTTCACTCAACCTTTGTGTTGACAGTTTAAGCATGTATTTCAGTCCATAATGTCGGAAGTCGGCACGGAAGAGCAAGGACTAGATCAAGAAGGCTATAAATTTTATTATCATTCGAAAACATCAATTTAATGTATTTTGTAAACAATGGAACCATCTGGGACCTCATTTTGTAAACTCGATATTTATATAAATCGAATGATAAATCTTTTTAAACGACTCCATTAGAGATCGTTTTCTATTGTTATGATTTGTTGTGCCATGAAGTAACACCCGTTTGAATTCATTGCGTATCACGAAATTGGGGTGTTACAGATTGGTATCGAGCCATAGTTATAGAAAACGGGTCTAATTGAGACTTAAACTATAACTACTTTTACAAACAAAAACATTTTATAGCCTTCCGTTCTCCGTGCCTTCCATCCTCCGACGATTATGTGACTTTTAGGCATTTTAAGCTATACAAACATACTAGTATATTGATATATACACTTGACATAATTTCAATCATAAACAAAGTACTAAACATATCTGCGTATGCCTATTCTAAGGCATTACGGCACAATCATATTTTCCCAATCTCCCAATCATGCATCTACTCATGCATTTTAGGATTACGAAACTTTATCCAAGACATTGTAACCGACTACAATGGTCTTTCCTACTTCCAGACATTGTGAGATACAATGGTCTCATTCATTTTCAAGACACCGTGAGATACGGTGGTCTCTATTACATTCTCGAGACAATAAAATGTAAATACTACATGGTCTCATTTATTTCTCAAGACATTGTGGGTTACACAATGGTCTCTTCATCATTTCTCAAGACATTGTGGGTTACACAATGATCTCTATCATTTCTCAAGACATTGTGGGTTACACAATGGTCTCTTCATCATTTCTCAAGACATTATGAGTTATACAATGATCTCTCTATCACTTCTCAAGACATTGTGGGTTACACAATGATCTCTCCATCATTTCTTAGACATTGTGAGTTGCACAATGGTCTCTATTATTTCCTAGACATTGTGAGTTACACAATGGTCTCAACTATTTCTCAAATATTGTGAGTTGCACAATGGTCTCAACTACTCCTCGGATATTGTAAGTTATACAATAGTCTCTAAAAATTATCTTCTAAACATTATATGATATCGTTTTGCATGAAACCCGTCACAATCTATCAATTTCCCTAATGGAAATACAAGAAATAGGATTTCTAAAGGACAAAGTGACTCATCATCTACAAAAGTCAAGTTCAACAACTTTCTCTACATTCATCAAAATTCTCTTACGAAACCTTCATTGTTAAAGGTTCGTGATTCTAGCCAAGTATAGACTATTTTAGAATTACTTAAGATTTCCTTTCCACACGTATCTACCCATACTATCTTCTATGCAATGGAATGTGAAAACATAGGTTACAAGTCTTTTATGGCGGGACTTGCAACCTGGATGGTTTGATATCGCCTTTGCTTAGTGGACAATTTCTCAAAAGCTATGAACATATCACAAGTATACCTAATTTAGGTATTTGAAAAATTTATCGAACCTCGGCTAAATATAGCCTAATCACCTATATTTAACCTTGGGATAATGGATCATAGTCGATTAACTATGTTCGACTTAAATTTTTCAAACACCGAGAATAGTTATACAAGGGTTATATTCGGTTAATTTCCTACTTAAACTCGATAAACCACCATAATTCATTAAAAGATCTAGAGACACGATAGTGTTTTACCACTCAACAAGATCTTAACACTTATTTATACTACCTAATTTCATTCTTGAAAGTTTTCATTTATGAAATAATCCTAACTACTATCTTGGGATAGTCATCAAATCTTCTCGTCATTCCTTAGAAGTACTAGCTGATTAGGTTTCAAGGATATCATTCCGCCATAATCCTTTACTTCACTTTTGATTTTAAAACAAACTTGACATCTCTACCTAAGAATAATGGTAAACATACACTACACTCTTCTAATCGTCAACATATCACATCATTATCTCGAACCCCATTGAAATTCAAGATGTAAAACTTCACAATATCACGTTTCTTTCAAACACTAGTAGACATAAACACTATAAGATATATCTTTCATCCCGAAACCACCTAAGACATGATCAACTTTGGAAATGGTTTGGATAAACCACTTGCCACTAGCAAGACTTTCCTACAACGACAATTGTCACATTATTACAAACCATTTCACATCAACAATATCTTACACCTTTGATTAACAATAGTTACCCTAACAACAACAAAACTATTCCATTTTGAGGCACTATATAGACGAAAGTGTTAGTTAACCATTTCTTTGGACTAAGGTGTTTAGAGATCACCCACGAAACAACTAAGGAAACCATACAAATACAAATTAGGCTCCATGCCGCACACTATCACCAAAAACTCCATGTTAGAAATTAAGGTTTTATTGATAACCTCGATACAATAAGATATGATTCATTTTGAGAATCGGGAAAAGCCAAACTTTAGGTATATTGGACTCTATAAGATTTTAACAAAACCCTTTATGTTATCAATTTAAGCCACATGGTACATAATACATTCTATGACCAAAACTTGAGAACACAAAGATTAGAATTCGGCGATACATCCTCATTTCCTAGACAATTCAACATCGGGTAACACACATTGAATTCGGACGAATTCCATTAAGGGTGAGGCTGTAACCACCGCATTTTAGGTTACTTTTCATTTTCGAGAATTTACTATTCACTTTTACTATTCACATTTATTCACTATTCATCTCGTAAAATTTTTATTTCACATTCTCGTAAGATAAATTATTTTAGTAATGACCCGAGAGTTCGACCATCGTTAGATCATTTTCAAAAGTTATTAAGTAAACATCGTTTTAAAGTTTCGTTTTAGACGGTCCACCGTTTAAACATCACGCTTAACGAAAATCAACCCCGACAATTTTCCTCGCATCGGATAAATTTTAGATCATTCATGATTAATTTGAGAATTTTAAGAATTATTATTTTAATATTACCAAATAAGCCCAATAGAGAACAAAACTAAACTTACGTTTTAAACAATTCTACTTACATCCGGACTTAACGATTCTGCCTTGTGTTTCTAATATGTTTTGACACTTTTACATTTTTGGAAAAGTCAAACATATTTCCTCCTCCTTTGACCATAAAGGAATTAACCTTGTACGTTCTACATTTTGCTTAAATCGCGTAACTTTTAAACTTCACAAATAATCGTAAAGTTATCCTGCGTATGACGAAAACCACATTTTAACATCTCATATCACTTTTAGACTAATTTTAGTCTACTCTAAATAAATTCACGGTCGTTTCCACGAAATTTCGTTCTTTTCGATAAACTGCGAATTACGCGTTTTTGACCCGTATTTCCGACTTTAAGCGGCGTTTTGCACCCAATGAGACTTATCACCTATTTTATATTTTTAGATGGAGTATAATGATGAGTTTAATCATTCCTATAAGTTTCATATTTTTACGATACCGGTTTTACGTTTTATGGCTTCGGTTAGCGATTAACGGAACCAAAACTCACTCCGTAACCAAGATAATACCAAAACTAACCACAAAAGTCATCTTATCTCTTCCATGGCAGACCTTAGGGGAGTCATCATATTGGTGGCATCATCCTAACCTTGGTTCCTTTAGATCATTACAAGTGTCCTAACCTAACCATGGTTAATATTTAACCCAATATATGGTTAACCAAACTTACCCTCCTATAAATAGCAAGTGAATGACTTCCTAAAACCCTAAAACTCTTCTCTTGGTCGTTCATAACTTAAAACATACATATCTTCCATAATTTGTTCCATAAACTCCAAGTTTATGCAAAGAAGTTCAAAAGATCAAGCTACTACATCAAATCTCTAGCAAGTTTAAGTGATCTTCTTGAGTTTAGATCCACTCAAGTCACTTAGTACTTCATCACCAACTCTTCAAGTTTGCAAGAGTTCCAAGGTGTGGAAAGCTAGCTCAATCCGAAATCTTCGCGATCAATCAAAGTCCTATCCTTACTAAGTTACTCCTTTCTTATTGAAAGCCAAAAGTTGTAAGCAACTTATCACCACCATCATCTCATCTTTATTATTCATAATCTTAACTATTTCATGCTATATATATAGTTACTATGTTGGATCATGATGTACAAAATCTTTAAAACAAGTTATAAGAACCTATATGTTAAACTTGGGTTAGTAAGTGTATAAATGATAAACTTTTGTACAAAGTTTCCACAAAATCGACCACATATAGATCTGATACTTTACATATTCTTGTAGATAATATTAAAACAAAAACGTAGCAATTTGAATCACTCTAAACGGACACACGAGTCAAAAGTTATGACAAAAAGAAATTAGCGAAACTAAAACATGAATCTGCCAAATAGCTTACTGCCTAAAATATGAAATTTTAGAGGCCCTTCGGTCCGAATCATCAAAAGTTAAAACACGAAAGTTGTCCGAACGACGTTTTCCTTCAATAACAAAGAAGCTCGGACCTTGAAAACGCATAAATAGGCCAAAATCTTTCAAAAAGAAACTGCCGTAAATATAGTCTTACTACTATACTTTTGTCACAACTAAAAGCAAACCAAGAGGCCTAATGGCCATAAGCCAAGACCACGGCTACGGCTAAGGTCAAAGCTAAGTCTCAAGACCATGGTAGTCAAGACCAAAGTCACGGCAAGGACATGGCTAAAGCCTCAAGGCTTGTTTACCCAAGACCGTTAACTAAGGTGATCATATTTATGAAACGACGAGAACTTGTAAAAACTAGATACTTATTAAAACATGATAAACTTTATGTTATAACAATCTTCACTCAAAACATATGTTGTATCTACTAAGTGCTACAAAAGTAGGGAGCTTCATGTGAGGGTTTCATTTGAGTAAAACGTGTCGACGAGTTCTTTGGATTTACGATTTAAAGTGTCCTAGCTCCTCGAACGTTTACTGCATGACCTCTGAATTATGATGGCCCGAACGGTAGTACGATATCTATAAACTAAACTCGTTTTCACAACTAGACCATTTCTATAAACTACATACACAAAAACCATGTACTACATCATGATCAACATAGAAATATATATAGAATGGTTTATGTTTTCCTAAACATTATTCCAAACCTAAGTCGCAACATCCTATTCTAGGTTGCTCATAGAAGTTCTCACGGCATATCCATCATTCTCATTATACATTTGATATCATTTACTCTGAGGTGAGTTCATAGCCCCACTTTCTATTACTTAATTGTTTTACAAACCCTTGGGGGAGATACATGCTTTATTTTAAACCGAACACATTGCTTTCAAATTCTATACTTATCTGATTATTTTACTTGCACTAAGTTACCGCATTTGCCAATCTTAAGTCCCTAAATCATGAATCATTAATCACGAGTGAAGTGAGCGCGAATATTGTGGATAGATCTATCGGGATTGATTTAATCCCGTTTGTTTGACCAGATCCGTAAACAAACGCACTATATTTGAGTACATCGTAAAACGGCAAATTTTACCTACTTGGGGCATCGGTTACTATTATATGACAAAGTTAACGCCTTGATTGCATGATGCTTAGTGAATAATAACTGCTTTTGTTTTCAAACCATTGGTGTGAGTCTAATTAACTCACACTACCAACATAATGTGTTCAACCATTTAACAAACTCTATGAATTTCACTCAACCTTTGTGTTGACAGTTTTAAGCATGTATTTCGGTCCATAATGTCGGGCGTCGGAGGAGCACGGAAGAGCAAGGACTAGATCAAGAAGGCTATAAATTTTATTATCATTCAAAAACATCAAAGACTTTAATGTATTTTGTAAACAATGGAACCATCACGAAATTGGGACCTCATTTTGTAAACTCGATATTTATATAAATCGAATGATAAATCTTTTAAAACGACTCCATTAGAGATCGTTTTCTATTATTATATTGTTGTGCCATGAAGTAACACCCTTTTGAATTCATTGCGTATCACGAAATTGGGGTGTTACAATCATAGGAGCATTCGCGAAGACTCATCAACACGGAGAAGGTCCATAACTTCCGCAATACCAGCATTCTTGCTGGACTTAAGCACGGAGAGCAAAGAAAACTCCACATTTTTAAGGGCACTCACAGCGGAAACATAGTGATCTTCTAAACAAGGATCATATGCAACAAGCTCAACAAGCTCCCTTTTTCTCCTTACCATGGATGATGACCGCAGCTAAACCTTCTTGCATACCCTTATCAACGGCACGCTCAATAACCTTTGCCATTGCCGCAGTATACTCTAGAGAGTTTAAGCACTTAAACACAGCGAGGATTATATCGTTCGTTAATAACCAACGACGGCTAGACAATAGTGTAAGGAATCGAAGATAAAACTCATCATGATGACTAGCCAGGGCATACAAGTCAGCAACAGCCGAATCAACCTTCCGCGAAAGTCTGCCCATATTAGCATCCTAAATCTTACAAAATTCCTCCTCCAAAGCAGCAAAGGACGGAGCTCGACTGTGGAGCTCAGAGCATGACTCCTCCAAAGCCGGTACCTACAACCAAAACAAAGTTAAAAAACAATGGAGAAAAAACAATAGGAACAACAATAAAAAAAGAGGGGGACACGGATGCACACCTGTCCGAAAAGTCTAGAATTCTGAGACTTAAGAACAACAATCTCAGCCCTCAAGATCGATGACTTAGAATGTTTAGCATCGAGAGACGATTGAAGTGTTGCCACCTCGACTCGAAGAGAAGTTCGTTCTTCCTCAAGCGCAGAATTCTGGTTCTTCAAAGATGAAAGATCCGCAACAAAAGCTGCCAAAGACACAATAGCAGAGGACGCCTCGGAAGAAATAACATTGGCAACCTAAGACTTCAGAGTCGAAATCTCCTTATCCTTACTCGCCAACAAAGACAATAAGAGTTTCCGCTCCATAGCATTATATTCTGAATGCTGACGAACTTCAGAACTAAAGCACAATTGTCACGCCACGGCAACATTGAACTCACCCATGAGGTGTTCATACCCCATATCACGGATATTGGAAAAGAAGGTAGGAGGATCGAAATCGTCCACTATAGCACGATACTCATCAACATCATCAACAAGAGAACCTTTGGCAACATTCCATTTTGGAACATAAACATCAGAGGGAGAATCGGAATCCGTACCATCAACAACACAGATATCCCCAGCCAAAACAACAAGATCCGAAAGATCATCAAGAATTGGATAAATATCACCAACAGGAGAAAGGCTATCCGAAAGAAAGGAAGGAACATCTTCTCGACCCTTCCCCTTCTCAATAGAATGAATAGTAGTAACGACGGCATCCGTCATAACGGGCACGGATGAACTGCGAATAAACAAATAAAAGAGCAAGTAAATAAAGGAAGGAAAGACAAAAGAATTACGAAAAGACAAAAGTATAAACAACCAACCGAGAAGGAGAGCCATCAAGATGGAGCAAACCAAAGCCAGATTCAGTGGATGTCCCAGCTTTACAAAAATGAGTAGTTGAAAATAAAGGAGAAGAAGAAGAATGAGTGGGCAAAGCATTCAAGCAATATTCAAGAGTTTGTGAACTTTGAGCTAGAAACTTCTTAATAGACTCTAAAGAATTACCACTAGTAGAAGCCCTACCATAATCATTAAGGTCACTCCTTGCCTTCTTAGGGGAATGGACAAGGCTAATGCTAGCCCTCCTCCTTTTCCTAGCAGAACCAGAAGCCACCCCACTGTCAAAACCAGCATCAGAAGCTGAAAAGTCAGGACGTAGGACTGTAGGACCACTACGAATATCAACCTTATCACAAACTACCCACGTATAACCACAGTTATGCGTAGAACTCGTGAAACCCAAACACAAACGTAAAGCTAAACAAAGAAGGAAAGATTAAGAGAGATGGTGACTTGATGTTTATAACAAAACTGTGTATATGTGAAGAGAAAGATAAACACAATAAAGATAATGTTTATTGCAAAGAAGAACACACACACACACACTTTCAAGCACACCCGTCAAATGACCATTTGAGGGGTATTTATAGGTGGAATACATGAAAACCTAAAAGGCTTTCCAATGGGCCTCGTTGGACTTGGATTGGGCTTGGGGTAATTAAGCTTATACACGGCTAACATACCCTAAAGATTAACCAATTAGCTTAGCCCAATCCACGAGCCCTTTGACTATTCTATCACGATATCTAACACACTTTACAAAGTTCCTAAATGTGAATGACCATCACTTCTAATAAAAACAATTAAGGCTAACAATCTCCCCCTAAGGGGTGGTCATTCAAAAGATGCTCCACTGGAATAGGTCTTTACTTTTCTTGAGCAAGAACTTTGTGTGTAGATACTGAATAGTCTTAATTCTTTGTTCCTTCATGCTTTGTGATCAAATAATGTGGTTGTCTGCCGTTGTCAACTTCGTTGGTTAGGTGTCTCCACGCCTTTCTCCACCATGCTCACACTTCTATTTGTATTTTGGGTACCAATGATGTAGTTCTCGAGTCTTTTTACTTTGTAGATTCTTTGACATTGACGAAGAATCATCTTTGACTTTGAGTTGCCTTTTGTATTGATGAGAACTATCATGTGTTGTTGGTATGAGCATGTAGATAGTCTGCACGATCCATCCGCTCCGGAGCTTCCATAAGAAGAAAACATAAAACAGGTTAGAAATAAGCGGATTCCGGCACTTACAAGTTTGAATTTCGAGGGTGTTAACAAGATAGTGTGAAAACACATCTCTAATTCTCACAAGGGCCGCTCTCGAACCGAGTCCCATAAGTGAGATAACACAATATACCAAGTACACCTATAGTTCGGATGAGTCGCCGAGGTACATCAAGCATCACCCCACGATCGTAGACCGCTTGAGACACACTAAGCGTAATCCACGGGAGTTACCGGTGACTGCCGTCGTGGCGCTGATGTTGACCCCGGCAGAGTTTCCATTCAATCATCAAGATCACAAATGTGAATCTTCTCATAAATGTTCTGGCAGATTGCTAAGACCTGCGTAGGACTCTAGAATGTATCACTTGTGTTCTTATTGATGAACAACAAGCGATGAATTGTCATGTGTTCCTATGAGATCTTTTGATGAATCTCGTGGCTCTAGACTCAATTAGTGCATATTGGTTTTCCTGAGTGGAGACTAGGGAGAGGGTCTCCTTCTTCAATACCAGCGATCTCTAAGAGAAAGCCAATAGTTTACGTAGGGTTCCACAGAGAATGAAACAAATTTCTTTTGAGAGAAACTTGAGTGGCTAAGAAGGTTTAGTGCAAAGGCCACCGGGTCCATGACGCCTTAGTCTTCAATACCAGTGTCATCTAAGTGACAACCAAGAGTGTATGAATTGAACCCGGTTTACGCCTAAGGTTGAATATGGAGGGCTATTTCTTTTCACCCTTTCATTACATTTCTTTTTAATTCTTCAACCCTTCTTTCTCCTTTCTCACTTTACTCCTTTTTTCAATCATACCTGAGGACTTCTAATACTAACTATGGGTATTGTCCTTGGGTAGATCCCTCCGGATCTGGCGGATCATAGGACGTTTATTCCTAAACTTAGTCACCTTATAACTCCATGACTGTCCTATTGTTGCCATAAAACCATTTTCCTTGAAAATCTCTCAGAGTGTTTATGATTGAAAACATGTTTGGAACACTCCGGGAGTTTTATATTTTCAGAAACACTCCCCCTTCACATGTGCTTATAAATTTTGACAGAAATTTGCACATAGAGGGTAGAGTTTGCACTTTTTGAATTGATCTGCTCATGATAGACAATTCCCCACGAGACACGGTTACGTTGCATAGTTAGAGAGTTCCATTGTCAGTTTTTAGGTGACAACTAGCTCTAATAACCACCTTGAAGTTGTAAACTCTTCTTGAAAAGAAGGTTAGACCCATGTAAGTTCATGTCTATCACAAGTTTCTCGAATTGGTACAATGATTACTCGTCAATTCATTGGTTCCGACTGAGTCGAGCTCTTTTAAGATTCAAACACCGATCATAAAATCTTTTTGATCACATTTTAATCACGTCTCCTCCCCCTCAAAAATAGCATAATCGTGATATTTTTGATATCAACTGATTAAACAACATTTATAAAAACTTTTGGGAGACAAACGGATTTGATTTAAGCATGAATTTGGAACATTTTGTTTTATACTCCCCCTTTTAATAAAGCATAATCAATTAAAGAGTTTTAGAGGGAGTTATCTTGAGCACAAAATATTTTGAAAGATTTTGAAAGAATCTTTTTGAACAATCTTGAAAAGGTGCTCAAGATGATGATGATTTCTCACCATTTTTAAATGTAGTGCACTGAAGCGTACACTGGATTTTTTCATTAAAAACACGAGTTTTGATCTGAAATAATCAAAAGTCATCATTTTGGTGCGTTTTTCTTTCAAATATATGAAAGCCATTTTATTAAGAAATTTTGAGAAACGACATGTTTTGGAAAACATTTAAAGAACTCTCGCTCAAGCATCCGTATACACCAGTATCATTGTTGAAAGACATTTCTAGAAACGCATGTAATATCGATTATACGAGAGACATGTCGTGAGAAGAATATTTTGGATTTTTATTTTATATTGTTTTTGTATTTTTGAAAAGTTTTATATTTTTATATTTTGCTTTTGTTGGTTTTTCAAATTTTGTATTTTGTTTTCAAAATATTTACAATAAGCTTTTGGAAAAAAAATTCAAGAAGATTCGAGAAGACGCTCTAACTCCTCGGGGTTAGGCTTCGATTCCAAGTCGTCGAACTAAATCATCAAACCTTTCTTTTGGAAGGGCTTTAGTAAATAGATCGGCGAGTTGGTAACTGCTTTCACGAAGAATAATTCAACAAGCACCATTTTCGACGCTTTTGATGAAGTGATAGCGGACCGATATGCTTAGTCTTTGAGTGATGAACAGATTGTTGGATATGGCTATGGCACTTTTCAAGTCACAATACATAGGTATTTTGTCAAAAGTAAAGCCATAATCGGTGAGTTGTGTTCTCATCTATAGAACTTGAGCACAACACGCAGATAGAGACACATACTCGCCTTCCGGTTTGAAAGTGTAGTGCAATCTTGTTTCTTTGAAGACCACTTACTAACTTTTCACCCAAAATTGTGCTCCTCCGGATGTACTTTTTGTCGTAACTTGATCACCGCGTGATCCGTGATCCGAAAATGCAATAAGGTCAATTCGATTCCTTCGGATACCAAAGTCCCATGTGAATGGATGTCTTCGTGTACCGAAGATCCTTTTAACCTCTTTGAGGTGCGCTTCGTAGGCTTTGCTTGAAACCGTGCTAATAAGCAAACAAAGAAATGAATATCGTGTCGACTAGCACTAAGATACATGAGAGAACCAATCATGTTCGATATTTCTTCGGATCGATAGGTTTTCCAAACAAATCGGCTCCAATTTTGGTGAAGTTACCATTGGTGTTCGGCAGAGTCACAATTATCCATACCATGATTTTTCAAAATCTCGGTTGTGTATTTAGCTTGATTTATAAAAATTCCATGAGGGACCGATGTATTTGTAAGCCAAGAAAGAATTTTAGTTCCCCATCATGGACATTTCAAATTTGCTTTGCATGAGATTTTCAAAATGTTTTGAAAGATTCGGATTAGTGGACCCAAAGATGATGTCGCCCACGTAAATCGAACAATCAAAATGTCGTTTTGCATTTTTGTGTAAACAATGCAGGATCAACTGTTCCTTTGGTGAAATTGTTTTGAATAAGGAAAGAGGATGTCATTATACCACGCCTCTGAGCTTGTTTTAAACCATAGATTGCCTTTTTGAGTTTGTAGACGTAGTCCGGATGTTCCATGTCTATGAAGCCTTCGGCCGACTCACGACACTTCTTCTTTCGTAGTTCCATTCAAGAACGCGGTCTTAATGTCCATCCGATAAACCGTGATGTTTTTGTGAGCGGCATAAGCTAAGAAAATCTCGATCGCTTCTAGTCTAGCTACCGCACGAATGACTCTTCAAAGTCTATTCCCTCTTCCTGTCTGTATCCTTTGGCCACAAGACGAGCTTTGTTGCGAATGACAGTCATTTCTTCATCCCGTTTGTTCTTCCATAACCATTTAAGATCAATAACGCGAACGTCAATGTGTCTTGGAACCATTTCCCAAGAGTCATGAAGACGGTATTGGAGAAGTTCCTCCTGCATTGCTTCTATCCATACGGGTTCTGCCATTGCCTCGCGAATGTTCTTCGGCTCGATGATGCTAATTGAGCAAAGGTAAATGCATAAGTCGCAATCGCTGCAAGTTGGCGCCTCGTCTCGAATTGGCCTTGAAGGTTCACCAATAACTTGTTCAATTGGGTGGTCTTTTGTCCACTTCGTAGTAGAAGGATACCGCTGGTTATACGTATGCGAGTTAGATGGTTCTCGTAAGCTTGAAGAAGATTCGCTTGATTCCGTAGCAAACGGGTTTTCAAATAAGTCTTCATCTAACGCTGCATTGTTCGGTTTTGGTTTTGCTCATCAACCACCGGTAGAACGGGTGCAATAACGTAGTAGATGTAGATGATGTGACGGAGTTGGTGCATTGGTTTCGACCGTTGTAGATGCATCTTCCATTGGTGGTGGAGGATGATTTTGAGCGGGTGCAATGGAATGATGGTTTGATGCATTTGTCAAGCTCCACCATAGTATTCATCAAACATTAACTCAAGAAATTCTCCCATTCTTGTTCTTTAGGATTGTCAAACGAAGTTGATTGAGCTCTTTGAGGTACGAGTCCCGAATCGATGTGTTCAAGTCCATGGGTTTAGTGCGGGTTCTAGAGCGAGTCTCTTAGAAGCCATCTGTGAAAGTTCGTCAAACTTCACATTCATCGCTCCATGATCCTCCTAGTTCTTCCGTTATACACCCCGAATGCCCTCGAGTTATTTGAATATCCAATGAAGATTCCAATATCAACTTTGCTTTCGCTTACCAAGATCTTCTTTGTCATTCGTAGGATAGCACAAAGCGCCAAACACGTGAAAGTAAGAGATATCCGGTTTCTCGTTGTTCACTATCTCATATGGGGTTTTATTGAATCTTGGATGGATAAGGGATCGGTTCTGAGTGAAACAAGCAAGAGCAACAAAGATCACCCCATAGAAATAACGGTGCACTAGAATAGATTAGCATTGTTCGAGCGACTTCCACAAGAGTTCTATTTCTTCTTCAACTACCCCATTCTCGCGTGGAGTTCGACGGTGATGTCCGATGAGTAATTCCAACATCTTCAAAATAAGCTCTTAACTCCCGATTTGTGAATTCAAGGTCATGCATTGCTTACAACCCTTGCGGAGATTGAAGAAGTACTTGAATTGCTTTCGGAAAGGTGATGATGATGCCCGGTGCTTCGTCTTTTGATCTCGTGAACCTAACCCATGTATATCTCGAATAATCATCGACGATAACAAGAATATACTTTTTCCGTTAATGCTTTCAACTCTCATTGGGCCACATAAGTCCATGTGCAACATATGCAACTTTGCTTCGAACTAGGTGCATGATTTGGGTTTATATGATGCTCTTTTGCTTTTTCCTTGTTCACATGATGGACATAAGTGATCCTTGGTGTATTTGAACTTTGGAAGTCCGTTGACGATGTTGTCTTTGGCAAGATTGTTGATGGTGTCAAAATTGAGATGGGATAACCGTCTGCCACAACCAGACCGAGTTCCGTATGCTCGTGTCATAAGACATATTGGTGATGAAGAGGCCATTTGATTGATGTCGATAGCATACAAGTTTGTATCACGATTCCCGCTAAGATATCGCCATCCAAGTTTCTAACGAAGCAAGTATTTTCCTAAAGCAACCTCTAAATCGCATCACGTAACCGCCTGATCGAAACAAATTGTGTCCCAACCCTTCGACATAGTAAACCCGAGTGATCAAATAATTTCCAAAGGTAGATCTCCATAACCCATGATAGTGCTACATGATCATTTTCAAACGTCACGGTTCCCATGAATTTCCGCATTTAAATTGATCGCCAGCCTTGATTCTCGGTCATGTGCTTGGAGCAACCTCGAGTCGACGATCCAAAGACAAATTTCGATAACCCGCCAAGAATGTAAAAAGAATATTGTGGAAACCGTTTTGATTTTCGTTCCTTTGGGTTGGGGTAACATTCATATCACACTCATAGAAGTTATTCATCGACGAGGGTTCATTACTCATTCTACCATTCGGAGTGTGAAAGTTCTACCGTGGGTTTCCAAATATCATCCCTAAAGTATACACGTTGGTTCCTCACAAGAGTGTAAAGCCTAAGTTTTGCAACTAGTCTTCCTACTGCTTAGCGTAATTACTTTTGGGAGGTTCTTCTTAACAGCTTATCATTCACATTCTTAGAAACACAATTATCTTGAACATTTAAAGATTTCTTGCAAGTTAAACAAAGAGATTCAACACATTCATTAGACTTAGCAAGTTTCATAGGTTCAAGACATTCGATGAAATGTCTTTCTTATTCAAAAGTCAGAAATTCCTAGGGTGTTCTTCTACTTTCTTCTCTTTATTCAAGCTACTACTCCTAGAGGCGCCGAGACTCTATTGTTCCTTGTATTGCTCTTAGGCTTTAGTCTGCTTGCTCTAGAGGTGCTTTCTAGTCCCTGTAAAGGTAAGGCATACGCATTAGGATTCACATGTTTATGAAGGGAGGTGGTTTCACTATCCTAGTATCTTTAGATGTGGAGGCGGGCGCATTAGTGGTACTCATCTTAAAAAGGCCAAAGCTACAACTTTTGGATTCTCGATAACCGCTTTCCTTTATCAACATTATGTTTAGGCAAGGCGGTGGAGTGACCGGTTTTGATGAAACATTTTCTCATTGACTTTTGGAGGAGGCAAAGAAATGTATATTTTGGTTTGGAAACCGGTTTGGGAACATTTGCTTTCTCCGCAGTCAATGGTTTTGTAAACTTAGTATCCACTGCCTTTCCTTTTTGATTTTCCAGCTGAGCCCTCAAAATATCATTTTTCGCTTTCATGTCATTGTGGGCACGCTCATACGACAATTTTTCATACTTGCATTCCTCAGTTTTTCGATCAAGTTGTTTAAAATATGACACATTTTCTTTTTCAAGTTTAGCAAGAGCATTTTCATATTTTGAAACAATTTCGGAGGTCTCAGACTGGAGTCTTTCATGATCTTCAACAGAATATGTTTGCAAAATAATGGACATAATATCAGTAGTCAGAACATCTTCGAAGAGAGAATCATTTAACTTTTCCAAAACGTGAATGTGTTCAACACTGTCATTAGCTTGCTTTACCAGGGATTTATGGTCCTTGACAAAGTCAGCTGTTTCTCTCAAAAAGGTTTGTTCAAAATAATTTACCCTTGTGTTGATGTTATTCAGCTGAGAGGCAATTTCAGTTTCAAAAAACTTTTTCTGTTCAATATCAAAACTATTAAACCAGATGTTGGTTGTAATATGAGTTTTAGTTTTAACAGTCTCTTGAAGTCTCGCAATTCTAATTTTAATATCGTCTAAAATTCTTCTGGCATCACTTGTGTTAAAAGGATTGTTTGAAGAAATTTGTTCGATTATCGAAAAATATTTTGAGACAACTACTGGTTTTGAAACTGATTTTGAAACAGATGTTGACTCTTTGTTTGAAACATTTTGAGTGATGGAGAATTTTGACTTTTCTTTTTGCAGAACAAAAGGAATTCCAGACATTTTGTTAAGTTTGTTGTAATCAATAGGTTTGATTTCCGGATGTTTTTGTTTCATTTTTGATCTACTCTCCTCAGATAGTTCCAACGTTTCAAGAGAATCATCACAATTATGGGTTCATGTAATGCATTTCCATTGTTTAACACATTCTGATGTTTCTGAGATTTCTGAGCTTTCTTGAGGAACGAAGAAGGGTCATTACCAAGTGCCATTTTATGTGAAGTATGAAAACGCGGATTTACTTGGTTAGAAAGCATCTTGTTTGTTTTATCAGAATGACCCGTTGTAAGAAGCAAATTGTCCAAAGCTTTAATTTTCTCATTTTTATCAAGAAGAGAATCTTCTCGTTTTAAAAAATCAGTTATCAACTGCTTCTTCTCTTTTTCAAGATCAGAAAACATTGCTTTTTGTTTTGAAAGTTGGTCATTTAGATCTGAAATTTCCTTGTTTAAAGATTTAATTTTCAAGTGAGAATTCACATCAAGTGTGTCAAACTTGAGTTTCAATTCTTTTTCCCTTAAAATAGAATTTTGATAACCAATTTCAAGTTCTGATATTCTGCTTTGTATGAAATTCATAGGCTCGCGTTCTCTTTGTAACTCTCAAGCTCGGTGGTCAATTTAACATTCATGCCTTAACTTCGCGATTGACCTTACTTACTTTCTCAATTTCAATACCACACCGATTGATTAATGATTCAAAATAAGCACGTGTTTCCTCATCGCCTTAGTATTTTGTGCCACACAACCGCCACTGGATCCATATTTGGAGTCTCGAGTTAGTATTACTACAACTCGGATTGTCCATGTATGTATCATAAGTAGGTCTTTGGCGTCACGCACGTCGTTCGTCATGAGTAAACACATCAAATATGACATTGTTATAGCATGGATCAATGATTGGTACCTTAGATACTGCGTTGGCGTCATAGATGGAGGTGCGTCGAGTCGTCGTCGTGCTTAGTCTCCTCAAGATTTGCCATGAAGATGCAATTTGCATTAATTTCCTCGAGGTCTTCCAAATCATCCATAATTTCCATAAAGTCATGTTCCTCAAGACTCAACCGAATCCACTGCTCCTTTTGTACCAACAGATAGTTTTCAAGATACTCAAGATCATTCTTGTGCGGCTTAGTGGGAGAATTCCTTGCCATGTGACCCATTCCTTGACAAATATAACACTTAACTGATTACCCGATTCACATTTTCATGATTCCCAACGATCGAGTCGCAATATTCTGATTACCACTACTCTATTCTTAACATGATGTCCCATCTCGATTTCCAACATTCGACCCAACTGACACTCGACACGGAACCGGTGATTACCCATTCGAAATCCCGTAGCATATCCCTTATGATTCCCATTAACTCCAACCATTTGTGCTTGATTACCCATATTCACACCCGGCTGTGCAATTTTCCTGTTTCGAGTGTTTGATGAAATCCTTTGGTTGTTGTTTGTTGGTGTGGAATAGCGTCTTCGTAATGCGTTACCCAATAAAGAGTATATCTGTTGCAAGGTCGCTTCTGGGTCGGTTTTAGGATCAGTGATTCCTTGTTCCTGGTATTGTTGTTCTGGATAGAATTGTTGTTGTGGTTGTGGAATGAATTGCTGCAAGTTGTTGTTGTTGGAAGATGATGAAGCTTGTTGTTGTGTATTCACTGAAGGTTGAGTCTTTGCAATGAGTGCCAACGGATCATGATTCTTTGCCAATCTTTCTTTCTTGACTTCATTGACTTCAGCTTGGTTTTGTTTCAGAAAATCATTCAGTTGATCAAAGTTCACCTTATGTAAGTCTTTTGTTTGTTGACAATAGTGACATATCGTCCCCATTCTTCCGGAAGATTGTTCAGAACTTGATGTTTTGAACGATAGTTCTAGGTGTCAACTTGTTTCGATTAGCTCATTCGTCAAAGTGCAAAACCTTCCATAGTAGGATTCGATGGATTCTCCGTGAGTGGAAGTAAACTTTTCCCATTCGGTTAGCGACTTGTTCTCCATGTCTTGTTGACCAATTTACATTCCATGACAAAGTCGTCTTACACGCCCACATATCGAAGCGGTTTCACAACCGCTCACCGCAAAGAAATATGTCTATTGGTAAACCCGGTTGGACAATATGAATTGCCATGTCATCTCGCATCGACTTGCTTTTGATCCTCTGCAGTGTATTCGATTCGGTTTGAGTATGAAAAGATGGTGGGATGTCGAGTTCCATGGTCTTGGATTTGTCGAGGCTTGAAGGGTCCACTCGAATGGAGTTAATCATGAGTTTTCCATTAGGTTTAGTCTTGATGTAACGGAGCATACGACTTGACCATTGAAGATAACCACCTTTTGCCAACATAGGAGGACGGTTTTCGGTACCGGCTGCATGAATGTCTTGTTGAGTTGCCATTGATGAAGGTTTGTGATGATAAAGTTGATGTAGGATCGATTCAACGATAAAGGAGTTGTGGTTGATGAAGATTAAGCTCGGTTGAGGTTTTTCTGAAAGTCGTACTCGTAAACTCGGTTCAAAAACATTTCGCCCAAAATTTGAAATTCACTTTAAAAATCAATTCTAAGGTCGTATGAAAAATGTGAGTTATGACAATTTTGACGCAAAATTTGACCCGAAAATTTTGAATTTAGGCCCAAAAATTTGAATTTTTGACCAAAATTTCACAGTTAAACCAAAATTTTAATCTCGCGTAAAAATTGAACGTTTAGTCTCCTCAAAAATTTAAATTTTACTCAAGTTTTCCCGCCAGAAAGAGCTTAGGCGTAGAAAGAGCTTAGGCGTAGAAAGAGCTTAGGAAGAGCTTAGGCGTAGAAAGAGCTTAGGCGTAGAAAGAGCTTAGGCGTAGACCAAAGATTTAAAATTTTTTTTTTTTTTTTAAACCTTTATGCGTAGAAAGAGCTTAGGCATAGAAAGAGCTTAGGCTTAGACCAAAGAACTTACGAGTAGGATATGGTTACGAGTAGGATATGGTTACGAGTAGGATGGCGTAGGCGTAGGATTCCTTAGGCGTAGGATCTTATGCCTAGAAAGAATCTTACGCGTAACCTTAGGCTTATGCGTAGACAAAAAGTTACTCGTAAACCTTACGCGTAATTTTGAAGTTATGCGTAGAGTTACTCGTAAGCTTTTAGCTTATGCTTAAACTATGGTTAAGAACCAAAAATCCTTTACACCGTCACAGTAAGGGATATCCAAAAGTCAAGTGTTCCACAAACTTATCCAGTGAGGAAGCACCGAGTCACCGCTTAAGCTCAAGAATCTGCACCAAAAAGTTATGAGTAGAACCTTATCGTAGTTGACTTTCTTACGAGTAGAAGAGGTTTTGACCTACTCGTAAAAATTTTCAGCGATTCAAACGATTTCTCTTGCACGATATCCTTAAAAACACTCAAATAACCCAAAAATGTTGACCTTTTTCACCCAAAGAGCTTAGAAAAGTTACGAGTAGAAATGACCAATGAACCAAAAACGAGCTTAAAAATGAAGAAAAACACGTAAAGCTTGGAACTTTTTGCAAAAAGCTGAAACTTTAGCACCAAATAAACCTTAAACCACAAGAATCTTGAATTTTTGAGTGCAAAAATTAAAGCTTTAAGCGTCACAATATTGACTAACGTGAGCTTATACGCGTAACCCTTCAAAACAAACACAAACACTCCTAAACCATTGTTAGGCGATTGATACCAATTGTTAGGACCTAATATCTATCAACCTTATCACAAACCCAACACAAATACAAGTATAACCACGTTAACACGAACAACACAAACGTTATACTTAGAAAGAATAAGAAGAAAAGAGAAAGATGGATGGTGACTTGATGTTTATAACAAACCGTGTATATGTGAAGAGAAAGATAAACACAATAAAGATAATGTTTATTGCAAAGAAGAACACACACACACACACTTTACACACCCTCAAATGACCATTTGAGGGGTATTTATAGGTGGAATACATGAAAACCTAAAAGGCTTTCCAATGGGCCTCGTTGGACTTGGATTGGGCTTGGGGTAATTAAGCTTATACACGGCTAACATACCCTAAAGATTAACCAATTAGCTTAGCCCAATCCACGAGCCCTTTGACTATTCTATCACGATATCTAACACACTTTACAAAGTTCCTAAATGTGAATGACCATCACTTCTAATAAAAACAATTAAGGCTAACAAGGACAATGTCACCAGATGAACAAGAAACTTCGATTTCCGAGCAAGTAGTTGTACGACCAGCCTCACCAGAGAAAGGAGGGGCAAGAGAGACAGTAAGACCTTCGGTTAATTATAGCAAGGGAACTTCATCCTCCTCCCGCGGCTGTGCATCAACAAGCAACTCTAAATGGTTTTTCTGCTTAACCAAAGACAACAAATCTATAGCTGCAGCAAACAAACAGAAAAGAAACAAAGGTAAGAGAAAAATAAGAATAAAGTAACGAAAAAAAATATAGGTACTGCATACCCACCCCGATTCTCTTGATCATAAAACACGGGATAAAAGTCATTGCCCAAAGTGTAATTATGGCTCAACCTAACCAAACAAAGGAAAGGCTTCGAAAACTTAACAAAGGAAGAAGCATTGGTAACAAGGGAGGCAACATGTTCAGCATCAAATTCCGTATCCCTAGGAGTGGCGTCCTTTGGAAGATGTCCACCAATGAAAAAAGGATGAATAGAAGGACAAGCAAATGAGTCAATCTAGAAAAAGTGATCATTCCAATTTTTAAGGCAATCAAGGGGCTTAGTATAGCAAACACCAAAGCAATCAACACGTTTACTAAAAGAAAGCCAGCCATGACTCCGAGACAAGACATAAAAACACTTAAACAAACCAACCGAGGGTTCAATACCAAAGGCAAAACAAAGAATTTCTGTTGGAATCACTCCTAAACTAGATTACAAGTGTTAGTAATTAATATGTAATAGTTAGCTTAATTAGGATTTTATGTTAGCAATTATGGCAAGGCTTATGTAGAAAGCCCATAAGCCTTGGCCCAAGCCCAATAAGGAAAGAAAGGGAACTAGTGTGTTGCCCTAGTTCCTTCCCAATAAATAATCTTGTAAACCTTCACTTGAAGGTTTGTTGTTCATTTTCTCTCAATACCTACTCATATCCTTTCCATATTCATTCGTGTATTGTTTGTTCTTGTTCAACCGATCTATCTCTATCTCATTTCTTCATATTGATGCTTGTGTTACATAAATGGGAACATAACAGTGGTATCAGTCTCCAAATAGTTGGGTGAAATTTATTTTGTTTTTGAAATCTTTTGTCTCTACGCGTAACTCTCGGTATTCAAACATTCATGCGCATCAAAACTCAAATTTTTTCACTTTAAAACTCAAGATTCTTATACTTTAAAGGTTATTTGGTGATAAAGTTTAAGTTTTTGGCATCAAGTTTGCAACTTTACGTGTGGAGAAGTGTTTTTACGCTTGGTTTTATTCGTGTAGTTTGTTCTACGCGTAAGGTGAGAAAGTGTGTTGGATCATCAAGTTTCACACTTGTGTGTTATTTTGGTTATATTAAAGCTTTTTCATCATAAACATCAGGTTTCTAAACATCCTTGTGCTTAAAAATCTGTCTTGGTTAATTTTGGCAATTCCTACGCATAACAAAACCCTAATCCTACGCATAAGCTTCTAAAGGTTTGATCTTAAGTACTATTGGTTTACTCAGTGTTTTCTTGCTTGGATAAGCAGGAAAACACTTCGACTTTGGATATCTTTTACACTGGAATAAGTGTAAAGTATTTTTGGGAAAAACCTATTTTTACGCCTAAGCTAAAACTTACGCATAGAATCTTTACGCCTAAGCATTTTCTTACGCCTAAGCCTTGTCTTACGCATAAGCAAATCTTACGCATAAGCATTTTACTAATAATCTTTTGGATTACGCATAAGCTAAGGTTTCCTTAACCCTACGCATAAACTAATCCTACGCGTAAGCTCTATTCTTACGCGTAACTTTGTGTTTTTACGCATAAGGTATTTTCTTTTCCTAAGCTAGTTTTCTACGCATAAGGATACTTCATCAACAAAGTTTCATTCGGTTACAAAGATCCATCAACAACACAAGTTTCAAGATGTCTCAACCACCATACTCTAGCTACTTCCCTCATGTGTATCCTCAACAACAACAACAACAACAACAATAACAAAAACTCCATCAACAACAACAATTTTATCAACAACTACAACAACAACAACAACAACAACAACAACAACAACAACAACTTCAACAACAATTTCCTCAAGGAGTAATTCAACCACAACTGATTCAACCACCACCTAGTCTTCAAGTACAACCTTACACAGCATCCATCCAGGAATACTATGAAGGAACCGTCTTGGTTTGCAAAGATGTGTGAAGCTTTAAGTAGCCAACAATCCATTCATGAGGCTGGATCACTTGATAGACCTCCTATGCTCACTCCCAGAAACTATGATCAATGGGTGATAAGGTTCTTTAGGTTTTGTGATCTAAAGAATCCACATGGAAAGTTCTTGAAAAAGGTCATCCTGGAAGGTCCATTTTAGATGCCTACTATCACTGTACCCGGAGATCCGAATGCTAACCCACCAAGAGGTGATGTCACCAACGTTGTCAGTCTTAATGAACTCACTACTGATCAACTTCTACACTTTGAAGCCGATGAACTGGCAATGCAATACATCCTTTTGGGATTACCTATTCGATACTTGAAGTGTTGATGCTCAAAAGATCGCTAAAGCAATGTGGGAGCATATTCGCCTTCTCATGGAAGGCACGTAACTCAATCAAGACATGGAATCCAAAATCTACTTGTCTTATGAACACTTCATGATTAAACCGGGAGACATTAGAGTCATATCATCATCGATTCTCGACATCATCAATGACTTGGACAAACATAACATCATCATGCCAAGAATTGCCGCCAACACTAAGTTCCCGAGTATTCTTGGTCCCGATTGGGAAAAGTATGTCCTTTTCATCCGCTGCGAAGAACCTTCATCATGCTACATACGGATTGTCATGCGACTATTTGAAGCCCCACCAAAAGGAAGTTGACAAAGAAAGGGTTATCCGTTGACTACCTGTTTCGCCTTCACTTCCAGATAATCAATCTTTAGCTTTGTGGGCTCAAACTTGTTATCCTCAATTCCCTACTTTACAAACTGTCTTCACAAATCCTCCATAACCAACTACAACAATCACACCATATGATCCGTCACAGCACCAATCTCAAGAAACTCAATTGGTTCCATACAACAACAACAATGATCTAGCACTCTATAGTGAATCTAATGAGGATACAGAAGCTTTCGATGCATTGCAACAAGGGTTTGTCATGATTGCTAGAGCCTTCGGTCGATACTCAAACAAATCCAACAATCGCATTCGTACCTCATCTAACACAAGGAATCGGTGTTGTTAATAATGGACGGTTGAAGTTCGAATTGTGGTAATGTTCGTCGATGGGCGGTGGTCAAGGATTTAATCCAATGGGAAGGAATAACATGGGTGCTCCACAACAACAAAGGGCTCAAGTGGTTGAACAAGGTAATACTCGTAATGGGATTAATGGTCTTCGTTGTTATAATCAGAATGAGAAGGGTCATCCGCCAATGTATGCCCAAAGCCGAGGACAAGAGGCGCGCTTATCACAAAGAGGCTTTACTTGGCTCTTAAGGATGAAGTCGGTGGAACTCTTAACAACAAGGAACAAAACTTCATGGCAAATGCGATTCGATGATGAAATGCTGGACTTGCGGTGCTAATGCAGCGGTGATGCTAATGGCCAACATGCACGAACTCCACATGAGTGACACAGCCCCGATGTATGACACCGATGCCTTGTCTCGTGTACCGGATCAAACTATATTCATTATCGATCCGATGTCTCGCCAACATCTCGCATTCGACAAGGATCGAATGTTCAACATGAGCCGTCTACATCTCATTACGATGATAATCAAGTTGACTCCGTGGTTATATTTGAGGATCTAAATAATGATCATGTCGAGACTCACGTTGAACAAGCTGATCTTTCGTCTAGATTTTGAGCTCATGACCTTACTTAAAGACCAAAAATCTCAAATGGAAACATGTTGTACCATCAATCAACAATTAAAGGATAAAAATGCACTGTTAACTAAGGATAATGAATGCTTAAAGTATCAACTCAACATTTTTCAAACACAAGAAAAACATGAAAAAGGTTTTGAAGTCGCTTTTGCTAAATCTTACCAAAACGAAAAATCTTTAGAACAACAGATACGTGATCTAGACGCATCCAAAAATTCTTTGTTGTCTCAAATATAACAGCTGAAAAATGATCATAAACAACAACTTAACGCTCTCACTTCGGAAACTAACAAAGCCAAGTCGGAGTTGTTAAATTGTCAAAAACAGTTCTGTGAGTACAAAAAGCATTTAAAGAAACTAATAGATGACTATCTTGAAGAAATTGTCGATTTACAAAACAAAATCAAAGAGTTTCGAAATGTTGTTTATAAACATGGTGAGTCAATCACAACTATTCAAAAGTTTATGTTAATACAAATAAGCCGTAAAAATGTTTATTTATATTTTACGATCTTTTAATGTTTTGTCGATAACAAACGTAAAATCATATTAACAAAACAAATAAAATACGTAAATGGTTTGAACTAATAGTTTCTAACATATTCACATTTTCACATAAAACACTAAAACAAGTATAAGTGATTTTATGATTTAGTAATACATATGTACAACAACTAGTGTTTACATATTTGGGTATAATATACACATAAATAGTATGTAGTATATTGGGTAATATAAAAGGGTAAAAACTTAAGTATCACAACCCATTGGGCAAATACATTGAATGTAGTTGGGTACAACCCAAAGCCCATAACCCATAGATCTTGACCCATAACCCATTGCATGACATCATGCTTATATCACATATGGATAATACCCATAACCCATGGATCAATCCATCCCCAAGTGACTAAGTGCATTGCACTCAAAGTTACATTGTATCTAGCCAAAGATCCATGGTTCAACCCATGACCCATAACCAAAATACCCATGGGCAAAGCGGAGCATTCCACGGATCCCTAGCTTTGTGCTAGCCGGATCCCTTGTGGTAGGGATCTGTGGGATCCGGGGAATAGTAGGTTTTTTCCTCTATAAATAGTGAGCCATTTCTTCATTATTTCTCACCCCTTTCTAACACACTTTCTCCCTGAGTTAAAAACTCACTAATCTCATATCCAAGAGATCTATGTTTGTAGTTTTATTTTTGTGTGATCTTTTAGGTTCCTCTTAAAGGCAAGATCACCACCTTTGAAGTCGAGCAAGCTCAAGTCCATGAGTTGCCATGCTTCCTCATCATCAAGGCTACTGAAGTCTTCTTGTTGATGATTCTTTTCTTTCTTCAAAAAAGTGTAGTGTTGAAGACATTAGTGAAAGATGTCTCAAGTGTCAAGATGAAGATATTAGTGAAGGGTATCTATCGTCTATAGGATAAGCACTTGTGGTAGGTGCTTAGAAGTCAAGACAAAGAAGCACTAGTGAAAGGTGCTTAGAAGTGAAGACACAAGACATTAGTGAAAGGTGTCGTGTAGATCTAGTCAAAGGCATTAGTGAAAGGTGCCTTAGATGTACATTCGATATGGTGTGTTTCGATGTACAAGATAGACTAGTATTAGATCCAAGGATATTGATATCCTTGATGATGTTGTAAAGGAGTAGATCTCCTTTGGGATTAGTCGTTGGTGTAGTGTGGTAGTAGTTCCTCCATTGCAATGGAACTAGGTGCTTAGCCTAGTACCTAATAAAGGGTAGGCGACATTGTGAAGGTGTAGTTTACCTTGGAGTGAAAGAACTAGGTACTTAGCCTAGTACCTTATAAAGGGTAGGCGACGTTGTGTAGGTGTGGTTCACTTTGGAGTGAAAGAACCCGGTGGTTAGCCTAGCACCGGAAAAAGGGTAGGCGACATTATGAAGGCTTCTCCGCCATAAGGAGATTGGTGTAGTAATTACGAACTCTCGAGTAGGTGACTCGGGGAGTGGAGTAGGGCAAGGAAGGTGTCCTTGTAGCCAACCACTATAAATACTCGTGTTGTGGTTTTGTGCTTCTTACTCTTATCTTTTCATTACTTACCCTTATATGCTTGTTTATCAACATCCAACACACACATCCAAATAGATTGACATAAGTCAATCTAAATGATTAAAAGGAAGTTTTTAATTGGTAAAACTATTCAACCCCCCGTTCTAGTTTTCCACAATTGGCATCAGAGCTTCGTTACCAAGTTTCTTGAAGTATATTGTACTTTAAAAACTTGATACGATCCATGGTTAATTGAAAACTACAAAGAAGGTTTTTCATAAAAGCAAACACCATGTCTTTCAAAACTATATGTTTGGATGTTGAGTTGATAACAACATTTTTATTTACTTTTCATTTAATTGCACTAATCTTCTTTGTCATGTTGATTAGTCAAAGCTCATACCAACCAAGCTTTAGAAGTCGCTTGGTAACAAGAATACCTTCCTTAAGAAGGTATCTTAAACGCAAAGGAGCGGGAATCGTCTAAGTGACATTTGCTGTGGTCATTTGTAAAGACATTCCTAAGTGCGCTAGAGGTATGATTTTCTTTTACTTTGCTTGATAATTAAGTATACCTATTTAGGTATTTATATGATTATCTTTTGTGCTTATACATGTTTCACATGAAGCTTCATTAGTAAGTCTTTTTCTCACATACGTGTTATATTTCTCGTCTGTAGTCGTAGTATATATAAAACTTATGTTTTATTTCTTTTAATCTAATAATAAAACAAAACACGAATTTCAAAAATTCCTCCTTCCCTATTAATAACCCCACCGTCGGCTACTCTACCAAACCCTCACTTTTTCAAATCATCCAATTTCAAAAATTTCCTGTTATTCAAAACTTCATCTTCCTCTCCATCCTATCCCAACCGAAACCAAGAAGGATCGTCTTCAAGATGGTTTACATCACCTTCGTACTCATCATCTTAACACTCATCACACTTGTGTTCTCTATGATGAAGTTCACATACGGAGACATTTACTTTGTGTTGTTAATCTACATTGGGGTTATATACCCAATCCTTTGTATCATTCTTAGTATTAAAATGAAATATTACTAATAGTCTAGTTATCTAGGTTATTATGTGTTTATCATTTTTCTTTGTTTTATGTCTTTCTTTTCGTGACACATTATAAGTCATGTATGCGTGTTAAAAGAAAATGTAGGTTAAAACACATATCTTGGTATTAAACTATGAGATCTAAAAATCTATGCTTTTCATAAAATGCTTTTTGTAATTACGGATCTACGTATCCGGAAGTTATACTAGTCGGATCCCTTTTGAAAAGGAACTGGGATCCGTCCCTCTTCGGAGAACAGTTTTCATGCAAATTAAAAACTCTTTTCTTCTAAAAGTAATGCTCGCTAATTTGTCAAAACCATAAGTAAGTTAAGTGTTTTTCTTGTTAAAACCATCATTAATAAAAATCTAATAAAACGTTAGATAATCATTGGTTAACCACAATCATCACTTTCTATTAACTCGTCTTTTCTCTAGATTCCACTATGTCACACGAATACGAGTTTGATTTTTCCCTCACAAGCTTCTACACCCCAAACATCTCTCTTGAGCCCAACACACCGAGCAACCACGTTCGTAGGTTCAATAATCTCGAAACACGTCAGTTCCATGAAGGACGTATTGTAGACACTCCTCTACAATTAGAAGAAGATATCAGTACCTCCTTCCGAACCATAGGACTTGAATGTCTTCTCGAAATCAACGAGAAAATATGTCCAAGGTTCATATTGGAATTCTTCCGCCAAGTCGAACTCGTTCGTAACGAGGATCGCTCTCTTTCTCCTTGGTTTTGGATCTAAACCCAAAAGTTTATTCTAACCCTTGGGCAATTTGCCAACATCCTCCAAATTCTCAATCATGGACAATGTGCCTTCACCAAAGATTGGTCTCTTGACTCTCTTTTCAACTTTCGTGAAGAAAATAGTCCATATTGCTCTCATATTCCTTCTCCGCAAGACTTAATCCGCATTTTATGCAAACCTCATCACTCGAATACAAACATCCTTTACACAAGGGATATTCTAGAAGAGTACAAACCCCTTGCACTCATCCTACATGAAAATGTTTGGAGCCTTAGGGGAAATCGAGAAATCCTTCCCGCTTGTTGTGCTCACATAATGTATTGTTTGCTAACACAACAACCATACAATCTCTCCTACTTCTTTGCAAGGCGAATTGTAAATCTTCAAGGGTCCAAGAACAAACTTATTCCTTATGGAATGTTCTTGACGCGCCTTTATCATAACCTCATGTATCATCATCCTCAATTTCAAAGTCCGTTGTACGTACTTGTAAACAAGATTATGGAACCTCTAAACACATCCCTCATGAAGACGTTCTTCATTCCTGAATCGACCAACACTCATCAACCATTTGATGATCCATCTACCGAAAACGCTCAAGCAACTTTGTAGTCCTTCAAATAGGATCAATCCTTTTGTACTCGTGCTTTATCAATGTAATCCAATTTCTTTCATGAAGTAAAACATCTTACATTTGATATCTTAGTATTAGAACTCCTTTTAGACTAGTCTTGAGATATAATGCATTGTCAAGATCATTGCATACTTTTAGTAAAGGTCCTGTTGAGCAGATGGGCGGATCCCAAAGATTGTGCTAAACGGATCCCTACACTTAGGGAACCGTGGGATCCGGCAAACAGAAAATGCAATTTCAAGCATTATATTTCAAACATATCCTTAGAACACCTCACAATAAGCTAAACATAGTGTCTTAAGGCGAATTAAGTCCTTATCAAGATAGGTTGATCCTTCCTATTCACACATAACTCACCTAGATCACACTCTAAGACGCTTGTATATCTACCATTTCATTTTTAATCCATTACTCTTCCGCTCTCAAACTCACACTTCATTTTTTACTTAATTCCTCACATTTAGTCTTAGAAATCTTTCGATTTTGGCATAATTGATCATAAATCATTCTTACCTCAAAATTGATCAAAGGTGATCAAACTCTAGTTTTTCCATCTCAAAGCTTTTAGGATATTTTCCAAAACACTATCCTAAGTCACAACCTGATCTCTAGGATCATTTAGCTTCAATTGACACTCTCATCCTTAGTGTCATCCTTGCTCATCCATTGGAACTCTTGGAAGTTCCAAATCCTTCCATAAAAGACAATCATTAGCTACATCACTCATTACCTTCAAGTACTTAAGCACCCCTTCATTTAAGATACTTAGGAGGACTGAAACACTCAAGATGTTATACGTCTTAGATCTTAGAAACATCATTTCCATTCTTTAGTAGCTGCTGAGAGCCGGATCCCTAGGATTAGCCTAGACGGATCCCTATGAGGAGGGAACCGTGGGATCCGGATGACAGCTTATGTCAAATCTTGATAAAACAATCATTTCAACTCATCTTCCTAACTCAAACACTCCATCTCATCTTAAATGAGTTCCTAGATTAGTGCAAACTCTGAAGTTGACTCTTGTGCATGTTAATCATCACATTCCAATGAATCCTAGTGGCTTAAGGCTTAAATGAACTTGCCAAATCTCTTGGTTTATAAACCACTTTGTTAGGACCTCCATAGTCATCACTCTCATCCTAACTTTCAGCTCTTGAAACCTCTTGAAATCATCTCATCATGAGGAAAACCCCAAGTAGTAACTTATCCACCAAAGAACCACCCATGAAAAAGGCTCGTGTTATACACGAAATCTCTTCAACTGAATCATCTCCGGTCAAGCCAACAAATGATAGGATCTTTCCTCATCCAATCAAAACAATTCCTAAAAGGATAGTACGAACAAAACTACCAATGCCAAACACCACCATACCTCCTAGGCCAAATAATATTATCTCCACTAAACCATCACCATTGGTTCCTAGAGCTATTTCATTTACATCCCCACTATCATCACCACACCTCTACAACTTAGAGGACTTGCCTCCTAGGCCGTCTCATCCGCTTCCGCCGACAACATTCTCCTCATTAGGAGGAATATTGGTACAAAATCAAGGTGTTGAGTCAACACTTGCTCCGGCTTCCTTTTCGCCGTTTCCATCATTTAATCCCATTTGGATTATGAGAAATCATCAAAGTCAACCACCCAACCATATGGAAGTTGACACTTCTCTACCACCACCATCATTCTTGGTCGAGCCATTCTCAAATGTGCTCCGCACCAATCCTCCATCGCTTGAAGCTCCATGAAACCGCTTCACTTGATCCTTCGCATCAAGCCATTTCATTTCTTCCACCACCACTACCTAGCCATGACAAATATTGCTATCATTGTCAACATGTTGAAGGTTTGATACATGAAGTATGAGAAGACCAACATTTCATGTTCTATCATCTCCTCGAACGTTTCGATGAGATCAAACCTAAACAAAACTTGAGCTAGAAGATTTTAGTGGTGTCCTAGCATCAAGCAATAGTTGGTTTAGAAATTCCTAGTCATGTATTTTCTAATTTTCTTAGTTTTTAGAGTCATGTATATCATAACTGTAGTTTTATTAAATGGAATTACATGTTTGCTTGTTATTTTTCCGAGCATATGATTACCTTGTATTCATATCTCATTTTGTGATAATATTAATTGTTATATCACCTTTGCTTTGAAATTAATCGCTTAATACTGGATCCTCGACTGCCTAGACGGATCCCTACTAGAGGGAACCGCGGATCCGTGAGATGAAAGCTATTTTTTACTAACTTGGACCTCATTTGCAGGAAAATGTGAATTATACTTACTTTCTAACCTTTGTTTTATAGTTATTCAATTTACATGACATCCTAAAGCTAGGGGAGCTTTATGTCAAAGCAATACATTGCAAATTACCTTCAATACTAGGTTTACATTTCGTGACATCCCCTTGCAAAATTGCAATCATCAAGGGGGAGCACATTCGCCTCTTAGACGAAATCTTTTGCAAACAAACTAGATTAGTATCACTTACTTGATGCCCTTACATAGGGATGGACTCGTCAAGGAGAGTAAAAGACGAGATCCTTTCCCGTTACTTGCTCTCTATTTCTTTTTACTTTTACTTCTTTCACATGTTTTTCTTAAAAACGATGCGTTGCTTTCCTTCAAACACTTTTTGTTTCGACAAAAGGGGAGAAAAAGTAAAACTACAATTCAAACTTTTACAATTTTAGCTTTTCCTTAAAATAATTTTATGTTTTGTCATCAACAAAAGGGGAGATTGTTAATACAAATAAGCAGTAAAACGTTTATTTATATTTTACGATCTTCTAATGTTTTGTCGATAACAAACGTAAAATCATATTAACGAAACAAATAAAATACGTAAATGGTTTGAACTAATAGTTTCTAACATATTCACATTTTCACATAAAACACTAAAACGAGTATAAGTGATTTTATGATTTAGTAATACATATGTACAACAACTAGTGTTTACATATTTGGGTATAATATACACATAACTAGTATGTAGTATATTGGTAATATAAATGGGTAGAAACTTAAGTATCACAACCCATTGGGAAAATACATTTAATGTAGATGGGTACAACCCAAAGCCCATAACCCATGGATCTTGACCCATAACCCATTTCATAACATCATGCTTATATCACATATGGATAATACCCATAACCCATGGATCAATCCATACCCAAGTGACTAAGTGCATTGCACTCAAAGATACATTGTATCTAGCCAAAGATCCATGGTTCAACCCATGACCCATGACCCATAACCAAAATACCCATGGGCAAAGCGGAGCATTCCACGGATCCCTAGCTTTGTGCTAGCCGGATCCCTTGTGGTAGGGATCCGTGGGATCCGGGGAACAGTAGGTTTTTTCCACTATAAATAGTGAGTCATTTCTTCATTATTTATCACCCCTTTCTAACACACTTTCTCCCTGAGTTAAAAACTCACTAATCTCATATCCAAGAGATCTATGTTTGTAGTTTTGGTTTCGTGTAATCTTTTAGGTTCCTCTTAAAGGCAAGATCACCACCTTTGAAGTCGAGCAAGCTCAAGTCCATGAGTTGCCATGCTTCCTCATCATCATGGCTACTGAAGTCTTCTTGTTGATGATTCTTTTCTTTCTTCAAAGAAGTGTAGTGTTGAAGACATTAGTGAAAGATGTCTCAAGTGTCAAGACGAAGATATTAGTGAAGGCTATCTATCGTCTATAGGATAAGCACTTGTGATAGGTGCTTAGAAGTCAAGACAAAGAAGCACTAGTGAAAGGTGCTTAGAAGTGAAGACACAAGACATTAGTGAAAGGTGTCGTGTAGATCTAGTCAAAGGCATTAGTGAAAGGTGCCTTAGATGTACATTCGATATGGTGTGTTTCGATGTACAAGATAGACTAGTATTAGATCCAAGGATATTGATATCCTTGATGATGTTGTAAAGGAGTAGATCTCCTTTGGGATTAGTCGTTGGTGTAGTGTGGTAGTAGTTCCTCCATTGCAATGGAACTAGGTGCTTAGCCTAGTACCTAATAAAGGGTAGGCGACGTTGTGAAGGTGTAGTTCACCTTGGAGTGAAAGAACTAGGTACTTAGCCTAGTACCTTATAAAGGGTAGGCGACGTTGTGTAGGTGTGGTTCACCTTGGAGTGAAAGAACCCGGTGGTTAGCCTAGCACCGAAAAAAGGGTAGGCGACGTTGTGAAGGCTTCTCCGCCATAAGGAGATTGGTGTAGTGATTACGAACTCTCGAGTAGGTGACTCGGGGAGTGGAGTAGGGCAAGGAAGGTGTCCTTGTAGCCGAACCACTATAAATACTCGTGTTCTGGTTTTGTGCTTCTTACTCTTATCTTTTCATTACTTACCCTTATATGCTTGTTTATCAACATCCAACACACACATCCAAATAGATTGACATAAGTCGCTCTAAATAGATTAAAAGGAAGTTTTTAATTGGTAAAACTATTCAACCCCCTTCTAGTTTTCTACAGTTTACTTTCAGACCAAATCCAAATGGATATGGACCGAATCTTGCTGATTACAAACCAAAGTTTTCAAACAGAGCATTCAAACCAAATCCTCAAGTTTATAGTGCAGAACATAGAATTGATGATTCCATTATGACTGTTGTTGAATATAATCGCATGGAAGAATTAGATGCAGAAGAAGAGATTCGATCAAAATTAGAAAATGTTGTTTATAACAAACCATTTAACTATTCAAAAGCCATCACTTTCGTCACACAACAGGATAATTCTAACAAACCTTGGGTTATCACGCCTATTTCTGAGACTTCTAATGTTGGTCCCCAACCCAATTCTGCACAAATTAATGGTCCTTTACCTTCACTCAGTGAGGTCAAAACATTAACCGACAAATGACAAATTCTTAAATATTTTGATACATTCATTTCGGACATCAAACTTTTGGAACTTGAAATAGAAATCAATTCTGAAATAAAATTTGAACATTTTCAATCACCTCAAGCGAGAGAACAAAGAGATATTTATCAGAAAAGAATTTTACCTCATGTCCAGAATTTGAAAATGTGTGCAGTATATTAGGAAAGGGATTTTCACAAGGAGCTTGGACTTATGAAAAGAGTTTTTGAGCAAACTGAAACATCGATTTCAAATACCAACCGTAAAAAGAAAATGTTAAGAAAAGATGTTGATCGACTCTTGGAAGATGTTATCTGTGCTGATATCAATAATGTTGTGTTATTACATTTTGTTGCATATGCATTTGATTATATCTCTGCTGACTCTGTTGATTCCGTTGAAAATGTTGAGAATTGATGAAAACTAGCAGACCTTGATAGATCTGGAGCTTCGTAGATCGTTAGTATTACTTATGTAATCACAAGCAAACTAAAAGAAAATCTCTACAACTTGTATTCTTTAGCGGAATATAAACACAAGTATAAAGCACCGATAACTAAGAACTCTTCGATCCTCTATGGATCGTTATATTAATGACTTGTAAAACGTCTAGTACATAATTCATTCTATTGTGTTCCTTTTATAGATAAGGAACCCTAACTTCTTCTCTAAGAAACGTAAAACTAAATAAGATATACACAATCACTTCCTAATAAAGCTCATGCATATCCTAACTAACTATAGAAAACACGGAATAACTATCTCCGCATGAAACAAACTAATAACTATATAACTTCGGTAGAATTATGTCTTGGCGAGAATCCATACACTTCAAAGAATCCATTCAAGATAATCTTCAAGATAATTAGTGCTTACATAATTCTCAACAATCCTCCCTAAACGGAATTTGACTAGGTTAAGTTCTAGTTTCTTGATAGATCTTTAACCTTGCAAAGACTAGAGGATTGTAGTCGAACATCATCGAGAAAGAACCAAAATATTGGCATCTCTATGATGATAAAACTTTTGAAACGCCAGATCTTTGCAGCAACAAATGACAACATGTACATCAAAACAGATTAGTTTCATACTATTCTCATCACATCCAGGTGTGTTAACACCTATGAGAGGCGAATCATTGAAATAATGGATTTGATGTCTCCTTACCAATAGCCATCACTACTGGAGTAGCCAAATGTTTTAGTTCGAAAAGCATGGTACACTGATAACCATCTGATTTATTAGCAAATCAGCAACCATGAACGTATTTGAAATGTCTTTACCTGTAGCCATTTGCTCAGGACTAGTCAATTCTTAGAATTGGTGAAATGATAACCAAATATGGTATTCCAATGCCTTTACCACAAGCCATATACATGTGGGCTAGCCAATTCTTGGATTCCAAAGGAATAAACCATGGTGAATTGATGACCATACAACTCACGACAATTAAGCATGGGTAGTTGCAAACCCTATGATTTTGAGCAAACCATTACAGCTATCAATAGATTTGATGTGTCTTTACCAAAGCTGTACCCTTTGGACTAGCTAACTCTTTGATATACCCAAGGTACATCTGGTGAGTCAATAACTAGCACAATATACAACAAACCTGCAATAAAAGTTAGACATACTCAATTTTTTTTTTTTAACTAAGAAAACAAACACAAAACAAATATTACAAAATATACAAAATACCATAATCAAGATGAGGCTTGATGTTGCATAAGTTGAGTCTTAATCACTCCAACACATTGCTCTGCATAAAGCCTATCATTCCCAATTGGATCAGGAGGTATTTCCAACTTCTGTGTAAGCATTCTTTCCATAAGCTTAACAGATAATGGATATATCTTCTCTGCACACATACACACAGTAATACCACTCTTTGTTTCCACCACATGGACATTAGGAAGAGGATAAAATCTCCAAGTTGCAACCTTCCACTTATGTGAATGCTTCCAAATAGAATAACCTTGACCATTTGGAGATTGAGAATTAAACAACACATGAAGATCACCCAATAAAAAGAATCCAGACCCCTGTGGTGTATGAGTACAATAATACTTAGTGACAATGTTATACAGAGTATGCAAATCCGCTCTATCTACCAAATGCAATATCTCTTTCAAAAAGTTGAACTGCATAATAGATTGATCCAATCGATAAATAACATTAAGCTCATCTTCTTGCAATGTCCAATTAACCAACACATCATGAGATCCTTCAGGAAACACATCAGAAGATCCCTCTGTAATAAATATTGATTCAGCAGCTTTAAGATCCAAAGAACTAACTCTTGAAGATTCCTTAACCTTAGATGTATGTGGAACCTTAGATGTATGTGTCCCAACTGATTTCACAGATCTCCATAGAGAACCATGTCTGCGTTTAGCCATCCTTTTCTTCCTCCTACCTGGTATATAGATGTCCGAAGATGTTACATCCTCAGGTTCTTCAGTAACATTAATATGTGTGGAAGAAATAGAATCAGTCTTCATTGGAGCAACACCACGTAAGGCATACATCTTCTCGCCTACTTCTCGGCCTTTTAGCTTTAGCGCTTTAGTTTAGCTTTTCTACCCAACTCTTCTCCAATTTTGTCAATAGGAGCAACCTTAGGTATCTTCTGCGAAGGTGATGTTTCGTAAGAAACAACATAAGGTTCAATTGATTGAACTTTAGCAATCAAGGAATAGCTTCAGAGATACTTGAAGCAACAATGAAGTACTTGACTTTGGAAGACGAGCCTCAAAAGAATCTACAATTTCAACTATCCTTGGTCTTTTGGATTTAGGAGCATCCAAGCATCAACAATTCTTTTCAAAGTAGAAACCGAAGCAGGACTAGATGATGTACACTTCATAATCTTATTATAACGTCTGATTAACTCATCATCAGGTAAAGCCTTAACTTGCTTCATGGTCATACCAGAGTTATATATAGTACAACTCTGATGCTTCACTACTTTCCTCATATAATCTTTCTTCTGAGCTTTAGTTTGTGGCCTCTCCCTCTTAGCTTTATTCTTTTGATCTTGAATAGCTTTTCTTTTTTGCCATAGCTTCTTGCTTCTTTTGCTGTCCAAGAGCCATCATTTGAGCCACAAAATCATCACTATTAAAATCTGCTCCCAAAATACTTTGAGCAAGAGTAGGATCTGATGCAGCTTTATGAATACATGCATCCCATTGAGCATCAGGCATCTGAGTAGCTAATTCATCCAATTCTTTGCGTCTCTCAGAAGACAACTTTGAAGTAGACTCAGTTGCAAGCTGTTTAGCCAAATCCTCACTTTTCTTATTCTCTTTACATTCAGCTAGCATTCTTGCTTGCTCTTTCAACTCTTCTTCACTTACTAGACCCGTACCAAGCTCTACATCAATTAGTATTTCTTTCTCTGGAGCAATAGACTTGTCAGCAGAACTAGCTTAAGGAATATCCATCAGAGGAACTTCAGAAGAAACTCCCAACTTAGCAACAGAAGAAACAGGTTGAGACAATTCTTCAACAGGTGTTGAAAATACTTCAGCATTAGAATCCAAATGAAAACTTCTTCCAGCCAAAAATACTTCAGAACTAGCTGCTGTAGGTAGAGAACTTGGTTGATCTTGTACAACTGAATCTTGACCATGTATAGAAACATCATCCTTCATTGAAACATCAGCAGTTACATCATCAATTGGTTCTTTTGAAGCTTCAGTGGATTCCTTATTCAAATATTGTCTTCTCCTTTTTCTGGTAAATCGAATAGGTTGCTTTTTCTTTGAAGATTCAGCAACAACAGGAGGAGAAACCGGAGTCTTTTAAGCAACATCAGCCAAGATCTTAAGAGGATTATCCTCTTCCTCTTCATCAGAAGAAACCACTAGCCTCCTTTTGGAATGATGCCCAATTTGATCTTCCAAACTTTTAACCTTATTCTTCAGCTCCACAATCTCTTTACCAAGAAAAGATTTAGTCTCTGAAAGTTCCTTTTTGAGCTCAGCAATCTCACCTGCATACCTATTCACTAGAGCAAAGACAGATGTAAGTGTAATAGGGTCCTCAGCTCCACCAGCTGATTGCTCAGTGGTAATGGGAACTTCATTGGACCTTTCAGGATAAACATGGTCATGCTCAACATTAGGAGAACCTTCATTAAAGGATTCCCTGAGTGGACTAGGTGTGGTCAGTTGAGTAGTTTCAGTCACAAACTCATCAAGACTAACCTGAGTAAGTGATGGACTAGGACTAATTCTAGGTGAAGGGATAGGTGGTGGTCGGTCAGGAGAAACATTAGATGCTTCAGCAGTATTAGAAGGGCCCTCATCAATGGCAACTGAAGGATTACCATCAGCAGTAACATTGCTAGAAGGAAGAATAACATCATTATCCTCATCAGCAGCCTCATTGCCTTGAGGAAACATAGCTGCTAGCAAAGGATAATGTGTCCCCTGAAATTTAGTTTTCATAGAAGCAAATAGTTTAGCAGATAAATCTGTTATGGGATAAAAGGCTTGGGTTTGGGTGGTGATGTCTAATACAATTTGTAAAAACCTAGGGTACATTAATAACTTATGCTTTTTCCTTTGACTATTCTCAACCATGTTATCAAAAATAAACTTGGAAAAATTATAAGTCAACCCTTGAGAAAGACACACAATACCACAACCCAGTTGAGTAGAAAATTGATCCCATCCTCCTGATTTATTGCTTATGCACTGAAGCAATGTATGAACAAGAAACCTCCACATCGGGCACAATTGATTCTTGAGCCACATATCTGTTCGTTCACCTTGATATCCAATAGCTCTTAGTCCCTCAAGTGTTACCACTGAATTGGAATGATAAACTCCATTCTCATCATCCAACTGAAGTCTTCTTCTTATCAACTCCTCTATCACAATGTGCTCCATTCTATCGATTCTACCCATAATCTCTGTTTCACTCCGTTTTGTAGCAGTCGCCCAAAATTGAGTAACCAACGATTCATATATTGCAATTCGGAGAATGTGTTAAAGCATAATGAATCTTGGACCTCTTTAAGAATTCCACCATGGTTTTATACAAATCATCACCCTTAGCTGTTCCCAGAAAAGCAACTTTATTATGATCGTGCTTAAATTGAAGCGCCATGAGAACTTTAGATAATAGGTTACGATTCAATCAACTGAAGGTGTGTTTGAATCGAATAAAGAGGGAATCAGTTATTATTAGACGAGGATATGCGAATAGGTTATAAGTAGAAGTTTCCCAAATTGTGGTCAAATATATTAAGATGTTGACCAACACTGACGTGTAATGCAACTTTCACCAAATTCAAATTTCAACTTCGGCAGAAACAATGGTCAATCTGCTGAAGTGATATAATCAGCAGAAGCAACTCACGTATTCAAGAAGCTTTAGTAAATATCTTTTTACTGTTTCACCCAACTCGCATTATTCTCATTAAGCCTTGAACCCGTCTATAAAACAAACCCCAACGCACTCTTAACTCTCATCAATTACCCCCAGTTTTCAACACAAACCCTAAATTCACCACAAACCACAATCAACAACAATTACCCATGAGTACTAAACCAGAGGTTGTTAATCCAACCTCTTCTCCATCATCATCATCATCCAGTGATTTCTTTCAGTTTTGGTCATGTCCACCTGACCCTCGTCCTTTGAAATCCCCATTTCTCAGTTCTTCTGATGATGACAGTGTAGTGAATCCAAGTGAATCTTCTGATGACTCTGATGGGTCCACTAAGAAGAGAATATCTTACTCCCAACCTCCAGCACCTCAACCTCAACCAAGGCCATGTGTCGAAAGAGAGGTGGTGCTAGCTCTTCCTGCGCCATGTTTTGGTTCTTCATCACATATCGTATAGAGGAAGGGCTTAAGGAAGGTGGATGGATTACTTTTTGGTGAAACCAAGTAGATGAAACACAAAGGACATGTGTGGTCATCTTCATCATCATCATTTTCATCAATCCATCCTATCCATTTTGATCCTTAGCACCTTCGTCATACCTGTCGTGCATCTCTAGCCATTGAGATAGAAGGAATGGGTGGTTATGCAAGACTTCACAAACGCATATCCAGCAGCTAGTGTGAAAGATATGAGCGATCATGCATATCCAACAGCTGTTGGAATAGATGATATGGGCTAGAGTATAGACTAGGTTTAGTAGTCCTTGTATTTCCATTTGAAGCTGATTGTAATCTGTAAGCTGTAAACTGTTTCTTGAATGAATGAATGAAATTTAACTTCAGTACTTCTTTTGTATGAACAATTTGTCTTCAGTACATTACTCTTCAGTGGAAACAAAAAGTTCAACTTCAGTACTTAGAACTCAGTAGAAACAAGCTTCAAAGCTTACTTGACCACTTTCCATTTGACCAAACATGATGAACTTCAACTTTATACGGCAAACTGCAAATCAATACAAACAGAGAAACACACAGACCAAACAAGAAAAAACATACTAAATTTACATTAGATGGTTAGTGTTAGAACAAAATCAAGCAAAAGTATACATAAAAATCAAACAAAGTTACATAAAAACATGCAAAGTGTACACAAATCCTCCCCTGAGGCATATGCCTCCCCTGAGGCCTATGACTCCCCTTAAACTTTGTAGTTAAGGGTTAAGCATACCAATATGGACCACAAGGTGTTGAAACCTTGGTCCATCAAAAGCCTTTGTTAATGATCCGCCACATTGTCATCAAGTGAATTTTAACCACTTTTATCAAATGTTTGTCAAATGCATCTCTTATAAAGTGGTGCTGATTTCAATATGTTTAGTTCGATTGTGAAAAAGCGGATTTTTGACAATGCATATGGTGCTTTGATTATCAATAAAATTGTTGTGTTCATGAAATTATACCCATAATCCAACAATTGATTTTGTATCCAAAGAACTCATCCACAAAGTAGCTTAGCAATGAAGAACATACTGCTTGAGAGATGAGGTAGCCACAATTGTTTGTTTCTTGCATTGCCAAGAAATCAATCTCTTTCAAGGAATTGGCAACCTCCAGTGGTGGACCTCCTATCCAGATTTGCCCAAAGATAGTCACTATCATCAGATATGCTTCCAATTAAATGGAGACTCTTTTGGGTACCAAAGGCCTAACAGAGGTTGACCTTTGAGGTACTTAAAGATCTTCTTAACAACATTGAGATGGGAAGTAAGTGGAGTGACTTGATGGCTAGAACATACACTCACAAAGAAAAGTAATATCGGTCTTGAAGCTATTAAATACATCAAAGAACCAATCATCGACCAGATAAATGAACATTCACAGTGGATCTCGCTTCATTGTTGGTCTTTAGTTTTGGAGCTTCATAAGGTGTAGTGGCGATCCGACACTCTCCATACCAAATTTCTTCAAGATGTACCTCACATATTTGTCCCGACCGATAAAGATACCATCAAGTTCACGAACTTGGAGACCCAAAAGAAAGTCAACTCCCCATGGCACTCATCCGAAACTCGCCTTCATAAGTTCCTTAAACTCCCGCACCAAGCTTCTTTTGTGGATCCAAAATAATGTCATCCACATACACTTGCACAAGAATAATATCTGTGGAATTCTTCTTAAGGAAAAGTGTCTTATCAATAGCACCTCTTCGATAACCATGCTTCAGCAAAAATGAAGAAAGCCTAGCATACCAAGCTCTGGGTGCCTGATGTAGTCCATAGAGAGCTTTAACTACCTTGTACACATGATGAGGATGATCCGGGTCTTCAAATCCTTTAGGTTGAGTGACATAAACCTCCTCTTCTATTTCACCATACAGGAAGGCTCCTTTAACATCCATCTGATAAACCATAAAACCCATATAGGATGCATAAGCCAAGAAAATCCGTATGGCCTCAACTCTTGCCACAGGTGCAAACACTTCATCATAATCAATCCCCTCCTCATGTCGATACCCCTGTGCAACTAATCTTGCTTTGTTTTTAATAACAACACCTCTTGCATCACTCTTATTTTTCAGAATCCATTTAGTCCCAATTGCATACTTGCCATCAGGGAGTGGTACCAAGATCCAAACTTGCTGATTTTGAAATTGTTGCATCTCTTCTTGCATTGCCTCAAGCCAACTTGAGTCTTCAAGAGCCCGAGTAACACTCGGTTGGTTCCACTTGAGAAAGAAAATAAGCAAATGACAATGTTCATAGTCCGTGTGATTGTCTCTTTGCCGATTTGAGACATAAGAGATAAAAGCCACCGACCATATTTAGAACTTGCCACAAGTACCCTAGTTCTAACAGTGCATTAGGATCACCAATAATATTTGACCGTGGATGAGCAAGTGTTGATCCTTTTAGTAGCAATGGTGTTGACATCAATGGATGTATCAAGATTAGTGATAGTAGGTTCAAATTCGTGTCATAGGAAGGTGAGGTGAAGATGCCACTTTGGGTTGATGATGACCAAGATCCGAAGGTTTTGGAAAACGATATAAGGTTCTCCAAAGTCCATTGACACTCTAGTAGAAATAGGAGTAGAAACAAAGATGTCTTTCAAATGATTTGGTGATGTTAGGAGAAACAGGTCACTTTCAGTAGAATCGTTGTTTCCACCGATTGCTTCACTTGTACTCTCCTCAAGATTCCTCTCAAAGATCTAGGTAGCCGCATACTCTTGTTTCTTAAGCCTAGCAAGATCTTCATCGTGTGTGAATCATCTTCACTCTCATCATCAAAATCTTTGGATGTGTCACCGCAAAATTGTTAGGGGAGAAAGAAGGCACTACAATGGGTTGTTCATCATCTTCAATCTCACTATCGAATCAGATCCATAGTACCGCATTGTTAGTTGGAGACTCTTGAGTACCGCATGTTGGTTAGCCATATGTCTAGAATAACCCAAATAATCGCTATAATCAAGGTCAAAAGACCAAACATGACCCCGCCCTTGAACATTTGGCTTGTCTTCTAGAAATCTCGATTCAAAGTCTCCTCAATCTTCTTAGCGGATAAATTGTAAACCCCAGACGCCTTACTATGAGTGAATATCCCACAATGTAACCATCATCGCCTTTCTCATCAAACTTGCCCAAAGGATCACTTGTATTCGTAATGGTCACTTGACAACCAAAAGGTTTGAGGTAATGAATAGCGTGAACTTTACCATAGAGAAGTTCATAAGGTTTTTGAAATGAGGTCTAGTAATAGATACCTATTCAAGACATAACAAGTCGTGCCAATGCCTTTAGTCCAAAACATGGTGGGTAACTTAGAGTCTCACAAGATTGATCTTGCGACCTCTATTAAGGTCCTATTCTTCCTTTCTTCCACCCCATTTTGTTGTGGTGTTCTTGGAGTGCTATAGTCCCTTTTGATTCCTTTAGACCTCTGAGTTCTATAAGTATAGCATTCTTGAACTCGTCCCATTATCACAATCAATTCCTTTAACCTTTTTGTTCAACTGATTTTCAATAAGGGTAATGAAGTCTTCAAGATGGAGATGTTTCATCTTTGGTCCTTAGAAAGAATACCCAACAAAATCGCTATAGCCATCGATGATAACCGACAAAATACTTGTGATCAATGCTTCAACTTGAGTTGGACCAAAAGATCCATATGAAGCAATCAAGAGGTTCGTAAATAATGCTCACAAAGAAGAATAACTTTGTATGAGGCTCGTGTTGCTTTCCTTTGTTGCGAGCAACACAATTATGATCATTGGTGAAAACTTTGGAAGGAAGACCTTCAACAAGACCCGCTTTAGAGAGCTTGTTTATGGTCTTGAAGTTCACATGAGCCATCCTCCTATTCCATTTGGTAGACTCATCTAGGGATGCTTTAGCCACCAAACAAGTTAAGTCACCTTCTGGTTTAACATTGGTTAAGTTGAATGTATATAAATTGTGATTTCGAGGAACTTTCAGCAGAATTGATGTTTCTTCTGGGAGTTTGAAGTCTTTAGACAGCACAAGACATTCATCCTCTGTGAAGAGTACTTTGTTCTTGGTGTCACATATCTGTGAGACTAAGAACAAATTGAAGTGTTGAGGTTCCTTGACATAGTATACATTCTCAAAGTCCAGTTGAGGTGTTTTGATGGTCCCTTTTCCTGTAATTCTTCCATCACTTCCTCCAAAGGTCACATTTCCTCCTCCTTCAATGTGTACAAAGTTGTGCATCATATCTTTGTTTCCTGACATGCTTCTTGAACAACCACTATCAACAATGCCAACATCTTTATGCTTAAGAGGATGATTCTACAACAACAACAAAAATTATACAATATTAGTACACTATGGAGGCTCAAGTCATTCTTGACTTGAACCCCTTTGTGGATCATATGAGGTATGCCATGCGATGTATAAGATCCACTATTATTCTTGGGTTTCCATTAAAATTTGGGTCCCTTTTATTCCAAGAACAACTCACGAGGGCTTGACAAAGATCCCAATAACCTTTCCCAAAGATTCATTGAGTCAACATATCCAGGCCAAAAACCATTATTAAAATATGAACTTGTTGGTTGAGCATATGGTCTAGCAACTGACCTTCTCCAAGAATAAGGATAATTGGTATAAGTTTCTTGTGGAACATAAGGTGGTATATTATTAACGTTAGTCCACATTGGTCTAGATTTCCTAGAATCATCACACCTACCCATCCTTTGCTCATGATAATCACAATACTTAATTAAATGAAATTTACTTCCACACACAAAACATGTCTTCTGTTTAGAAGATTTATTCAAACCACAAGATGTTCTATTACAAGCAGAAGCATTCAAACCAAAACCATGAAAAGAATTGTTTTTAATAGTATTATTATGCAAAGAATTAAAAGCAAGTCTTCGTGAGGACACTGTCTTGGAAGTTGGTTCCTGGCAAGAACTCGACATGCTTATTGGTAGTCTTGGGTGCGGCGGGGGGTGAAGACTTGGGAAGGGCAGACTTGTCATTTGAATCACACTCAGTAGACCCTTGCTAGGAGGACTTATCATCAACACAAGAGACAAAGTCATTAGATGAATTATCGAGGTCCTGCAAGTCTTTAGACTTTTTCCATATAGATGGTGTGATCCATCAAGTCAACATAATGGAAAGGTCAACGGGCATGTGCTCACCTCTAATAGGTCCACGTACAGCATGTAGGTCACCTTCTTTCACAAAATTAGCTAGGCCTGCTGGTGTAGATTTGCGTGTGTCATCCCTAGCTTCTAACCCTACATACTTCTTAAAGCCAAATCCTATAGAAGTATTTGGAGTTTGACTAGCATAGATGTGACTAGCTAACTTGTTCCCATTTAACATCCATTCTTTATGCCTAGCAATTTCCTCATCTAGTTTCTTTTTAAGCTCTAGATTTTCTGACACTACATCTGCTCTTAACTTCTCAGATCTTTTTAATTCATTTTTAGTACATTCTAGATCACATTCTAACACCCTTAATCTCTCATCATAAGCTATTTGATTCTTCTGAAACCAAACCTTTTGTCTTTCTAGAGTTTTTAAAGCCTGTTTATAAGCTTCAACTTCTACATAGCATTCATTATATTTAGGTTTCAAAATATCATAAGCTTCTTTGAGTTCATTATAACACTCACTACAACCAAACAAACAATTTTGTACCTGAGAGATGCCCATCAAGGCAATCTGATCATGCCTATCCTCTGAAGTACAACGCGCAATCAAACCAACATTATCAATACTAGGACCATCATCATTTTCCTGCTCATGTTGCTTCTAGTCCACATTGGTGTCAAGAGTGACCAAAGCTGCTGATCCCTTTGAAGTTCCAGCCTCCCTCTGATTCTGCTGATAAGAATAGTATCTCGTATCATCACCAGCTTTCCTATCTTTGCACTCTCTAGAGAAGTGACCCATCTGTTGACATGTAAAACACTTGACCTTCCTTTTGTCAAACCTCGCTGGATCTCTTCCTTGGAATCCAAACCTTCTCCCAGCTTTGCGCTCAAACCTCTTGATATCCATAGACAGCATAGCCACCTGCCACCTCAGCTTCATCTCTTCCATCTCTAGTGGATCCACCTAATCGAAATCCTCATAGACAAGTTCCAACTGAGGATCATAATCAGCAAAGAAGGATCCAAGCACATCTTCCATTATACCTCCAGATTGGGAACTTGATGGAGTGGTAGTATAGGATGATGATGAGTAAGTTGGATTTGTGGCATGAGTCATCTTTGGGGTAGAGGCTCCAATAAAGGCTGTGTGACCAGCAGTAGATGATGTACGAAAAGGACTCCTTACATCATGTTCAAGAGCTTTAAGTTTGTTGTACAGCTCATCAAAAGTAAGCATATCCAAGCCACCTTTAGCTTTTAAAGCAATGCTCACTTGTAGCCAGGATTGAGGTAAAGACCTCAAGAACTTAGAATTACAATCATCATTATCTGGCTTTGCCTTCAGCTGATTCAACCGACTTAAGATCTTGTGAAACCCGTCATAGCCCTTATGAATTCCTTCCTCTTGAGATTTGAAAATCTTCAAACTGTTGTCTCAGCATCGACTTTTTCAATCTCCTAGACTCCTCATTCCCTCCGAACTTTGCCTTGATTGCTAACCATATGTCCTTGGCATCATTCATGAAGTGAAAATCACTCAAGTGATCCTCAGGAATAGCTTGAAGAAGAATTGTCTTAACTTTGGTTTCTCTTTGAACTGCCAATATCTCTTCAGCAGATTTGGGAGGAACAAAAGTAAGATTGCCATCGACATCGCGGTAGTTCTCTTGATCGCTTCCTTCCTTACGATCTCCCATAGATACCAATCACCGTTGGAGATCCGCTTTGCATCTTCATCGCCTAAAGATCATATTCCTCCCTTTTAAGGTAAGGAAACTTAGCATTACTGTTCGAAAGACTTAGTTGTTGAAGTTGAGTGGAGTTTTGGTTCTTTGGTGATTTCGACATCAACGCCCCGATCCGTATATGGTGAATTTTGTTTTGGTTGTATGGGTGTTTAGAAAGACCTGTTCTTAGTATCGTAGAGACTCTCACGAGGCTTTGATACCACTTGTTGAAAACTAGCAGACCTTGATAGATCTTGAGCTTCGTAGATCGTTAGTATTACTTATGTAATCACAAGCAAACTAAAAGAAAATCTCTGACTTGTATTCTTTAGCGGAATATAAACACAAGTATAAAGCACCGATAACTAAGAACTCTTCGATCCTCTATGGATCGTTATATTAATGACTTGTAAAACGTCTAGTACATAATTCATTCTATTGTGTTCCTTTTATAGATAAGGAACCCTAACTTCTTCTCTAAGAAACTTAAAACTAAATAAGATATACACAATCACTTCCTAATAAAGCTCATGCATATCCTAACTAACTATAGAAAACACGGAATAACTATCTCCGCAGAAACAAACTAATAACTATATAACTTCAAGAGAATTATGTCTTCTGAGAATCCATACACTTCAATGAGAATCCATTCAAGATAATCTTCACAGATAATTCAGTACTTCACATAATTCCCAACAAGAATACCGATATTGTGTCACAAATCAAGTCTTTAAAAGTTGAAAATTAACGCTTGTTAAACGAGCTTTCAAATGCAAAACGTCGTCTTCAATGGTGTCAAAAGATTGTCAAAATCGAGAACTCGCTTTACAAAACAAAATCAACCAGCTTGCATACAAAACTCTTAATCCAAAACTTGAGCAACTGGATGATGTAAATGTGTCTTTGAAGTGTCAAATCTCAAAATATGAACAAGAAATTTCAAAAGTTAAAAGGAATATGGTGTCATATTTGATTTACTCAAAAGACTCGTGCTAAAGCGTCAAAAGACCTTGATCATCTTGCATACACCAAAGATGTTTTACGATGAGATGGACTCACTGCTCGAAAATCTAGATTTGTTACACAAAATCCATGATCTAAAAGCGAGTTGGTGAAACTTAAGAAAGATAGGAATAGTAACACAAGAGTAATCGCACCTAAATGATTCAAAATGACTCTATACAATCTAATGACAAACCACAAGAAACTAATGTGCTTCCTCTCTCAAACAGAATAGTTTCCTCTTTTCCCAACGCCCGCACTTCACAACCTAGGAGCAATACAAGGAAGAATAGGAAGTTGCGACGTAAGAAAAGAACAATAAAGAATGCTGAAGTAGAAGAACACTTTAGGACATTGAATAAAACTCAAGTTGCACCCACTTTAGATATTGCGTCTGACAAATGTAATGAACAAAGTGATGTAACGAATGCTGAATCTTTAAGTACTCTTAATGTTTTGTTTGAAGCCTCTTGTGTTGGTTGTCGTAAAAGGATGTTTCCTAGTTGTCATGATAAATGTGTTGCTAAGGCTATCTTGAATCGTAAGTGGAATAATAGAAAACGGAATACCTCTAGGCCCACTAATTCTTCTAAGTCTGTGCTAGGTAAACCACTCTCTAGTGTTCCGGCTACGATCATTGATGTACCCATAGAACCACCTTCACCTCCTAGGAAGAACTTATCACCAAGTGCATTCACTAGGACCAAAGCTAAGACTAGTTGGAGATGGCAGAAATGGTTACATAATACACTTGGATTTAAATGGATACCTAAAATCATTAACATGTCTGTTTCTACTATAACTGCTTCGGAACCCTCTAAATCTCCGGGTTCCACATCTACTTCTATTCCATCTATGTCGTTTGTGTGTAATGCAGGTGATACAGATCATCCTTTGGATGGTTGATAGCGGATGTTCTCGACACATGACAGGCAATATTAAACTGTTATCAAACTTTGTTGCAAAGTTCATTGGCACTGTCAGATTCGGGAATGATCATTTCGCAACTATCATGGGCTATGGAGATTACATCAATGGCAACATCGAAATTAGCAGGGTTTATTATGTGGAAGGCCTCGGTCACAATATCTTCTCAGTTGGTCAATTCTGTGATGGAGATTTGGAAGTTGCTTTTCGGGAGAAAACTTGTTTCATTCGTGATCCACAAGGAAACGATCTTATGTCTAGTACCCACAATTCAATTCTTTATACAATCTCAATGCAAGACATGATTGCTTCATCTCCCATCTGTCTACTTTCAAAGGCAACATCTAAAAAATCTTGGCTATAGCACCGTCGTCTATCACATTTAAACTTTCAAACCATAACAAATCTTGCACGATACAAACTTGTTGAAGGTCTCCCAAGATTTCAATATTCTAAAAATCACCTATGCTCAGCCTGTGAACAAGGGAAAAGCACTCGTGCTCACTTTCCTTAAAAGGTGGAACACAGCTCACATCATGTGCTTCATCTTCTTCACATGGATTTGTGTGGCCCAATGCGCGTGCAGACGATTAATGGCAAACGCTACATATTGGTAATCGTAGATGACTACTCAAGATGGACTTGGGTTTATTTTCTTCGGAGTAAAGATCAAGCTCCACGATGATCATCACCTTTCTCATGAAAATTCAAGTTCACTCCGAACACGATCGACAAATCGTAATGCATAAAGGAACCGAATTTGTGAATCAAACTCTTCGTGCATATTATTAGAAAGTGGGAATTGAGCATCAAACATCCATTGCACGAACACCGAACAAAACGGAGTTGTTGAAATATGAAACTGTACGTTAGTGGAAGCTACAAGAACGATGTTAATCAATGCAAAACTTCTAGATTACTTGTGGGCTGAAGCCATGTCAACTGCATGCTACGCTCAGAATCGTTCAATGATTACCAACCACCACAACAAAACACCTTATGAGCTTATCCACAACCGTAAACCGAATCTCAAACACTTTCATGTATTTGGATCCCTTTGTTATCCGAATAATGATCGTGATGACTTTGGTAAGCTCAAAGCCAAAGCTGACATTTGGGTCTTTGTTGGATATTTTGAAAACTCATAAGGGTTACCGGATCTGGAATCGTCGTACAAAGAATGAATGGAAAGATAGGATGTTTGAATAGATTCTTGGCGAAATCTGCTGAAAAGTCACTACCATTCTTTAAAACACTCAAAAAGTGTACAAAAAAGAGCGACTTTCAATGGACACAAGAAGCGGAGGAAGCTTTTAAGCGTATGAAGAAGCTAATAGCAAATCTCCCACCCTAACCGCACCTCAAGAAAAGAAGAGTTAATAATATACCTAGCAGCAGCATGCAGAAGCGGTCGGTCGGTTCGATGACGTAAGGAAGGCAAATAGACGCCAGTATACTTTGTGAGCCGAGCCCTGGAGGAGGATTGGTAATAAATTACACACCAATGGAAAAACTAGTTTTATCTTTGGTGCACGCTACAAAGCGACTGAAGAGGTATTTCCAAGCGCATACGGTAGTAGTCATCACGGGCCATCCAATCAAGCGAATACTATCAAGGCCAGAAGTTGCAGGTAGATTACAAAAGTGGAGCATTGACTTGGGGGAGTATGACATACAATACAGACCAAGAACGTCCTCTAAAGGACAGATTCTAGCGGACTTCATAGTAGAGCGTCCAAAGGATGAAGAAGAAGACGAACCAATGGAAGCGGAGGAACTTCTCCAACCATGGGTCCTGTTCACGGATGGCTCATCTTGCATAGACGGTTACGGAGCAGGCCTCATACTGACAGACCCTCAGGGGACGGAGTTTACTTATGCTCTAAGGTTCGGTTTCAACACAACAAACAACGAAGCTAAATATGAAGCCTTGATAGCAGGGTTACGGATAGCAGAAAAAATGGGAGTCAAGAACGTGCAAGCAAATGTAGACTCAAAACTGGTGGCAAATCAAGTAAATGGAACATACATTGCAAAAGAATCAGGAATGATTCAATATTTGGAAAAAGTAAAAGAACTTCTAGACAACTTCCGAATGTTCTCAATCAAGCAAGTGCCCAGAAGCGAAAACAAAAAGGCAGACGCCCTAAGCAAAATGGCTTCTACTAGCTTTGCACATCTAAAAAAGCAAGTACTAGTGGAAGAACTTAGTCAAAATTCAATAGAAGAAACACAACCACGGAAGAAGAGGGGTACACGTGGATGACACCAATATATGAATACCTGGCAAAAGAGACACTACCAGCAGAAAAAGAGAAAGCACGAGAAGTTAAAAGAAAATCACAAAGATTTTGGTAGTCAATAGGATACTTTACAAGAAATATTTTCTTGGACGAGGTTACGGTGCGTTGGGCCCTTCAAGCTAACTACGTGTTAAGAGAAATTCAAGAAGGATCTTGCGGCATGCACGCAGGACAAGGTCCAGAGTGGCGAGCATCACGATCGGATACTACTGGCCTACCATGCACGGAAATGTCCGGAAACTAATCCAAGCATGCAAAAGCTGTCAGGTGCATAGGCCAGTTCCAAAAAATCCGCAGAAAAAGCTAACGCCTATTACTTCCCCATGTCCGTTCCACAAATGGGGAATCGAAAATCGCAGGACCTCTACCAGAAGGGCCTGGGAGAGTCAGATTCCTCATAGTAGCAATAGACTACTTCACAAAATGGATAGAAGAAAAGTCAGTGGCCACCATAACAGGAAATCAGATCAAGAAATTTGTGTAGGAAAACATTGTATGCATGTTCGGACTCCCTGGAGAAATAATATCTGACAACGGAAAACAATTCCGAGACAACCCATTTAAAGAATGGTGTGAAAAAATGAATGTAAAGCAACATTTTGCTTCAATAAAACACCCACAAGAAAATGGACAGGTAGAAAGAGCAAACAGAAGCCTAGGAGAAGGCACAAAGGCTTGGGTGGAAGAAAAAAGCAAAAACTGGTTAGATGAATTTTCGCACGTACTATGGGCACATCGCACAATTATCAAATCTAGCAATGGAGACACTCCATTCTCATTAACATACGTAATGTGTCGCCATACCGGTTGAAATAGGGATGCCCACATGGAGGACGGTAGAAGCAAACATAGAAGAAAATGACGAGGCTACTGAAATGAACTTAGACCTCCTTGAAGAAAGAATAGAACAAGCGGCAATACGTGAAGCAAAAATCAAGGCACAAACGGAGAAATATTATAACTCAATAGTCCAAAATACAAGTTTGAAACCAGAGACTTAGTATATCGGAACAATGATGCAATTCATGCCAAGAAGGAGGAAATCTAGGACCTAAATGGGAAGGACCCTACGTAGTCACTAAGCATTAGGAAAGGGCGATACAAGCTAAAAGACCGTGTGGGGAATCTAATCCCATGGACATGGAATGTTTGCAATCTTAAGAGATGTTACATACATCAAGTGTAAGCAACTCATTCCTTGTGGATTCCGTGAAGGAGGGTTCGTGTCAAACCTATCTTTTTATATTGTAACGTCTTGTTTTTTAATTGAATGAAAAAAGGTGAAGCTTAGCTACCTTCACCAGCTTTACTTTAAATTTTTTTCTTTTAATCATTTAATTTGAGTAACAAAAAATATGTAAGTAAGACGCAGACATACATGGGCGTGACCCATACAATGTTATTCCAATAACAAAAGGTGAGTAACCTCCAAATTACCTCAAGATACGTAAGAGATATTGCAAATCCAAGATCGGGCGAATAACCCACAAGTATCGAGAAAAGACTATTATAATAGGCACATCGATGTGAAGATTAAATAGCAAAAGTTTCAAACAAACGAAATATGCATATGATTCGGTCCCGAACGGTCAAGTTTTATCACTCAAGCCGCCACTTGTGAATGGCCAACCGTAACAAACTTAAAACAGTCCAAACGAATGCAATGAAGATCGAGAGTATAGTGTTTCCGGTCGTTATGTCCCAAATGAGTCATGATGAATCACCAAACGAATAGTGATCGAGAGATTTGAACGGAAAAGAGTTTTGAACGATTATAACTACGTAAAAGACCTATAAATTACAGGGCTTAAATGCAAATTAAAGAAAATTAAAAGATAAAAATATTAAATAAACGCTATCACTATTTGCAAAATGATGCTTTTGATTTTATGTTTTATAAAACTTGTATTTAAAACTACGCGACGTATAAATGAAAATATGAAATCAAGCAAGATTAATCCTAAAAATATGAAAATGATATTTTACAATCCTAATGATAAAAGAAAATTTTAGAAAAAGAAAATTATTTTTACAACTATTTAATTAATTATTATTAATTAAAACTATTTTAACTATTTAATATTAGCCTAAAATACAAGAAAATATGAAATAAAGCTAGAAAAATAAAATTATGACTTGCAAAAATCTAAAACAACAAAAGAGAATTTTCAAAACTATTTTGTATTTTTCCGATTATTTTGTATTTTCTATGAATTAAAAACTATTAAAATTTACTTAAATTGCTTAAAAATACAAATTTAACTAAGAAATATCTAGAAAATATTTTTTGACTTTTTATATTTATCTTAACTTAAGAAAATGAAAATTATTTTTTGAAACTTTTCCGATTTATTTATATTAACGCTAATTAAAAAGTGCTAAAATTGATTTAAATAAAGAAAATAGCAAACCGACTTGGAAAAATCTGAAAATTCAAGATAAGCCTAAAATAATATTATGAATCTAGAAAAATAGAAAACAGGGCTTGTGTGAAGGAATAAGAATCATATGCAAGTGCTTATAAATAAGCACTTTGAAATAAGCAAATGAACACCCAAGGCCACCAACCGATTCTGTTTACTATGCTAAAATTACTCAAAATGAACTAAAAACAACAAGCCTTAACCTCAGAATTGCAACTTGCACAGATTTGATGATTTGAATACAAGTGCTAAAAACAGTTTTAAGGCACTACTTTGATGATTAAAAAAGCACTTAGATAAGCTTGAACTAAAATCCAAAAGTGGTGACCTAAAGTAGACCTGGCCAAGACCTCATAATCCAAAAACCAGACCTATACAAGCTCTTGTGAGCTTGTGACAAGCCTGCATAAACCCTGTGCAGACTCAGTGTAAACTGACTCAGTTGCACAGGGCATTTATACCCATCTTGACAAGCTAATTAGAAGCTAATAAAAAATTGACAAAATTCTTAAAAAATGATAATAACAAAATAGACCAACAGAAGTTTATAAACCCAGAGTTTCATTTGATTTGGCCTAGAACTGAGCTCAAAATGGATTTTTTTCAAAATTTGACTTTTGAAACAGAATTGAAATATTGACTTTGGTGAACTTTGAAACTGATTTAAGAACTGATTATGATGAAATATGTTAAAATGAAACTACTGTAAGCTAGTTCTATGATTTCTAAACACCAAACAAGATCTTGATTTTGTAAAATCCAACAGATAAGTCGATAGATGATGAGGTGTGATTTTGACTTTTGCTATTCTAGTGTGCAAATGAGTTATCAACCAAGCCTCATGATCCTAAGGGATACTACCGTGATGATTTTAACCACCAACTAAACCTCTAACTTACTAAATCCAACCGATCCAAACACACCGTTAATCGGCAAGAATGGCATTTTTCAAAGCATATGTCCGATTCGAGCATGCACCTACACAGAACTCAAACTAACTTAAGTTAAACTGAAATTAACATAAATAAGCAATTTAAACAATAATTAACCAAGAAACTAATTTTATCAATTTCATACTAAAAACTTGAAAATGAAAAGAGCAAACTGATAACCTTATATTTTGAGCTGGATAAGATTTAAACAAGATCACACATGGCCTGCAAGTACTTCCAAGTTTAGTCTGATATCCAAAGTACAAGAATCCCCCCCCCCCCTTTGACTTTCGTTGACCAGCATTCAAAATTGCTTGGAATTGATTGTCAAGCTTACTAAAAGCTATGGAGAGCTTAAATAAACTTGTTTGAGCTTAAAATAAGCCACTAACAACTTGAACAGTAGAATTTTGAAACTGAAATTTGAAACAGTGAACAATAAACTTAAAACTTGATTAAACTTTAAAATTGATACTTGAAATGAGTTACAAATACTAAGAGGCTTATGTTTAATACATTAAAGCTTAAAATTACACTTTAAAACACTAGTTGAGATAACTTAATAAAAAAAACGACATACAAAGAAAAATTAAAACTAACTACTCTTTTTCTTCTCTTTCTTCCTCCTCTTTTATACACCAACTCTCTTTCTCTTACCTCTCTGAGCAGATCCCACATGTTTTTAGGACCATTGGATCACTTGGCTTGATAATGGCCATAGATTTGGTTTTGGCGCGAAAATGGTTTTTGACCTGTTGGGAGAGATTGAGTGTTAGGAGGGGGGAGGCATTTAATGTATTTTGTATTTTGGTGGAGGTGGAGTGATAAGGAGGGGAAAGGTGAGCTGGGGGGATGGGTTGTGTCTGGGTTTTGCAGAAGAAACAAGTGGGGAAGAAGAAAAGGATTTGGCGCGTAGGGGTGTTTGTTTGACTGGTGAGTTTGACCAGTGTTTAATATTAAAAGGGGGGTCAATTTGAAGGGGGTCCAAAGGGCTTATGGCAGGGTCCATTTGGTTTGTGACAAGGGTCCAAAATGGTTTAAAGGGTATTAATAAGGACTTGTTTTGCCATTTTCTGAAAATACAAGGACCACTGCTGCCATTTTTACAAAGATGCTCCAAGGGACTAAAAGTGACAAGCTCCAATAGTATAAGGACCAAACTTGACATTTTCAAATTTTCAAGGGCCATTTTTGCCAATTTTCAAACTTGAAGGACCAAATTTGTAATTTTCTCAAAACTTTTGACATTTTTCACCAAAGGACTAATTTTGACAACTTATGATTTTAAAAGGACCTTTGGTGACTTTTCTTTGAAATAAGTGCTCGTGGACTATTTACGATAATTTTTGAAACTTGGGGACTGAAACCGCCAATTATGCAAACTTAGCTCATTTTTCATCCGATTTTAAACATTTTGCATCCAAACATATAAATGCAATTTTGAGATATTTTCAGATTTTGATGCATTTCTGAGCATTTTTAAGCGTTTTGCAGTTCAGATTTGACCAAAAATGATGAGTATTTACACACTCATCAGCATACAATAGACTGTCTACATAAAAAGAAACAAAAGCGCCGCGCTTCGGCAGGCCAAACAAAAAGAAAGCATAAAGCATAATCACAATAAACTACGCTTGAGTGGAAGGGTTCACAAGCGGACCCGTCCCAAATTGTAAACAGGTATCCGCAACAAGGCCACTAACAACACCACCATGCTCAGGAACGGACAAACGAATTGATTCTACTATAGGCTCTATGCACAAAGGATCAGCAAAAGAAAACCAAGTATCCGCGAGTGCCAACCAATTATGCAGGGAACCTTCCCTCGCTTTTTTAGCTCTATCAAAACAACCCTGGATTGAAGCAGATAGGGAAGAATCACTCGAAGAACCTCCAGAAAGACGAGCAGGAATGACCAGCTGCTCCAAGTAAAACTGCTTCTCAACAGGGGACGAATCATCAGAGGATACCTCGGGACAAAGCAAGCGAATGATGTTTGTTGGATCGATGTACTCTAACCAAACTAACTTAAATAGCTTGTTAAGGTTTAATAAACTTGGATAAATCCTAAGTTATTAACAATGAAACACTGAGCAAACTTTATTAAGTATGCGGAATTTACTTAACAAAGCTAAGAAGAATATATAACTTTTAACTTTCAACAATTTTATTAATAACTCTAAATCGCTTGTTATGCAGACTCTTTCACAACTCTAATAATATCGAACTCTCTAAATCTCTAATGATACGCGTACATCTAATGCCAATCTAGGGGTCCTTTTATAGGCTCAAGGATAACCCTAGTCGGTTTAAAACTTGTAACCTTGTACGACAAGTAATCTAACAAAGAATATTCTAGAATTACAAATCTTTCCATAAACGAATATAACATTTCTTTTAGCCTTGCAAGATTTTGACTTGACAAAGATTTTGACTTCTTCTTTAGCAGTACTTTGACTTTTCCAGTACTTTGTCATTCTTCAGCACTTTCATATCCCAACAATCCTCCCCTAACTTGAATTCTACTTGCTTGACTTCAAGTTCCTTTGTGAATTTATCTTTAACTTCTCCATCTTCAAGGAAAGATTGTGTCTTTGTCTTTAGATTGTATCTTTGTAGTCTCTGTGCTTATATCAGTATTATCAAAGTATCCTTTAGAAATAATTCTTTACAGCATCATTCAGCAAGCTCCATCTTTTCAGTAACACAACAACATATGACAATTTATACATTAATTTAGTTTAAGTTGCAGTCTATTTTCATCACTTCCAGGTGTGTAAACTCCTGTGATAGGTGAATCATTGAAAATTTAATGGATTTTGATTTCTCTTTACCAAAGCCATTAACTCTGGAGTAGCCAAATGTTTTGGTCTGTAATACCATGGTACATTGATAACCATATGATCTTTAGCAAATCATCAGCTATCAACAGATTTGATTTGTCTTTACCAAAAGTTGTACCCTTTTGGACTAGTTAGTTCTTTCATCTATGGTGAACTAATTACCAAATAATTGGTTTTTCCACGCCTTTACCACAAGCCATTTTCGTGTGGGCTAGCCAACTTTTCACATTTATTGATATGGTGAGTTGATTACCATACAACTTATTAGCAAGTTGTCAACTATAAAACGGATTTGAGATATCTTTACCGAGCCGTTTGCTCATGGATTAGCCAATCCCTTTGTAACCATGGTGGATTGATAACCTATTGTGTTACCATCTCAAAACCATTTATTTCTTTTTAACCTTTGTTTCAAAATATTTGTCACTTAACAAAAGTTTTTCAAAATCATTAATCGGATTAATGCCGCAAGCAATACTTTGATGAAAGTATTGTTTGATCAAGATACTTTGAATAAAGTACCGATTTTTCAAAAATAATTTATTCAATTAAGATTCATACCGCTTATTCATCGTCATCGACAATAGAAGTCCATCCGATAAATAATTTGATGACCATAAAAGCGCTTTCATTATCTTCTTCAACTTCCATTCCATGCTCTAGCATTTTCCTCATAAGATCTGCTTTGTAAGTGGATATCTTCCGTCGCTAACTTGTGGATCATTTTCCCATCTTCTAGCTCTAGAACTCAGTACTCCAGTTCTTCAAAGAATCTCCAACCGACAATCTCCCAATCTTATTGGTTCTTCCAAATCTCAAAGATTGCTTTGTTCTTCGCTTCCCAAATAGTTATGAGATCTCCAAGCAAGATTAAACCAACTCCTTCTGATGGATTGTGTTCAAAATAATCTTGCACCAAATGATATAAATGGATTAAATCCACCCTATCTATTATGTGCAATAAATCCCATAGCATACTGAACACTCTGAAACTTTCATCTTCTCTACGAAACATCAGATAATTTCCACCCTTGGATTCTACGACTTCAAAAGTAGTTATTGGAGATTTGTTCATCTTCATTTTAGCATCATCTTTAGAATACTCAAATTCTACTACTCTTAAGTAATTCCTTAATTCATCATCTGTCTCAGATCTTAACTCAACCTTCTTTGATGGTTGTGAAACTTCAACTTCATATGTTCTTTTTCTTTTTAAGCTTCCTTTCTTTACATCTTCTTTCTGAGCATCATCTTCTTTAAAATCTTTGATACTCTCAACATTCTTCTTATAAGCTTCTCTAACAGCTTCATATAACCGTTTCATATTAACATAATTCAACTTCTGCAATCCAGTATATCCTTGACCTTTCAAATAGGCCATCATTGAATTCCTTTGTTTAGCAAGATTTGGTCTTCTTGGTATAAACGAAATAGGAAGAGGTGATGGTATAGCAGCTTCAGCATTCAATTCTTCTTATAATTTCCTAGCTGCTTCTTCATTCATAGCTTCTTCATTAGCAACTTGAAGATTCGGTTCAACTTGTACCTTTCTAGTGGCTTCCTCATTCCTAGCAACTTCAATTGCTCTAATATATGCCAATGTAAGCTTCTTTTCTTTGTTTCAATCATCTTGCCCTTTCCTTTATCTTTTGGATCAATAGCAGTTGAGAAGCTTTTGATTGTTCCTCTGCAACTCTGGAATACTAACACCCTTGGCTTTGATAAATCATGCAAGATCTCGAAATTGTTTCATCATCACTTGCAAGATGTATAGGTTTGGGTGTGTTAGCTTCCATTTCGGTATGACAACAAAGGACCACTTCTTCTTCATGTATAACGATTGAAGGACCACTTCCTCTTCAAAATCTAACAACCTTGGAGTAATCAACTATTGCCTGTAGGTTCCTTGAAAAGCGGACTTTGATCTTTAGTACCTTGAACTCCATCCTTTCTTCCTAAGTAATTTCAATATTGACATGCTCTTCAAGACTTTGAGGTTCATTCTCCTTTACAAGATCTTCTTTCAAATTCTTTTCTTCTAAATTTCTCCCAATTGGACAAAAGTTGGTTGGTGAACCTTCTTACCTTTGGTTGTCTTCTTAAAATGCCTAACCGGCCTTTCTTACCATTGATGATTATGTGTACACATAAAGTGATATGAATAATATGGGGAAAGAGAGAAATATGGAAAAGATTATAAGGTATCAATATGAGAGGAAATTCAAGAGTAGTTATTTATAGGTGGGATTTAAAAATCACACCGTAATAACTAAGTTACCGTTAGTAGAGTTTACCCTCAATATGACCGTTGGAACAATACTTTGATAAGACAAACAGTTCTTTCCACGTGTGCAAGATTTTCCAAAGCAAGACTTTCCAAGCGAAGACTTTCATAAAACCAAAAGCAAGATTTTCCCAATTTCCTCCTTACAATAGCAAACACTTTAAATAAACATGCATATCCTCCCCTTAAACAATGCATAGGACTATACTTACACACAATAGTCCTCCCCGTAAATGTAGCTCAGTAATTAATCATGCCAATGCTCACCACCAAGTGATTGAATCTTGATACATCAAAGCCTTTGGTGAGTAAATCAGCTACATTAATGAGCATGTGCTCATAACAATCTCTGATAAAGTGATGCCTAATCTGAATGTGCTTGGTCTTGGAGTGATAGACTGGATTCTTCACAATAAAAATTGTACTCTCATTATCAATATTTATAGAAGTATTCTTGAAATTGAACCCATAGTCCAAGAGTTGATTCTGCATCCACAAAACTTGTCCACAACAGCTTGCAGCAGCCACATGCTTCAGTAGAGGATGTTGCTGCAATAGTCTGTTTCTTACATTGCCATAAGACTAATCTTCTTCCAAGATATTGGTGTCCTCCAGCTTGTTGATCTTCATCATAGTTATCACTTGCATAATCACTATCCGAGAAAGCTTCTAAGTGAAAAGGTGAATCCTTTGGATACCACAATCCCAACTTAGGTTGTTGTTTCAAATAACTAAAAATCCGTTTCACCGCATTCATATGAGAGACTTTTGGTGAGACTTGATATCGTGCACATAGACAAACAAAGAAACATAATATCGTGCCTAGATGCATTGAGGTACATAAGACATCCAATCATGGATCCGTATAACTTGACTTCAACAGTTGTCCATCTTCAACCTTGCCCAATGAGTTGATAGACTTGATAGGTGTAGTAACCGGCTTCATAGTATCAAAATTGAACTTCTTAAGTATGTCGATACTTACTTGTCTTGACTTATGAAAATTCCTCATTTGACCGCTTAACTTGAAGTCCCAAAAGAATGTTAACTCACCCATTGAACTCATTTGAAATTCTTTACGCATCACCGCTCAAACACCTTAACCATGGACTATTTAGTAGCTCCAAATATGATATCATCAACATATACTTGAACTAACATGATATCCTTCTTGTCTCTCTTGATAAACAAAGTCTTGTCAATGGCTCCCCTCCTGTAACCATGTTGCAATGAAAGGGTAGAGAGCCTCTCATACCAAGCTCTAGGTTCTTGATGAAGGCCATAAAGAGCCTTAACCACCTTATAGACTTTGTTTGAATGTGCAGGATCTTCAAAACCAGGAGGCTGTTTGACATAAACTTCCTCTGTAATAGTGCCATAGAGAAAGGCACTTTTGACATCCATCTGGTAAACCTGAAATCCCATATAGGATGCAAAAGCAAGGAAAATTCGAATTACTTCAATCCTTGCTACGAATCAAATACTTCATTATAATCTACTCCTTCTTCTTTTTCAGAGCCTTGAGCTACTAATCTTGCCTTGTTCTTGATGACATTCCTCTTTCATCTCTCTTGACTCAAACACCCATCTTGTACCAATTACCTTCTTTCCATCGTGTAGATCACATAGTACCCAAAATTCTTGAAGTTTAAATTGAAGAAGTTCTTCTTGCATACCTTTAACCCAGCTCTCCTTAGATAATGCTTGAGCTATATTCTTGGGTTCTTCTTGAGAGATAAAACAAGTTAACAGGCATGTCTGATGATCCTTGTGATTCAATCTGTTTTGTTTATAAACAAAGCTGAGTAAAGCATTGTGAGGTGTAGAAATACCTTTAGCTTTGTTTCTTGTAAGCACTCCATGAGAAGAAGGTCCAATGATTTGACCAGAAGGATGATCTTTATGAACTTTTAAGGTAGGAGTCTGTGGAACTTCATAATCATCATCCAAATTTGTGTAATCAAGACCTTCATTGGAATTTGTGAAAATACCTTCAAGATCATACTCATCATCGTAATCTTCTAAGCCGTGCATGGTAGGATCATCCAAATCATCCAAAGTATCATCATTAGGTGCAAAGAATACTTTGATTGAAAGTATCACACCAAAGTACGTGAGAGAACTCTGCAGCCTTGTTCTTTTCTTTGCTTCGCATAAGCTCTTTTTGATCATCATTGTAAGAATGTGCTTCTAAATATTGAAAAAGCATCCGATTAAGTTCCTCTTGAATGGCTTGATCCTCAGCAGATGAGGATTTTGGTTCATCGATGCTTTGCTTTGGATCAACGGTATGGGATCTTCATCGAGAACAAGATCGTCTAATATGAACTCCATGAACAACATCTCGTAAATCTTCTCCATTGTGCACAAAGTTGATTTTCTTCTCTCGATGGTACATAGTTCATAGAAGGAGTCAAAACTTCAAGATCAAACATCCAATCGGGACCTTTACCCTTCGATTTTCTTGATCTTCTAAAATTCAACATGAAGACAATCTTGAACCTTCTTGGTGACTCATTGTACACTCAAAAGCCCTTACAGTTGGTACAATAACCCAATAAATATCCTTCTTCCGACTTGCCATCAAACTTACCCAGATTATCAATTGTATTCAAAATAGTTAGAGGCATCCAAAAGGCTTCATAAAATGAATGTTGGGTTTGTTGCCCATCAAGAACTCATAAGGTGTCTTCATCTCGTGGTTTGGTGATACTACTCATAAGTACATAGCAAGCGATTTACCGCTCAAATCGAGACTTGAATAGGTAGTTGTGAATTTGCTAACATTGTTCTAGCGGCTTCAATCAAAGTCCTATTCTTTCTCTCTGCAACACCATTCTGCTGTGGTGTTCTTACAATGTTGAACTCTCTCTTGATTCCTTTGTTGGCACAAAATTCATCCATAAGCTTTTTCTTGAATTCAGTCCCATTATCACATCTAATACCTCTAACCTTGAGTCTCAATTGGTTTTCAAGTGCTATTATTAGAGTCTGAATAGCATCAAAAGTATCATCTTTAAATCCCAAGAAAATACCCAACCGAATCTCTCGCAATCATCCGTCACAACTAAGCAATATTTTTCTTGTTTAAACTTGCCACAGAGACAGTCCAAACAAATCCATGTGTAACAGCTCCAATGGTTCTCTAATAGTCCTCTCCTCAAGCTTCTTGCATGAAGCTTTGTGTTGTTTACCCTTCTTGCACGCCAAACATGAGTGATCATTCTTGTAAGTCTTTGAAGGTAAACCTCTAACTAAATTTCCTTTGACCAGTTTGTTGATATTCTTGAAATTTACATGGCCCAATCTTCTATGCCACTGATGTGCTTCTTCAGATGCTGCTTTTGCCACTAAACATGTGGTTCTCCCATAAGAGTGAAGACTCTTCATATCCAGACTGTACACATCATTAGTTCTTGGTACTCTAAGGACTACCAAGTTATCATCAACAGGTTTGAATTCAGGGGAAAGGATGAGACATTATGTGCCAGTGAATAACACGGGATGCTTTTTATCATAGATTTGAGAGACTGACAACAGGTTGCATTTGAGCTCCTTCACATATCTAACATTCTCAAAATCTATACGCCCGCTTTGATGGTACCTTTTCCAAAGGATTCTACCTCCATTAGGATCATTCCCAAATGCAACTCTTCCTCCACAAATAGATCTAAAATCGGCTGAATCTCCTTGTCTCTGTCATGCTTCGAGCAACCACTATCCACAATGATATGATCTTTAAGCTCCTCTTCCGGGTTGCCACGCACAAAGATAAAAAGTTAGTGTATTTTAGGAACCCAAGCCATTCTTGACTTGTGTTCCCCTTGGAGTAACAAACTCAAATTCCTTGAGTATGTATCCTTCACGCTTTTGTAGATAGAATCAAGCATTATCTTTTGTTTTAAAACTTGTGGTGGATTTTCAAAGAAAGCATTATTTTTCAACAAAATCTCCTTTTCTTTTCCACAAAATAATCTTTAACAAAAACTCGTTTCACTTTTAGTTCTCAAAGTATTGGTTGTTCCCCATCGATTACTTTCTTTCTTAACCCATTTGGTTTTACTTCGTGAAGATTCCCTTGATCCGCTACTCTTCCGGGTTGTAACGCCTTCTAGATTGATAATAATTTGATCTCCTAGGCTTTCCATTCCAAAAGTGTTTTCGAGACCTTGATTGTTTGAAAAACTAGCGATTACTTTGAGAAGGTACTGCTTGAGTTCTTTGAAAATTATTTGAAGGTACTGGTGGTTTTGAAAAAGATCTTCTCTGGCGAGGGTACCTATAGTCTTGTGAAAAGTTTCTATGGTTAACCCTATTGGAATGTGTCCAGACTGGTTTATTCTCTCTAGGTTTTTGGTTGGCAGTTTTATTCTTTGGAAATTTGCTTAGGTACTCTGAGTGAAAGTCACAGTGCTTGATCAGGTGATCAGGACTATAACAAACAAAACACAATTTTTGACCCATACTTCTAAAATTTCTTCCTCTGTGTCTATGACCAAAACTATTATGTCTTCTAGGTGAATGATTAAAACTATTTTGACCAAAGTTATCCCAAAAGGTTTAGCAGACTATTTTGAAAAGATGTTCCTAAAGGTCTTGTTGTAGCAAGACTTTGAGTAAAAGGTACCGCTTGTCTTTCAACATCATTATCCTTAGGGTTTTCAACAGCTTTTGGGTTTCAGGTCCTAGATTGACCAATAAGCTTTTTCCTAAACTCTAGACCGTCTACTCCAAAACGAAACATCAAGCCTAGGGGTTGATGACTTCGAGGGATGGGGACGCATGATAACCATTGTCTTTCTTAAACTCGGGAGGTGTTTCACTAACGATTCCTCATTACTAGATGTGTCTACATAATTAATGAGTTCATCATCACTAGTGGTTATATCCTCTAAATCAAGGTCATCCTTATCACTAGAGAAAGACCATATTCTTCTATGTTATTAAAGTCCATACCAAAAGCTAAACCAGGTTCTAATGTAAGCTCTTCTCTATTTTTGAACATAAGTAACATGAGAAAGACCAGATTCTTTCCAGCATCAAACTTTGCTAACAATTCATCTCTCTCCTTAGTCGCTTTTTCAATTTTAGCAATCTTACAATTTAATTTCCATTCACTTAGTTTTAACGATAATCATGTTGTTCATACTTTTACGCCCAATACATTTCATTATTTTCATGTGTTAAGATTTTGGCTTCCATTGACTCTAAGGTTATTTGATAACCAACTACCTCATACCTAGCCCTTATACGCTTATCTCTTTCAATCACATAACAATTCAAGATTTTGATAAAAGTCATGACAATTGGAACATACCTCGTAGATAGGGGTGAACTTGGTGAAGTAGCCACCATTGCAAGTAGAACAGATCATCTTCACTCTCCATGCTCCAATCAAAGCTTCCTAGACCATCTCTGGATTCCAAAGCGGCATGTTCGGGTTCTTCATCAAAAGTTGTGCTCGGTCAAACTCTTCCACCGACTCCTCCACATCTACCATACAAGAGGTTACCGGTTCATCATCAAACTCAAGACTCAAATCAACTCTCGATAAACTCTCTCAAGCAACCAAAGCTTTTGTTTCAAGAATAGGAATTTCTTTGAGCTCTAGCTTTGGTTTCTCGATCATCCTGTTTGCTTGATATTTAGCAAACTTGCATTCCTTGCAAAGTGTCCATCTTTTGACAATTGAAGCATTCAATTTTGGATTTGTCAAAAGTAATTCCTGCTTTTGGTTTGAAGTCAATGCTTTTTCTGTCTTCTTCATATACTTCTTGATCCTCAAGTGATCATAGCAACTTGCCACCGATATCAATTTCTTCAAGTGCATCCTCTTCAATGTGAGAGATCTTCTTCATAAGTGACAGTTAAAGAAGCTTGTTGTTCAAAGAAAGAGCATACAACTCAATTGAGTGCATGGTATTTGTTGGTGGGTCTTCTTGAGCAAAGGTGGGGTAGAATAGGAAACGATGCTGAGCCACAAGATTTTGAGTAGGAGAAGCGAGACTTTTGGTGGAAGTATCGCCTCTTTCGAGATGACAAAAGGCAATCTGTGAGATTTGGAACTGCTTTGGCCATTCATCTCATGCTCATACACCGCGGATGATTGTAAAGATCATCAAAGTCCATAACATCCGACTGTGTTGTCCTCGATCATTGTAGCAATCACATGCCATGTCAATGGCAAACTCCTTAAAAACTTAAGATTAGCATCTTCAATTGAGACCTCCACTTTGTATAACTCAAAGACACCGAGAAGATTTTGGAATCATCATAAGCAAAGATCAAGGCCTTCTTTCTCCAATAGTGAATGTTTCAAATTGCTCGCTTCAATAGATTTCAGTGCATCTTCTTGGAAGCATCATTACCTCCAAACCTTGTCTTGAGAGCAGCCCAGAGTTGCTTTGCATCTTTAGCATCATGGAACTTGAGTAGATGACCATTTGGGATAGCAGACAAGAGTATGTTGAGTGCCTTCTCTTGATTCCTTATTGTTGCTGCTGGTAAGACTGCCTTAGGTGCTTTAGGTTATCCAGGAACATCTATAGGTTCTAGAACTTCTTCATTACCATTGACAATTACATTCCATAGTGCATGGTCTGTAATTGCAATGTACGCCTCATCTTCATGCTCCATAGGTCGTACTCTCCTTCTTGATGATAGGTATCCCGAGAGAAGTAATTGAAGGTGGTGGAACGACTTCAATGACATCTTTAGGTTTTGTAAACTAGGTTTTAGGGTTTCTTCTTAGTCGAGTTTCCACACAAGCTCGATACCACTTGTTGGATCGATGTACTCTAACCAAACTAACTTAAATAGCTTGTTAAGGTTTAATAACCTCGGATAAATCCTAAGTTATTAACAATGAAACACCGAGAAAACTTTATTAAGTATGCGAATTTACTTAACAAAGCTAAGAAGAATATAACTTTAACTTTCAACGATTTTATTAATAACTCTAAATCGCTTGTTATGCGACTCTTTAACAACTCTAATAATATCGAACTCTCTAAAACTCTAATGATACGCTGTACATCTAATGCCAATCTAGGGTCCTTTTATAGGCTCAAGCATAACCCTAGTCGGTTTACAACTTGTAACCTTGTACGACAAGTAATCTAACAAAGAATATTCTTGAATTACAAAGCTTTCCATAAACGAATATAACAGCTTCTTTTAGCCTTGTAGTACTTTGACTTAGACAAAGAAGATTTTGACTTCTTCTTTAGCAAGATTTGACTTTTCCAAGATTTTGTCATTCTTCAAAGACTTTCATATCCCAACAATGTCTTCAACAGAAGAATCCTTAAGAGCCTCTAAGTAAGAGAGTAAAGGAAACGGAGACCGCGAAGCACTTGAAGAGCATTTTCATAGTTAGCCTTGGCGAATGAATAAGAGCAAAGAAGCGGGAAAGAGGCGATTGGTCGTACCATGAAAATGTACGCAACAAGCCCATCTTGCATCCCTTTATCAACAAAGACAAACTAATAGCATCACCAACAGTGTCCGGTAACCTTGCCAATGCCAACATCCAACACGGCAAGCTTGAAGCTTTCGAACAATAACCAACGACGAATGGACATAGCGAGAAGCAAGCTCGGATAAAGTTTTTCCTCTAAATGTAAGGAAACCTTGAAAGAGCTCCTTCAAGCAAACAAGCTCTAAGGCACGAGGACGAGCTCAAACATTCATTGTCCAAAACTTGTACCTAACAAAGACAAATTCGAGGACAATAAAAAGGGGAAAAGAAAGAACGGAAAAAACAAAGAACAAAAGAGAACCTCATTTAATAAGTTCAAGTTACGGATTCAAGAATAGAGGTAGCACACCGTAACCGCTCAAGCTCGATGTCCTTGCTGACAGAATAATCTTCCAGCTCCTTGATCTTGGCACGTAACACTTCATTTTCTTTGACAACCACCCCTAAAGATGATACTTCACCATGAAGAGACAACATCTCAGACACATTAGATTCAGCATGAGCCAATTGGGACTCTAACCAATGAATCAAGTTAGCTTGAACATCACACCTGGCGGATAATTTCTCCTTCTCTTGCAGATAATGTTCTGCACGAGTCCGCAACTCAGAACCAAAGCACAAATGGCGAGCTGACAAAAGGTCAAAACCTAAAAATAAATCGTCATGGCTCATTTCATGAAGTAAGGAGGAAAACTTTGTAGTAGCAACACCGTCAACAATCTCACGGCGGTCAAGGATTGTCAGCGAGATCCGCTCAATACTTTCCACTCGGATGATGGCGCCCACAGAGCACGGGGTCAAACCCAACGAAGCCTCGGGCATTACTAGTCAAAGGTCGACCAACGGAAGGTCCAACAAGATCTTGGCACTATGGTTAGCCCATCCACCGGAAGACGAATTGAGGAAAGGAGAAAATTCTTCAATATAGGAATAGCAATAGGAGCAGTTGTGGCGGCGATGAGTAGCAACACCCAAAATATTCTCGGACTGGTACAAGAAGTAACCTCAACTCCAAAGAAGAAGCAGACTAGAATCGTAAGAAGATTCGGAAGAAATAACCAACCTTTCAGAGAATGATATCGTGTTGATGCCCGAAAGAAGAAACAATAGAAAGCCTAACCACACGCTTAGGGGTGGTGGAAATGGAAGAAGTAATGAAAGGCCTAATGTGGGGCGGCGTAGCCTAGCTCAACTTCAAAAACTACTATTTAATAACTCCCGAAAGCCACCAACAGAATATTCTTGTTGGAGGGACCCGTTGAGATTCAAAGCGAAGCCTCTTGGCGAGGCTAGATGGTCCCGGAACACTTGAGAAAGGCCCCTCTTTTCTCTTAAAAGGACCAGAGGAAGAAGGGATAGCATCAGAACCTGTAGCCTCAAAAGATGATCCACCACCAGTATCAAAATTAGCACCTTCCGGCCCAAAAAAGAAGATTAACATCACCTCCAACTCACCATCCGCACAAGGGGAGCAATAGGGATAAGTGGCACGATGCGACGAACAAAGAACTTCAATAATAGACGGTTCCCCTTCACGACGAGGACGAGTGTTCATCGTGGCCTTCGTGAGGCTCCGAGACCGAATATACTCGGACCAACTCATCACCGCACAAAGAAAAGTATATTTGTTATTAAAAAACTCACCGATTCGATCGTCACGAAGAAACTGTGGTACACATCCTCACCCAAAGTATAATAACGATTTAAACCAACCCGGCAAAAATAAAGGGCTCGGGGAATGCCGGGAAGGGATAAGGATTGGCGTAAGAAGCGCAAGAAATGGTCAAGATTATACTCGCCGGGAGAACAGGATCTTTGGAGATGTTCTTCCTAGAGTGCCATGGGAACAAGACAGACGAGCAAAGGCATCGACCCGTAAAATCGGTCATTCCAATTCTTGATGTAATCAAGAGTCTTAATGCAAAGGCGAGGACACCATCGCGTTTACTAAAGGAAAACCACCCTTTTAACTTTGAGATAACATAAAAACAACGAAACAGAGTAACAGTGGGAGTAATTCTAAGAGCACGACATAAGATCTCAAAGTGAGAAACTCTGCACACGCCGAGAACCGATAGTTGAGAAATGTTAATACGATAATACCTAATATAGTCAACAAGGAAAACAGACAGGGGCAGACGAAAATTGGCAAGATCAAAAAAGCGGGTATATAAGCCAATCTTCCAAGAAGGGCACTCATGCATCGTACACTTGCGGTCAGGAAGCTCCAAATGCACCTCCGGTGGAATATTGTAAGTCGTAAGGAAGGAGCCAAACGTCCCTGGAGGTAGGGGTGTTAATCGGGTCGGATTGGTCAGGTTCGGGTCAAACGGGTCGGGTCCAATTCGGGTTGAAGCTAAAATTAATATACCCGTACCCGACCCTATTTGAGGTCGGGTTAGTCGGGTTCGGGTCAAATCGGGTCGGGTCAAGTCGGTTCGGGTCAAGTCGGGTTCGGGTTTGTACCATTTACCAAATCACTATTTTTGTATGGGAGTAGCAACGCTCACGACTCTAACCATTGTTTATGTCCAAGAAAACTTAATTCTTATCCCAAACACCCCACATCGATGTATATGAGTTGATATGGTAATGTACCTGCAGCTTGACACATATGTAATTAGTTCCTACACCAAGATTACTTGTTGCTCGATTGCCTAAATAATATTCACATTTCCTTGTGGCACGCTTTATTATAATAGTTTAAATAAATATAGCAATTCAAGAATAAAAACATGATGGATGAAATATTCGTACTTAAAAATACTAATAACAAACATTTTAATGATTGTACATGACGATTAAAGATGGTTCAATTCTATGTATGCAGATTGGTTCTAAAAACTTTATACGGATACCACAACAATTAAGTTTCGAGATATATACCATTTATATGATTCATTTTATACCCATTTCATAACAAAATCATCTTGTTTACAACAAATATCATTGGGTTCACATTACAATCTGTTTTCAACAACCAATCCTTATAAATACAACTTTTATAGAACCGAACACCCCTTTAAACTGGACACTTGCGGCAGCCAAGATTCGCACGTAAACCCACTCAAACAACACATTAAATTGCAAATCACCTTTTAATGTAATACTATTATCAGTAAATCCATGTCCATGATGCACCCGTAATACATTAAATATCAAACTTTGAGTTGGGCTTAAAAAAAAAAAAAAAAAAAAAAAAAAGCGGGTTAGTCGGGTTGACTGAACCCGACTAAGCCAAGTATTTGAACCCGCACCGACCCTAGTTCGTAGTCGCGTTAATCGTCGACCCGATTGACCCGAGTTAGATTTTGACTCGATTAACCCGACCCGTTTATCCTTATTCGGGTTCGGGTCCGGGTCGGGTCGGGATTAATGACACCCCTACCTGGAGGGGTATTACGTTTTATATCAGCAATCAAAGCCATAGAGAATGGATTAAGGGCAGACGGATGAGGAAAATTTTTACTTTTTCCTTTTTCCCAAAGAGAAGCAACAAACGGCGATGGTGAAAGGTGGAGCAGTATTTATAATAACGAAAAACCTAGAACCGGATAATGACACGTTCAAAAGAAAGATGGAATAAACGGCCAAGATCAAAGATAAAAAAGGCGCGTGAAACAGTAGGTCATATCAAAGCAGAAAACGAATAGTCAACAAGCGTCCACGTCGCATGAAACGCTTTCCAAAGAAAGAAGGGGACGCGTGAAAAAACATGGGATAACAACACGTCCCGGTCAAATCTACAGTCAAGTAAATACTTACCGCACGCAACAATATCCACATTAGTAAATACACTAGACTGGGGGATTGGGTGACGTGGCAATTCTCAACAAAAAAGAAAAAGGTATGGGATAGCAAAACGCTTAGTCAACTTGAGTCTAGTGACGTCCACCGCATGCGACAATATCCGCACGCAATGAACATACTAGACTGGGGGGACTTGATGACGTATAGTATGTATTACAAGCCCACTAGGCCTAATAAACACAATACACATACTGGGCCCAGGCCCATTGATTATAAATCCTAGGCCTACAGTAAGCCCAATGGCTAAATTGGCTATGGTCCAGGCCTAGAGATGCGCGCAAGGCACATAACGGGCTGAACCTTTAACCATTAGACCCCTTACATCCGCATCCGCGACTAACACGGAACTCTTGTCCGTCAAAGGTCCGGCTCCGGCAACTAATCACCATATGCGAGAATCTAGGAAGCCCAGCAGCAAACCTCGCCTATAAAAGGGGCTCTAATCCCCATACAAGGTACAACTTTCTCTCTCATAGTTACACACACATGCTCTTACTTTCTCTCTCAAGAATGTGTACTTACTCTCACGCCGGAGTCTAATCGTAAGGTCCGTCCCCACGATAAGACTAATGGTTTACCTTTCTTGTGCAGGGATCTCATTCAAACTACTTGAATTAGTACAAGACCAACCCGCTGGAAACTTGTTGGCCCGGTCCTTAAAGCTATATTCACATCTGTTATCACCCATCGCATAAATTGTATAAACAACAGGCTGTATACGCTTGATAATGAATCCCCTAAAATATTCACTAGCAGGAACGTGGTCTTCAATGAAAGTGTCATGTGCAAAGACACGTTGAAGAATTCTGGTGCGGGGTACTGATAAGTCTGTTGAGGAATCACATGTTGAGGTGCAGCTACAAAGGTTAAATAATCATACGCTTGAGGTAGATCAGACAAATGATCAAGAAGATCAGATAGATGATCAGGAAGATAATAATGATGAAGATGCAGAGGATCAAGAAACTGATCAAACACCAGATCTCACAGATTATCAGTTGGTTCGGGATAGAGAGCCAAGGACAAGAACGAAACCTTTGAGGTTTCGAGATGAGAGTAATATGGTTGCTTACACGTTTGCTGCAGCATAGGAAGAATATACTCATGAACCATTGACATACCAGGAGGCAGTTGCTTGTGAAGATAGTTCTAAGTGGAAAGTTGTTATGGATGAAGAGATGGATTCTCTGAGGAAGAATAAGACCTATGAGTTGGTAGATCATCCATCTGGGAAAAAGCTGGTGAGTTGCAAATGGCTATACAAGATAAAAGAAGAGATTGAAGGTGTTCAAAAGCCTAGGTACAAGGCGAGGTTGGTGGCTCGTGGATTCACACAGAGGGCAGGTATTGACTACAATGAAGTATTTTCTCCGGTAGTTCGACACACATCTATCCGGGTTATACTTGCATTGACTGCGTATAGAGATTATGAGCTGGAGCAGTTTGATGTAAAGACGGCATTTTTACATGGAAATCTTGAAGAAGTGATCTACATAAGGCAACCACCGTGATATGAACAAGGTAACATGGTATGTTTGTTAAAGAAATCCCTTTATGGTTTGAAGCAGTCACCTAGGCAATGGTATAGGAGGTTCGATGAGTACATGTTGAGCAATGGGTTTAAGCGTAGCAGTTACGAAAGTTGCGTATATTACAGGAGTTATGCACCAAGTGAGTATATCTATCTATTGTTATATGTAGATGATATGTTGATTGCTTGTAAAAGCAAGGCTGAGATTGGGTCTATCAAGTCTTTGCTTAAAAAGGAGTTCAACATGAAAGAGCTCGGGGAAGCAAAGAAGATTCTTGGTATGGAGATCATCAGGGATCGGAGTCGCAAGATTCTGAGGGTGTCACAATCCGAGTATGTTTCTAAGATTTTAAATAATTTTAGAATAGACAATGGGAAATCGGTTAAGATGTCATTGGGTGGGCACTTCAAGCTGTCCTTGAAGGATTGGCCGATTAGGGATTGTGATGTTGAAATGATGAGTAAGGTGTCGTATGCAAATGAGGTTGGGAGCTTAATGTACTTGATGGTGTGCACGAGGCCAGACATAGCGTATGCGGTAAGTGTAGTTAGCAGATATTTGGCGAATCCGGGTAAAAAGCATTGGGAAGCAGTGAAGTGGATTTTGAAATATTTGCAGGGCACTGCAAACGTGGGTTTGGTGTTTGGGACAAATCGTGGCAACCATGTGAACGTAACAGGTTTTGTTGATTCAGACTACGCTAAGGATCAGGATAATGGTAGGCCTATCACTGGTTACACATTTTTAGTACATGGATGTGTTGTAAGCTGGAAGGCACTATTACAACACGTGGTGGCTCTTTCAACTACAGAGGCGGAGTATATGACCCTTACGGAGGCTGTGAAGGTAGCTATTTGGCTAAGGGGACTCTTGGAAGAGTTGGGCGTGGAACTTAACACAGTGGTAGTTAATTGTGATAATCAGGGAGCGATTCATTTATCGCGAAATCATGTTTTTCATGAAAGGACTAAGCACATCAATGTGCGTTATCACTTTATCAGAGAGGTCTTGGAAGCAAAGACGGTTGAAGTTCTGAAGGTGGGTACTGAACATAATGTCGCAGTTGCTTTGACGAAGGTGGTACCTGGACTTAAGTTTCGACACTGCTTGGAGTTGCTGAGTGTCGGTATAGGCTAATATAATGCCTAAGGTGGAAATTGTTGGAAGATTAGTCTCTATATTAGCATGTCATTAAGTCTAGGGGTTAAAGTGTTATATTTGCTTGAGTCCCAAGCTTCACGTTTTTTTTTTTTTTTTTTTTTTTGTTTTTAGAACCGACTTTCAAGCCCATGTAGGTGTCGGTTTTCTTCCCCCCTCATCTCTATAAAAGGAGGTAAGGGGGGAGGGGGTCTTGTACGTTATTCTTTCAATACTATCATTCGGTTAGGGTTATATCGTGTGTTTACTTTCTGTCTCATAAAGTTCTTGAATTGATCTTTTCCGCAAACCAGATATCAGGATTGTTGGTGATCGGTAATCACCAACAACCAATACAAAGTATGAGCAAATTTTATATCGCTAGTGAGCACTCGTGTTCAACTTTTACGAAAAACATGTGTAGGCATACGTGTTCATCGATGTTATATGTATCGTTCACCAGCCCCTCGTATAGTGCGTTTTACGCTAACAAGTTTATATACTTTAATTTTGATCTTTAACTCAAATATCTCAAACAGCGACTTTATTGATGATGTACATATATTCTCACAATCTTTTCAATATCATTCTTGTTTGTGAGTCTTTACGAACAGCATATGATTCGAAGGCATATGATTTGAAAGCATGAAACGTGGGATACGAAGGCATATGATTCGAAAGATGACTTAACTGCCAATGTTCGAGGTGTATCGAATCTTCTAAAAGAAAATATTATGATATTGTACAATATCGTTCTTTTCGGACTGGGATTAGAAAACTTGGGTTACGAGTCTTATTTTTTCCAAGCTTTGATGAGTTCATTTTTGAGGAAGATTCTCTGTATTAAGGTTTTGTATAAGGTAAATATATTTAAGATACTGTACAGCAACAAGTAGTATGTATATTTTAAGTTACATGTAGATAGTCACCTAAACTTGTCTAGACATTTCTTGTGATTTGAGGTATAAACTAATGAAGTCTAGACATTTCTTGTGATTTCACTCTTTTATCAGCACTGTGCAAACCTAAGGCTACATATAAAAGTGAACATACACGTAATCATTATCAAATACTTATTGATTTATTAACAAAAAACACGCGACACGACAAACACATATATAAATATAAACATTAAGATAAATATATTATAAATCCACTCACGAAATGAATATGAATTTATAAATTTGATTTATTTAGTTATTTAATCATATTATATTAATTAGATATTAGATATTAGGGGGAATTGCATATATATCCCTCCAAAGGTGAATAATTCCATATATATCCTTCTTACAAGTTTTTGATGCACATAGTACAATGATTTTTATGCATGCAAAGGATATATATGCAATTTTGCATCTTTGAAAGGATATATATGCAAATGACCCGAGATATTATTATATAATAAAACCGGTTCTGTTTGGTTCGGTTTTTGCGGTTTGGTTTTTAGACGAAAACCGAAACCGAACCGCAGTTTTCGGTTTTTGAAAAAGTAAAAACCAAACCATCGGTTTTTAGTTTCAGTCGGTTTTTTCGGTTCGGTTTTTTCGGTTTACGGTTTGTTTCGGTTTCTTTTGCTCACCCCTAAAGAATAGTATTATTAAGTTTATTTCTTGTACTTTGTGTCCCGTTGAGCTAAAATGAAATCGCGGTACTTTAGTTTGGCAAAATGTAAGAAATATATTTTTGGGGACGTTTTCATAAAACAAATATAAAAACAAAAAACTATTGACTCTTAGTAATAATAATCGAATTTAAATCATTAAAAATGCTATGTCGATACACGTGCGGGCTTGTTCTCCTCAATTTGTGCAGTCTCGTTAAGAGTTATACGCAAAAGTAAATATGTAAACTTCAAAAATAAATTACTTTGAGTTTTAAGGTTGAGTACGGGTTTGAAAAATTACGAGTTGTTATAGTAGTACTTCCACCACGTGTCAACACCAAGACTAGCACGTGGGGTGTTTGCGGTAGAAAATTGTCAACACAATCACATATGATAATCTTAGAGTAAACAAATGTCAACTTGCATCTAGACATAAAATATAATGTCGGGTGCAAGTATTTCAACTAGTGTATTCACTATGTAACATGATTTGGCTATTAAGTGGGTGTTTGTTTGAGCTTATATAATCGGCTTCAGACTTTTTGATTTTGGGATTTTGTCTCGTAAGCTAGCTTTTAATGGCTTATTTTGAATCTTTTCGGCTTATCTTAGTTTCTTATGTTATAATAAGCGGTAGAATAAGAATGAGAGTGAACCGGATCAATAATCATCACTTGATAGTCACAATATTGATAACATATCGGATCAAGTCCCGATACTAGGGGTGTCCAAAAAAACCAAGGAACCAAAAGAACCGAGAAACCGTACCGGTACCGACCGGGAATGGGACCGTATATTAGAACCATGGTACGGTTCTTGGTTCCTAAAATTCCAAAATTTCAGTTCTCGGGACGGTTCGGGTTGGAACCGTCCGGTTCCGGTACTTTCCTGAAAGAACCGACTTTTATGAAATTATGTAATTTTATACGGTTTGTTTGAGATATTGTGTACATGCAAGTATGCAGCCTTTTAAGAAAATAGAAAAAACCCTACCTAAACCTAAATACCCATAAACCTTCCATTGATTCCATTTAAAGATCCAAACATCATTCATCAATATGAAAGTAAGTTTTTTCTAAACTAGAATATCGAGTATGCGCATAGCCGCATATCAAACAATTTTGTGTTGCTCAGTAACAACTAATAAGAAGTTGTAATTAACTATTGGTATTTGTTGTTCATTAAACCTAATAATAAAAGTCGAGAACAATTAACGATTATGGCGTCATTGCATGATATATCGTCACAATGTAAGTTATTGTAAGCTAGTCACCCTGATTGATATATAATATTCTCAACGAGTTTGCAATTATTTCGTGAATAATGAGTTTGATATTACCGGATATATGTTTTTTTGTTTGTTAGTAAGTCAAGTTGTGGAATACTATTAAGGTTGTCAACTTCTTTCGAAGCTCTACGAACCGAGTATCGTAAATTCACATCTATCCAAACATATTTTTTTAACACTTTGGTACTCATGGGAATTACCGAAAATTCCCATGCTGGAACCAAGTACCGTACCGGAACCGAACCGAAAAACTTGAGACGGTTCTCAGTTCCACTTTTTCCTTATTTTCGGTTCTCGGTTCTTTCGGTTCGGGACGGTTCTAGTACCATGGACACCCCTACCCGATACGATGCAAAGCCACAACTGCATCAACTTCAATTCTTTACAAAGCCAATTATTTAACGTAAATTTTTACATAATTACTCGTTATTGTAGTGGCTGCTTTTTATTTACTTCACAAATATTAGTGTCTAGCTGTAGTGTGTTGAAGACAAGAAATAACACTTGCTTATCTATTTTTTCATAGCGTTAGAAAAACAATGTATAATGAGAAAATAGAAATGATTTGATTACAACTGTTGTGTACTTTGATCGACCTTTGTCAAAATTGTATGAAGTTTTGTCCCACATTGGTTGAAGACAAGAAATATCACCGCTATCGATTTTTCATAACGTAAGAAAAACAATGTATAACGAGAAAATAGAAATGATTTGATTATAGTGTTGTGTCCTTTGAATAAGTAGGAAAGCGAGGTCATATTCCAACCTCTTAATGATGATTTCCTAAACCCCCTAATTAAGCTCGTTGCAATAAATAGTTACGAAATCTTGGCGGAGTATCAACTGCTTGAGTTCATGTCGGCAATGCTGCCTGAGCTTTTGTATATATTCTGTGACGATGGTATTCTCAACATCGGCTCTTGCATCACTTCCAAAAGGATATTTATTATTGAACTCATATGATGATTTCACATAAAACTCGATTTCATATTCCTTGGTAATCATTGGCACTTGATAAGCACCCTTTGATACTAATGAATAATATGAGATTGGTACTGGTGGCCTATATGAATATGATTATCAACGATGTACAACGTGACAAGCGCCGGACTTAGGAGAATAACCAACCCGAATATAACGATAAGTATAGAAGCACTTTGATATCCTCTATAAATAGAATTCTTTTTAAGAAAAGAGAAGGGTTTACTGATGTATTTAAACCCTGGTTTGGGTACGGGTCTCGGGTGCATGTCGTCGACGAGTTTTAGTTCAAACTCACACCCAAACCCATGATCGGATGTACTTATGAACCCTAATTGAGCTAGTTATCGTAACTTTAAAAGAAAACCAATGTATTGTGGGAAACGGTGTACACTTTTATTAAAATAAATCAGATTACAATAAATAAATAACTAACAGAAAGTAAATGACATAAATTAAACACGGACAGAAAGGTATAGAAGCAAAAGACATACTCTAAATAAAATAAACGTAAGCATTAAAGGATGGTCGAGGCTCGTGTTAAATACGATTCTTTTAAAACAGATTCGACGTCTGTTTCCCAGGGTACAACGTCCAAAACTGTTGTACATCCGGACTTGACAACTTGCTCAAGATTCACCAAGCGTATGCGCTTCGATCGATGGATTCTTTGGAACTTCGTCGCGCTAAGGAGTTATGTCAGTATCTCAAAATGAATGAGACATATGGCTTTATTTATAATGAAGACTAATCTTGTCATCTAAGAAAATATATCGCCATATAAAAGAAATATAAATACTAGTATTATGTATAGGGCGTTTTTTTTTATCTTAGTAAGGGATACCATTTAATAATATTATTTTTTAGGTGGGGCTCATAAAAATCTCTTATTTTGTCTATATACACAAGGCTTAAATTATCATGTCCTTCCAATAAAGAGTCTTATATAGAAGTGGGACCCACATAAACCCTTAGCTAAGGAAAAAAGTAACACAACCTAAGTGGATTAGCATTGATTCTACTATATAACATACAAGATCAATCCTACCATCTAGACTTACTAACACCGGTGTCTGTTTTCTTAATAAAACTTGACTAAAATTCAAGACTTTTTTTTTTTTTTTTTTCAAATCCTGAAAATGACATCTGATGCTTTTGTAGTAACATTTAGCTCAAATTAATACTGTACAAGATTATGAAACAATGTGTTCATCAATGTTATATGTATCGTTCATTTTTATACTTTAATCTTGATGCTTAACTCAATTATCTCAAACAATGACTTTATTGATGATGTGCATATATATATTCTCACGATCGTTTCAATATAATTCTTGTTCACGTGTGTTTATGAATTGCAGTTGAGTTCGTTTAAAAAAAATTCATAGGTTTAAAAGAATAACAAAGTCTAAAGGGAAAATAAAAATTATTTTATTGCAATGTGTTGTGTTTTTAAGCAACTTTTGTCAAAACTATTTTGTCCCACATTGATAGAAGACAATAAATTTTGCTTGTTTATATGTTGTAGTGAAGTTGGTTCATGTAACTTGACGTTAGTACTATGTAGCCAAGCTTGGTGTTTTGTGATGGTAATTATTATACTATCATCATGTTTGCCATGTTTAACTACTTTTAGCATAATCATGGTGGCTAATTCTATTAATTTTTTTTTGTGTAAAACCGTATAAAAACGGATGAAAACATAAAAACGTATAAAAACGGACGTAAAAAATGGGACAAAAACGGACGAAAACGGATAAATACGTATGAAAATGTATAAAACGCATGAAAACGAATAAAACTTATAAAATTTGTATAAACGATAAAAGCGTATAAGAACGGACAAAACGATAATAACGGACGAAACGTATAAAAAGATGAAACGTAAAAAAGCGGATTAAAACGTAAAAAGCGGTTGAAAGCGAATAAAAACGTAAAAAGGGGATGAAAACGGACGAAACCGAAAAAAAAGGACGAAAACGAAAAAAAAGGACGAAAACACATTTTAAAGGTTCGGTAACACATTTAACAACTCGTGTAGTTGAGTACCTTAGATGACAGAAATGAAACGTTAGTGACTTAGGACAAATTTTTCGCAAAGTTTAGTGACTTGTTTGTATAGGTATCTTACGTGGCAAACTACAACCGGTTGCCCTTCCATGTAGTGACTAGGGTGGCACATATATGAAGGTTTAGTAACATATGTGAAAAACCCGTGAAGTATAGTAACCTAGATGAAAGAAGATAAATATTAGTGACTTAGGACAAATTTTTTTAAAAGTTTAGTAACTTTTTTGTATATAACCCTTCTATTAATTTTTTTGTGACTTTGGTGATTGTTGATTAATTTTTGATACCCCTCAACAAACGGAAAATGAGAATGACGAGTGATTAATTTTTAGTTGGTTCATGAAAGCAATGTGGGGTGCAAAATTGCAAACACTACTTTAATCAGTGTTGATGCTACTGAATGGGCATCAAGTCATTTACTTTTTACTCATTATTGTAGTAGCCGGCTCTATGTAATATACTACTCCATAAACTATAGTGTAATGTTTACTTTAACAATTCAAAATGTTTTAAACTTGCTTCTAACAAGTAGAGTTAGATTCACACGTTATTAGGCTTTGTAAGATGTTCTTCTATTTATATGCTTAAAATAGCACGGGAATTGCTATACATTATGAATAGCCGATTAATATTCATTACAATTATTAACATATAGTATATATGAAATATACTTTCTAATATTTATTCTCACATAACGGTTTTGAAGAGGAAGCTTCACGTACGGTTTTGAAGCCGAGCCTTTCTAGCAATGGGGCCTAGGGATGGAGCTAGAACCAAATATGATCGGCTGCACAAATTTTTTTGAACCGTAATAGTGGTAACACATTTCGAAGGACCGGGTGCATTTAAGATACATTTAGAAAAAATCAGTATTTTTTTCAAAAATAACACTATATCGAAAAAATCCATGGGACCCGCGAGAACCCCCTAGCTCCGTCCCTGTGGCTAGGAACCGACATGATGATTGGTTTCTGTAGCCCTACGGTAGTATTAGATGGCGTGAGATTCTTCCCGCGATATGTATGCAATACTTTGTTTTGCTAATAATTTTTTTTGTGAAGTATAAATTATAAATAAAAAGTTTATGAGAATAATATTCACAAAAAGACGATACAAACTTGTTATATCTATATGTTATAACACTTCGTAACTAATTAAAACAATAGCATTATGCTAAATGACTAATTAAAACAAGTCATAAAATAGCATCCGATTTTATTTACTTCACAAATAATTTCCATTTCACTAATACTACTGTCTGATAGTGTTTGTTTTATGAACTACATTTGACTTTGTTATCAAGTTTCTCATGGATTTTAAAGAAAAACAAGATTGTATAAAGCGAATCGAAATTATTTGATGTGAGTGTTGTGTCTTATGAGTTTTGAGCAAGCAAAGCTTGTGTCAAGTTTTTTTTCCCACGTCGGTGGAAGACAACAAATTTCACTTGGTTATATATTGTGGTGTAGATAGTACAAGCAACTTGATGATGGTATAATGCAGCCATTGTTGTACTATGTGGTAAAGAAGTGTTTACCATCGAGTTCAACTTTAACGGCTAATACATACAAGCTATTAGGTTTTTTATTAAAATAGTTATCATTCATCGAAAACTCATAGTTTGTTACAAAATATTGTAAATAGATCAAGTGTTTTTCCCAAAAGAAAGATCATGAGTTTGAAAGAAATGATAACTTTTATGTTTTACACCACCGATAAGCCTTGCCATGCCCGCTCCGCACCTTGGTCATAATCTTCACCGATTACACGAGATAACATGCTTAAAAGGTCAACAAAAATTATTGAGTGAAATTCATAGGTTTAAAATAAGTTGAACACAAGTATAAGATCATGATCATTGTAAACTAACAATATCATAAGAAAATTCTGATTATTATGCGCTAAGCTCATGAAACCAAAACTCAACCGCATACACGAATTACCGGTGTACGTAAGTATGCCCCAAAGGAGGTAATAGCCAATTACCTAAAGAAATTGATATGGTGTGCTCGGTTATTTCTATAACCAAACGGGTTCGTTAATGCCCATAGTACTATTCACGATATCTACATTCACTCGCGGTGAGTAATGGTTCATGATCAGGGGACTTGTGGCTAACAACTTAGGCAGTACCAATAATCAAGAAGATCGAGCGTTTATTAAAAACCTTGTGTTCTAGTTTAGAGCATGTATCTCCCTCGCGGGGTTTGCAAAAATAAAGTAAAAGCGAGGTTATGAACTCACCTTGATGATAATGCACACACACAAATTGATCAAGCACAATGTAGCGGAGGTTCCAACTCGAAACCTAAAATGATGAGATAGCGAGTCTCAGTAAAATGAGCATTTTGGTTCACGACCAAAATAATAGAGCATTGAATATTCTTATTCAATAGATCATTGGATTGTCCAATCCAATAGTGTGCGTGCGTGCTTAACGTTTTAAGTTAATTTTAAATGCTACATTGCCATATATATAATGATCCTCACTTACGCATAAGTGAAATGTTTTCCCCCGTTGTGATCTTAATGGATTTGTTGAGTATTTTAACGTATTTAGATTCCCCGTGTGTTTTATCGGATTTGATATATATATAATTATAATCTAATAAATATACATATATTCGTAATTCTTTTAACATTATCCGAAAATAAAATACTCATATGATCAAAGTACTCGTTTTTACGAAGTTATTATGGGTTTATAAGTTTTTCTAAACTTTTCCTGAATTTACATTTTTTACCCTCAAGTTATAAAAAGTACGAGTTTAGCCCCTAAACTTTTAGAAAATGACACTTTGTACCCATAAATATCTCATGGTGAAAGTTTTCAGATTTGTCGTTTTTAGTCCCTTGTAAAAACTGTTTTCGCAAAACATATTCAAATATTGGATTTTTATACTTTTATAACTATTATATGATTTCTTGAAGTGGAGGGGTGAGTTTTGCCAAACAGTGATAGTTATAAAAAGGGAAGGGAAAAAGGGTGCCACCAGTGGGATTCGAACAAGGGAACTCTCGCCCAAACCTATGCGTGCTAACCAACTGCAATAGTGCAGCTATACGGTTTAAATTTACTCGACATGATACTTAATGTGTAATTCTGTGTTATAATTTGTGTACATGGGCTACTGATTTAGTCGTGGCATGCATGGTTCTATTTTCTTGTTTTCCTTTCTACTTCTTCTCAAGCTTGACATGTATTTTAGTCCTAATGTGCCATGGTTTACTTAAGTTGTTATTTTCTACTTCTTCCTCATGGAGTTATACCTTATATTTCATATTAGTCCTAGGCATGTGTCTCGTATAGTTAACATATCATGGGTTCAAGGGTAAATTTGTCATTCGGTCATTGAGTGATCACTAGTAGCTCATACATATCATCTTCTCATCACTTTTGATGGAGTAATCTGTTGAGATTGTGATTTCTCGTCCTCGTGTTACCTTTATAGGCTTTCCATTTTTTGAAAACCTTGTTCGGATTTCTGGACTATGAATCAAACTTGACATTTTGTGAAGGTATGCCTATTCGGGGTTCCTTATATAATCCATTTGTATGTATGCTAAACCAAAGAAAGATTACAATCGTTGCACCAAACATAAATTGATAATCTAGTTTACAAACTAAATCTTTGTTTACACGGTTATTATTAGGATTGAAACAGCAATACAAAGTATGAACAAACTTTATATCACCGGGGAGCACTCGTGTTCAATTTTTACGAAAAACATGTGTAGGCAAACGTGTTCATCATCGATGTTATATCACCAGCCCTCGTATAGTGTCTTTTACGCTAACAAGTTTAGATACTTTAATTTTGATCTTTAACTCAAATATAATTTAAACAACGACTTTATTGATGATGTACATATATTCACAATCGTTTCAGTATCATTGTTGTTCACGTGTCTTTAAGAACAACATTTTAGTTATTTATAAATCATTAAGAAGGGGTCCATTAAAAGACAAGCAATGTATAAAGAGAAAATAGAAATTATGTGACTGCGTTTTTGAGCATCTTTTGTTAAAACTTGTATGAAATTTTAGTCCCACATTGGTGGAAGACAATAAGTGTTGCTTGGTTATATATTGCGGTGTAAATGATTTATGCAACCTGATATTAGTATTATGTAGTCTGATGTTGCTAGCACCTCGTATCTAGCTATTGAGTTACCGGGGCTAAAACGACATTTGCCTAATGAATACAAGTTTTCAGGTTTTTTATTTTTATATAGTCATTACGGCTAATATAACTTTTATTTTTTGTGACTTTGGTGATTGTTGATGTATAATAACCGGTTTTAGTTTATTTTTATATAGTCATTACGGCTAATATAACTTTTATTTTTTGTGACTTTGGTGATTGTTGATGTATAATAACCGGTTTTATGTAATGCTATAGTGTAAACTTGACTTTCAAACTTAAACCAATCAAAATTAAATTGAGAAAATATAATATTCAAACATAACTAAACATTAACAAAGCAATAAATATTAAAATCACAAGTCTTCTGAATAAGTAGAAAATAATGGGCATATTCCAACCTCTTCATGATGTTTTTCCTAAACTCTTACGCTTGTTGCAATATCTAGTTACGAAATCTCGACGTAGTATCAACTAACTGCTTGAGTTCATATTGGCAATATTTTGTGAGCTTTTGTATATATTATATGTGACGGTAGCTTTCTCAATGATTTCACATAAAAATCGATTTCATGTTCCTTGGTTCTCATTGGCAATTAATAATTAAGCGCTCTTTGTTACTAATGAAAATTCCGATACTGGTACCGGTGGCCCATGATTATTAACGATATACACCATGACAAGTGCCAGACTTAAGAGAATCAAACCCACACTAGAGTAAATTGTTCCACTCAATTTTTTTTACTAGCTAAAACATTAGTGTCGTTGATGTATTTGTTTAATGAACTACATTAATTATCTCATAGCTTTGATGGGAAAACAAAGTATAAAGAGAATAAAAATTATTTGATTTAGAGTGTTTCACCTTTTGAGTTTTGAGCATCTTTGTCAAAAATTTGTATCAACTTTTATTTCCCGCATTGGTTGAAGGTAATAAACTTTGATTGGTTATATACTGTGGTGTAGATGGTTTACACAACTTGACATTAGTATTACGTAGCCGCTTGGGATTATAGAGGATGGTAAATATAGAGTTACCTTTCTTCGTTTTCCTAGCGTCTAATTCATACAAGTTGTCAAGTCTTTTTTTAACCCGTTGATAATACGCATGTAGTTAACTTTTTGTCAACACGTCATAATTGTCTACTTGTATTATATATTTTGGACACTTAAAACATTGTTATTTAAGTTGTTACTACTTATGATTTCCAAATTCATAGAAAAACATAAACTCCAACAAACTTAGTCAGCAATATTTAACAAACCACTTGATTCTTATAACAAGTTGCAAACAATTTATTGTTCAAAAACATTAGAACAACCGTAGAACAAGGCTCATAGTAAATTTGTCATTCGGTCATTAATCGATCACTTGTAGCTCGTAAATATCATCTTCTATCCACATTTGATGGAGTAATCTGTTGAGATTGTGATTTCTCGACCTCGTGTTACCTTTATAGGCTTTCCATTTTTTTAAAACCTTGTTCGGATTTCTGGACTCTGAAACAAAATAGACATTTTGTGAAGTTATGCCTATTCAGGGTTCCTTATATAATCCATTTGTATGTATGCTAAACAAAAGAAAGGTTGCAATCTTTGCACCAAATATAAACTGATAATCTAGTTTACAAACTAAATCTTTCTTTACACATATTAGGATTGAAACAACAATACAAAGTATGAACAAACTTTATATCGCTAGTGAGCACTCGTGTTCAACTTTTACGAAAAACATGTGTAGGCATACGTGTCCATCGATGTTTTATGTTTCGTTCATCAGCCCCTCGCATAGTGTCTTTTACGCTAACAAGTTTATATACTTTAATTTTGATCTTTAACTCAAATATCTCACACGACGACTTTATTGATGATGTATATATATTCTCACAAGCGTTTCAATATCATTCTTGTTCACGTGTCTAAGTGTCTTTACTTACAACATTTTAGTTATTTATAAATCATATGTTCAATAAGAAGGGGTCAATTGAAAGACAAACAATGTATAAAGAGAAAACAAAAATTATTTGAGTGCGTTTTTGAGCAACTTTTGTTAAAACTTGTATGAAGTTTTCAGTCCCACATGGGTTGAAGACAATAAGTGTTACTTGCTTATATATTCCGGTGTAAATGTTCCATCCAGCCTGATATTAGTACTATGTAGTCGCAAATCATGATCACCTGGTATCTTTCGAGTTACCGGGAATAAAATGACTTGCGACTAATGAATACAAGTTGTCAGGTTTTTTTAGGATGGTCATTATGGGCTAATATGATTCTTTTATCTTTTTGTGACTTTGGTGATTGTTGAGGTATAATAACCGGTTTTATGTAATGCTATTGTGTAAACTTGACTCTCAAACTTAAACCAATCAAAATTAAATTGAGAAAATATAATATTCAAAGCAATAAATATTAAAATCACAAGTCTTCGATTAAGTAAGAAAGCATCGCATATTCAAACCTCTTGATGATGTTTTCCTAAACTCTTAAGCTGTTGCAATAAGTAGTTACGAAATCTCGACTTAGTATCAACTAACCGCTTGAGTTCCTATTGGCAATATTGTCCGAGCTTTTGTATATATTACGTGACGATAGTTTTCTCAATATCGACCCGTGCATTGCTTCCAAGAGGATATTTATTAGAAAAAGTACCAAAAGTGCCAAAATCTTTTGGTAGTCCCTTTGTGGTCAAATTTTCTTCAATCTCCAAAAGGTCATGCTTGCCCACTCGACCGCCAGACTCCACCAAAAACATGACATGTGTCCCAACTACCACTCCTCCCTTTACCTTTCCAATTTTCCAAGATAACTTCTATCATTGAGCAACCGCTGGCTACTCAACCGGCGGCTTATGCAACCGCGACAAGATGTGACATAAAGGTGCGTTGACTTTTACTTTCCTTGATATCCGATTAACTTTGTGGAAATCCGTTCTAGATTTTGAATTTTTATCCGATGTATGTTTTCAATTACTTTCGATTGATTTACTTTTTCACATACACACAAGATTATCACACACTCAATTTGTTGTTTCATTCCACCATGAAACCCCTGGTAGTCTTCTAATTTTTTTTTTGATTCATTGTTAGATCTAACTGGGTGTTTGCCTTTTTGGTATTTCTAAAAATGGGTTAGTTGGTTTTATTGTTGTTAATCGGTTCTATTTA